>JADQWA010000103.1:31495-143995 GCA_018344505.1 Nebria ingens riversi
TATATATATATATATATGCACATATAGCTATACTTTTGTTTTGAATCGCCAGACTGACGCCATCTTGCCGCGACACTAGCGCTATTTACACCCAATACGACTTGACTTTGAACTATAACACCAGAGCACGCTCTTAACTTAACTGTGTGGCGCGCGCGTTTATTATTATTTCTTTTTAATTGCAATTTACATAGTAATTGTTTATTATCGACGATAGTTCAAATATCGTAAATCGTTTCCATGATTTATCAATCGGTGTATGCGCACAGGGGAATAACAAACAATGTGCGCTCAAATATGGTTTGGTCGTTTTAACATCAAATAATAATTAATTTTCAAACGTTGTAAGATGTATGCGCCACGCAGTGAGGATAAATAGATCAAATGTTCATGGAATTTTCTAAGATTTGGGAAAACCCGACATAAATACTAATAACGGGTGCTGTTCTTTGGTCAGCTTAACCTCTAAGCTGATTGCTAACATTAATCAATTTTACTATTAAACAATTATATTTTGACTTTTCTTAAAATATATATTTATATTTATATATATTATTTATTCTATCTCATGCATTACCACCAGCATACTTCCCGCGCACTTAAATAAATAATTTATTGAATTAATTACATTTTTAGCAAACTATTTCTTATATAGTTACATAATATTAATCCGAATTTGGAACTGAAATTCCTTATCTGCATCAGATAAAATTATATTTTAAGCATTTTTTTTTCCTAAAAATACTGATAAAACTATCTACACTGTAAAAATTACCCAACATTTATTGGTTAAACCACATAAAAAATTACTATATATACATATATAACCTGTATAATTTATTAATTAATTATTTAATATGATTTAAACATTTTTAATAGTTTAGATTTTAAATTAATTGCAATGTCCAATTAAATATAATTTAGTAATTTATAATATTTAGGAACTAAATGTCAACATTTAAAAAAAAAACTCTTCTTAAAAATATTTTATAATGTTTAAATGCAATTTAAATATATATATATATTAGGTATTTAATAATTGATAGCATTTATTATTTGAAAGATATTTTAAAACAGTTCCTTATAGAATTATAGATTAGCTTAGAATAAAAGCATATTTAGGTGTTTAATAAAATAAAGAATAGAATGTCGTTGATAATATATTTAAAACATCGGCCATGTATTGGCCCTAAACTTTCGTTTACGTAGTCAGTATATTTTGATTTGATAGTATATAAATTAAAATATAAAATGTTAAAATTTAACAGAAAATATTTTCATTCATTATGTCCAGTAAAACTGTAAAGTTAGATTATTGTCAGATTTCTAATAAAACCTATGTATTTTAGGTTTAAAATGTTCGATTCTATAGTAATATACAGAAAATATAATTATTCATTACACATTATTAAAACTAATTATAGCCGGACATTTATATTTATATATAATATTTTAAATTATTTACTAACCTTTGTAACGCTTTTTCACTAAACTTATTTGTAACACTGGCAATAAATGTTAAATGTCAAAATAATTGAATATTTAAAACAATTGACATGCATAGTAGATGCAATTTATTATATATAATTTCCTATACCTACGTAACTATGGCAATATCAATAAGATAAGATCTTGTAACTGGTACTTTCTGAAGAAATGTTTCAAACAAAAGTTGTGCAGAATACTAATATCTTTGAATGTTAATGTAACTATATTTATTGTAAGTACATCCGTTTCGGAGATATTGCAGAAATTACAAAAAATGACTCAAGTAAACATGCACTTCCGGTTTGAATATGCTTTTCAAAATAGGAGGTTTTCCTCCCAGGCATATACTAATCTTAAGTTTAAAGTTTCATAATTTTATCTTTAACGGTGTAGGCTGTAGAGCGCACACACAGACACACACACACACACAGACGTCATTCCAAAAATAGTCAGACTCGATTCAGGGAAGGTCAAAAGATGTATTTCCGTAAAAATTTCGAGAAATTTTTTTTTCGTGATTACAATACTTACTTATTACTTCGTAAAAGAAAGTAAAAATCCTGTAGGTTACACATTCTAATACGAAAAGTATACCTAAATAGATTTGGAATAAATACAGAGTACGCCTTATTAGATGTATACCTTCATATATGTGTTTGTATGAAGATGAAGATAATAAGATGTATGAAAATTCGCATAATGATCCCGCGAATGTCGGTGGTGGGGGCCGTTGAACATAAGCGGCATCATAGTAAACTGACTTAAATACTGTCAGTTACTCAAGATCGCTTGTCGCGAACGCATATGTCTTTGCGACATTTTCTTAAACCCAAAAACATCGAGTCGTCATCTATTATTATTATTTGATAACAAATACACGCGCATACATCATATACTTATATAAATAAAATTAAAATGTTTGTGGCTTTATAATCGCAATAAGTGTGTGTGTGTGTGTGTTATTAAAACTGTGTTGTTTGTATATTGTTGTACACTTGACAAAATGGCCAAATTTGACAATAATTGTGTTGTTTTATCGCTATTAGTTCTACTTGTGGTTCTTTTACAAATAATCGAAGCCAGAAGACATTCGCCCCTAGTTGATAATGATTTTCATCTTGGCAAAAATAGAAATGCTGGTATGTACATATTTATTCTACAATTTATCCGACGACCCTATAATCACCAATATGAAACTAATACTTAATAATTATAAATATAATAAAAAATATACTTAAATTATAGTATTACGGCTCACTTTGTCCTTGAACGCAACGTATATGCGAGCCCTAGGTCAGGTTTTTTATTTAATTGATTTAATTTTAGTGTAAATATCGCATAAAAATATCAAAAATCTAATTGTAAACTCAAAAACGTTCTAAATCTATACGGAATAGTGTTAATTGTACAAAATAGTAAACTTTGTAAATGTATTGTAAAGAAATTGCATTTAAATATTATAGATTTAAAATGCATTAAATTCGTGTTAAAGTAACCCGGAATAATGCTATTTGTGCACACATACTCTGAATAATATTTAGATTTAGATGGAAATTCACTATTAATTCTATTAGAAAATAAATTGTATTTAATTCAGTGTTATTTATGAATTCGTGTTAATTTACATGAAATAGTGTTCTAATTAAATAAATAGTGATTAGTTATCAAATTAATGTTGATAATTGATACTATTTGGTGTAAAGTAATTTGCATATTTCTAACTATTGTTTAATTCAATTATTTTCATAATTAAATCTTCTATAATATAGAAATTATTGTACGTAATTGAATTTGAATTAAAATATATTTTTGCACCTTAATAATAATTTTATTTTACATAAGTAAATAGGATTGATAAATGCATCCATATCACTTTTGTGCTCCAAGCGGTGTATTTATATTTGTTGCAAATGTACGCTTTAGGTTGCATTACACATTTTTTGTTACGTTAGAATTGCGCGATTTAAGTATTTAGGCGTTTAGTTATAGTATGTGGTGGTTTAGGACACTAAATAGCAGTGTAAACTGACAACGATTTCGAACTTGGCCTTAGCGAAGAAGAAGTAGTTGATTGTATAAAGAAAGTGTATGTGTGTATGTTATCACTGTAAATATAATAATTATAGTAGGTATATAACATTACTTAAAAACAATTGGATAGCAATAAAATACGTAGAAATGCCATGTCGTAAATACGGGGGGTTACTGTGCACCGGGTCCCCCCTGTCACTGACAGGCCCGGATTACGTCAAAAACCCGTTAGTCCGATGGTGCGCGGTTCTAGAAATTGTCATAAAATCGCTTTTAAAAAATTTACATTCTATTTTAATTAAATTAACTCACAACAAATCTATAATTATCTATCATAAAATTATACACAAATTAGTATTAATGTTAACACTCTAACAAAAAAAAAAGCAAACTTGTTTAGATCGCAAACTACTTCGTAGTCGATTTTTTATTACTAAATTAAAAAAAAACATATATGTTAATTCGAATTGATATTGATTTTAAATCACATAAAAAAATTCGGTCAATCCATTAATATTATTATTAAGTAATACAAGCAAAAATTGTATTTTTCAACATACTAAAACCATCTAAAAAAATATTTACTACACTTAGGGCCAATTTTACCAACGTCAGTTAAATTTATTCCTCTATTAAATAAAAGGTTTTACAGACAGCAATGTTATTTTTCCATAAGAAATGTCACATTGATTCGATATTGTTTATATTAACTATTTCTTAGTTAATGTAAATTATATATATATATATATATATATATATATATATATATATATAATATATTATATATATATATATATATATATATATATATATATATATATATATATATATTATATATTTATATATATATATATATATATATATATATATATATATATATATATATAATATATATATATATATATATATATATATATATATATATATATATATATATATATATATATATATATATATATATATATATATATATATAGGCAAAATAAATAAAGTGGGCTAGTTCGGTTCTGCACACATTAACTATCACTATGTCAATATTTACATTTTTTTTAATGCTTAGTGATAAAACATGGGATCAGACCATTTTTGTTTTGTGTTTAACAAATCAATTTTTTTCTCCTACCATAAATATTATTAGAGCAAATGTTTCACGCAATTTACCTTTATTTATTTATTTATTTATATATTTGTTGTCGTTGTCTACACAATAATTATTATAAGTATTTATATGTTATCATCACTTATAAAAATAATAATAATCGTCGTATTTAAAAATACTACGCTACAATTGTCGAGTTAATCAATCAATCAATTGATACACATAACTTTTGCATAACACACACACACACACACCTATTAATACGCGTCGAATATAGTCACTACTAATAACTCAGAAATACATTTGGCCCGCGCAAGACGAAAATAAAAATTGTCAGAACGAAAAATACGTCTCAAGGTTACAAATTCACTAATTAAACATTACTTAATGAACGAACCTCTCTATATGTGGCGTATGTCGTAACACCACACACTTTTTAACGGTTTTTTTTCCTTGCGGAAGTCTAACAACATTTTTAAAATACACTTCACCTAAAACGCGATTTCAATTCAAATCATTTCTCTATACACTCAAATGGATCTAAACTAGACTATATCCGGTGCCTCTATATGTTGTAATAAAATATTAAATGTGGGTTTTTTTGTTTAAAAAAAAAATTACACTCGACTATTCACAAAAAAAATTAAAATTCGAGTTATGTATTATTTAAGGTTTATACTACATAGAAATGTGTCAATTGCGAAATTGTAGTTGGTTAAAGTGCAAGAAGTGATGATGTTATAGGTAGATGTGGTCGGTTAGGACCCCTGCGGTAAGGGGTGTTACCGCTACGAATTATGGTTACTAATATTAGTGCCCCCCTGTTGTTATGCTTGTAAAAAAACTTGTTCGAAGGTGCTAAGTTATTTGAAACACGATTGTAAAATAATTCAACACGCTTTGTCGGTGTAAAACGACACAGATTTTATTTCTTAGCAGAAAAGTTGGGAAATGTTTTACTTTATATATATCGTATATAGTATGCAATAATACTTGAGTCAATTCGGTTTTAGGGCTTAAATTGTGCCTAAATGGATTTATAAATCATAATATTTATCAAGGCTTACTTAGATACCAAGTAGGGTTTTTAATTTTGTTTTTAAATATACTTTCTTAAATATATCTACTCGTCTACTTCGTTTAAGTAAGTGTAGTGCGGGGCGCTGCAGTTGTTTTATTGTATTTAAACTGAGCGTAGTTACGGTTTTTTTTTTTGGGGTGTTATATAATTTAATAAAATTATTTAAAAAGTGATTTGTTTCTAAATGACTGATAATTAAGTATATATAGGTATAGGTGTATATATATATATATATATATATATATATATATATATATATATATATATATATATATTTTTATTATATATAGACATACATTATAGTAGTTAGTGTACCTAATAGATTAGGTTAGTCACTTGTGTTTTGGGGTTAAGAATAGAATTGAGTCACTTCGGTTAGGTGAGCCCGAGAAATTCGTTCGAGTACGTGCCTGCGTGTCTGTCGGACAGTCTGGGGCTATTCTTAGCCCGAAATATCGGCGCTTAAAATGGCTACATATTGCAAATATAATATGTCTGTGATATTAACGATATAACCGGGTACGCAAATGGTTTTTGGCACACATCACACACAAACTCAAAATTAAATTGTCTACTGGTCACTCATGTCATAGCGTTATAAAATATCTTACGAACTAAGATAACTAAGCGGGGTGCAGTTGTGTGTGTATATACATATATATATATATATATATATATATATATATATATATATATATATATATATATATATATATATACATATATATATATATATATATATATATATATATATATATATAGATATATATATATATATATATATATATATATATATATCTATAGATTTACCTATATGGATTAATCAAGAATATCTGTAACTAACACATAGTTGTGTTGTTGTTGGCGTAATCATTTTGATTGGTTTGTTTTGAAAACATTCCTTAAGTTGTTGATATTTTCATGCTTGTTGATAACGTATTCGTTTCGAAAATAAATAAATAATTGTATATAGAGATTAATCTTCCAAAACGACCCCAAATTTATTGTTTTACACCGCCAAACACACTCAAAACATTCCTAAACTTAATAAACATTTATTTTTACGCTCCCAAATCAAAAAAGATTTTATTTATTTAAACAATATTTAGCCAAAAATGTATTAGATATTAAATATGAATCCATATTGAATGAAACTTAGTATTTAGAAACACGTATTATATAGTATTATAATGACCATTGCACGGCTATGGACTCCAGTGCGGGCGGCGGGAGGACAAGGGCTCGGAGCGTCTCTGTGATATATTTGTAGCGTCGCGGTCCACGATAGAGTGACTGACCCCGACGCTTGAGCAGGGTTGTATTAAACATATTTTGGATATTTGGAACAAGTTTATTCGTATAAATAAATTGCTATTTTGGGTTATTTAATCGGGGGAGGCTAGATTAAAGAAATCGTTTAGAATAAATGGGTTTGGGAATTTATTACGTAAATTAATTGATGTAGGTATAAAATGTTGTAATTTTAGAAAATTGAACTGTGTGTGCGTTGCTATTTATATGAAACGTAATTACTGGTTCAATAAACTACTTAAGTTGATGTATAACTAATATAAATGTAGTTTAGTGCGGGCACTAATAGTGAATATAGTAAAGAAATAATAAAATTATAAATTTATTATGTACAACTGCGCTGTTGTAATCCTATTTGAAAAGTTATTTTTAAATTTGACTAAACAGCTAAAATATATATTTTAATCATTTTTATAATTTTGTATTTTTTCTTATATACATACATATAATATATATGTATATAAATGAATTAATTTTTTTTTTTTTTTGTAAAATCACATAGCGAATACAGCGCTACTAATGCATCCGACAGCTTTCTCTTGAACTAAACTTTCACTTCATGATTCCTTTTCCAGTATTTAATTGACACATGATTTTATTTTCTGTTTTTTATATTAAATAAATAACAAATTCAAGCAATAAATTAAGTTTGTGTTAATCACAATTAATCTATATTAATTGTCAAGATGAGATTGGAAGTAAAGGGTCTTCTACCACCCCATTTAATAGGAATAGGCATCAAGTTATATATGTGATATAAATAAATAGTAATTAATCTGATTTAGTATCGATGATTTTAACTGATAAACATTTTTTCAACTGCTGGTGGCCTGGCCAAGTAACACAGGTCAAAAGTTATACAAGCACTTTTATCGAATGGCGACGAACTGTTTGATTACTCCTAGGCGCCAGGCGCCTAACGCCTCCGCGCACTTGTGCTTCTTCCCGCAAGGGGCGCCACAAGACTTCGACAACGTCATCATCGTGATGGTCTTTTTTTAATATCTTCTCTCTTCATGGTTCTTCTTGTTTTTTATTACTGTTGAAAAATAATTATCACACACCAGGAGGCGTATTTACA
Organism: Nebria ingens riversi; assembly: GCA_018344505.1. Lineage (NCBI taxonomy): Eukaryota > Metazoa > Arthropoda > Insecta > Coleoptera > Carabidae > Nebria > Nebria ingens. Next base: position 39,587 of record JADQWA010000103.1, read on the forward strand.
ATTCTTTACTACCACAAAAACAAAATGACCAACCACACCTTATTATACTCTAATACACATCGGATACAATTTTATTTATAACCTAAACTAATTTAGTTAAGCTACACTTAACGCATTTATGTTAAATTTCCATTTAGTACTGATATAATTGTTTATCGCATGATTGGAAATATGCGTGCTGGTTTATTTATTATTATAACCAGAGATAGACAAAAAGAAATCAACGTCGCCTATGACAGAAAACAGAAGAATTTAATATGTATATTATAGTTGTTATATACGGGCAGGTCAGAGACGTGTCAAAGGTCACATATTGCACTCTAGTAATTAGCGATTAACATTACGAGGCGATATCGATAAGGCAGGAATCGACATACCAGGAGATTTAATCTAAATTCTATATGTTATCTACTTCAAAATAAAATTTTACTTTTCTTACTTCGAGAGTACAAACGAAATATAATGGTAAAAACACATCTACCGGTGGGAAAATGAACTATAACGACTAAACAACCATTTTTTATCCAACCTACGTCATACACGATTAGTAATGCGTGTTGCTGTCGCTCTAAACTTGTTTTGAATACTTGAATTAATTTATTAATCTGTACACTTTGGATTATAGATTTATTAGGGGGGTAAACTGGATTATTACGCCGAAAAACTTGTCAAATATAATTTATTACTATAGCTTCAGCACCTTTTTAGCGAATTAGATGGATAACATAAAAAAAAGTTGTTAAAATCGAACATGTTTAGTCAATTAACATTTGATCAATTAATTTCCGCTAAATTCTCAAGACGATAATTTTTTATACTGTTTGTAGGTCAAGTGTGTTTGAATTTTTAATTTCCTAATTTAGAAAAATAACTAAATATTAGCTTAAGGACGTTCTCGGCTTTTGGCGCCAGCAACTACGTCATTTCCAAGTCTAAAAATAGACGAATTAGCATCGTTTTTATATTATTTATTTATCATTTGCAATCAGCTGACGTTATTTACTTTTTTCTATTCGTTTTATTTTCTACATGGGAAAAATACTACAACATATAATATGCTGTAACTTTAAACAATTATTAATTACGTTTGTTATCTCTAAAATTGCTTTAGTCCTACCCTGCTTGTACTGCATTTAACGTCATATATTAAACTGGGTAAAAGAATGCCGAAATATACAAAAAATATACACTTACTATCAAAAGAATTGCTTCAATTTACCAACATCACACAATTTAAAGAAATTTATTCATTTTAATTAAAACTACTACATAATAAACATATATAAATGAAATATTTTATAAATATTTGTAAAATAATTTATACAGTTGAGACAGTTTTATTCATACAATTCATACAATATATATGTTAACAATTCTTTTGAGCTCAAGTGTATAGTGTAAGTCTGAAGAACGTACTGAATATGTTGAATACTGCGTGAAAAGAAAAAACATCGAAGAAATGAAGTAAAAAAAACTATTGTTAAGTTAGGGCCTACGGTATATGTTTTGGTCGGCCGTTTAAAATTCTTCTGTGGTCAGAAATTTCTTCTCACAAGGATTAACGTTGTAAAATGTCAAATATTGTACAGTTTTTATGCGTTTACCAATACGAATATCACCCCCACCCCCCTCTACTTGGGGGTTTTATAATATTTAAATAAATGTCTAAACGTTAGATAAATATATAAAAGTCTGTGTGGTGTAACAAATATTTTTTCTAGTCCAAGAAAAGTCCTTGGTTTTAATTATTGGTTAGATACGGTAGCCGATTTAGTGTATATAAAAAAAATCAATTTAATAAATGTAAACTAAATATTTATAGGCACTTTATAATTTTTATGACAGTTTAATTTTATGACTAGTTCGTTGCTTGCCACAAAGACTAAAGTAGCCACGCCCACACACCACACAGAAGTGTGTTTAGCTTAGAATAAGTATTTGCATTCAATGAATACACGAAGTGAACATTTGAATTGTCAACGCAGAATGTGTGATACAATCATTCACAAGAATCAAAGTTTTTTTTTTTTAATAAGTGAATGCACGCCCCAGAAGAACAGGATCGTATTCACCTGAACCTGAACCGCTCGCTGCGAAATACGAGCCGCTGATGTTAAATAGAAACGTTTCCAAGTCATTGACATTCACGAACACATAAAATAGCAGCTCGATTACTAGATTTGATTAAAGTTCACTTAAAATACGTCGTTTCGTTAATGAACGATTGTTCTCTGGTAATTAACGTGTTAAATAAGGCAGCGCACACAGCAGCGCTACAGATGACATCAGCGGCTATTTTTCGTACTAAAGACACTTGCAAATTATCTAAGTCAATTCGTGATTATTATGAAATTGCACATGTCTGGTTTAATTGTTATTTTGTCATCACATCAAGCAGATGGTTCATTTTAATATTAACACGCGAAAAAATCCATTGAATGAATGCGAAACAGGACCGTAATAAGGCTCAATTACTACACCAAATTCCACATTGGGTGTCTATTTGTGTATAGTTATTTATTTTATATTAATATATGCACTAGATTTAGATTTAAAATTTAAAAAATGATTTTCCTTCTTAAATTGATTTATAAATGTGTGCCACAAATGGCACGCGTGCCACTAATTTAACTATTGCCGTATTGAATGAAAACATTTAAATAAACATATAAATTGTATAATTTGGAGTGAAAGTTAGAATAAAGTTGTTTTTCGTCCCTCAAAAATAGGATAGTGACTATTTTTAATATATAAAGACAAATAAATGTCTTGTGCCTATAGTTTTATAGTAATTTGTTCGAGTATTTGGCCATAAAGAAGTTAAATCGGTTCCAGGTATGTGTGGAACAAGTTAACTGACGTAAAAATATAATCTAGTTGAAAATAAAAATGTTTTATATACACATATATATATATATATATATATATATATATATATATATATATATATATATATATATATACATATATATATATATATATATATATATATATATATATATATATAAATATATATATATAAATATATATATATAATATATATATATATATATATATATATATATATATATATATATAAATAAATATATATATATATATATATATATATATATATATATATATATATATATATATATATATATATATATATATATAATGAAAGTATATTGTTTTAATGTTTAATAGTATGGCTGCAAAGTCTTGGCGGTTATTTTTTAAACTGGGTGGTCTATAATGTTGCTTGAACTACTAAATTGCTTTGCGAAACATCACATCAATTTATAGTATGTACACATTCTATAATACGCAAAGTAAATTATACTATATCGCTAACAGCACTACTAGGCACTTTTCTTTTTAAGGGGAGGTCATCAAATTACGAAATTATCCACACATATACACACACAAATACAATTTTAGTCAAAATATCTGAATTTAAAAAACAATGTAGCTTATTCGTTTTTCATATACTATAGAATACAACTGACTACAGCACCAATTGAGGACAATTTAGGTACTAATCGAGTTTGAGAGAGAGAGAGCTAGTAGAAGAAGTAATTTGTGTGTAGACATAGATAAATCTTTAGTAATTTGCGATGATAAAATAGTTTACTTCGGGGGTGGATTAGTCCTGTTTGAATTGATTGTGGAAAAGTGTGTAATGTATATATAGGTATACAAATTGAATATGTGATAGTATTAAAATTCACCGCAAGATGTCACTACAGTTAGACAGACAGGTTCTTTTTATAACCAAATACGAGCAATCGCAGTTGGTCTTGCAGTAACCATACATGGTTATAGTTACTTTTTATATATAGGTACTTGAGTTTCAAAATCGGGTTTTTTTTTTCACGTAGTATTTAAATTCGCACAATGCGGCGAGCGTGATTTCATAGTATATAAGGTAAAACGATCAAGATGCCATCTATAGTATTTATTGGTGGTCGTATTTGGTACTAAATTGTCACATCAAGCCTTGACATGATGATACATTTTATATATATGCATATGGATTTTTATCAATTAAACGAGAAACAAAACAGACAGAATATGTGCGATTTGTCAATTTGAAGATTATAAAATATAAATAGTCTATGCGGTATTTACGAGTAAAGATTGTATGTATGTATTTATGTATGTATATAAATGTTATTGAATCGGAGCCAATATGGCGGAATGGCGCAGACGCCTTCAAATACTTCAACTATCGTTATTTATTTTTAGATTCATTTGCATTTTGTGTTCCAAATCACCCCCAACGTCATTTTTACTTTAAGCGTTGATCAAATATAACTGATTATTTGTTTTATTTTTAACCCCACAAAATCACTTTCGATAAACGTTTTATGTGTATGTATGTATGTATGTATGTATAGGTAATATAAATTGTAGGTATATAAGAAGCTTAGTACCCTGGTTAGGTGTGTTAGGAATTGGTTAAAAATCAAACCAGTTTGTCGATCGAGCAGATTCATAATATTATTTCGCGTTTTGCGCATGCGTAATGGTAATATACGTAATAGGTATACCTACATACCTATTATAGTACCTAGAGTCAAGCTCAAAGCAACCGAATGGCTAAAAATGAAATGCTGAATGTTGGTGATTGTAATAATTTTAATTTATTTTCGTTTTGTTTACAGAATGCACTTTTGGCAAACAAGTAAAAGAAATCGGATCGTCGTGGTTCGCCGATTTGGGCCCACCGTTTGGTATTATGTTCTGCATCAAATGTGAATGCGTTAAAGTAAGTTTCTACACTGTTTAAATGTATTTATGCGACACCTGTGTATCAATATATGTATGTATGTATGTATGTATATGTATATGACTAGACGACGTTTGTATTTATTTGATAAATAATTTATTATATCTTGAACGAGATACGAAATATGTAAGTACATACATCAAATATTTGTTGTTTTAAAATCGTTAACATTTACGATAACAGGCAAATATTTTTCAAATAAATGTATATTTGCGCGCACACCTATTTATTTATATATATATATATTTATATATATATATATATATATATATATATATATATATATATATATATATATATACCTATGTGGGCTACTCGGAATAGCTTGAATCGCACCGTCTATATGCTGCGCATTCAAGCTATTCCGAGTAGCCTATAAATGTGGTTCAATATTTAAAGCATCCATAGGTTTTATACTTCCAGTCACTAAATAAATATAATATAAACCTTTGTATATTCCACATTTGTCACCTTTTTTTTAAATAGTATCATTTATTAATTATTAAAAATTTAAGTTTTATAATTTATACTAAATTTCGTACAATAATTCAGTACTAAGTACGATAATTAACAGATATAAATTAAACGAGATCAAATGAACAACAAAATAGCAACCACAACGAAAGAAACTGTCACTGGTGCCAACATTAGTAAGTGGCACCAATCGTAAATTGTAAAAATCACTAGATATACAATATATTTTTAACGTCTTCCGTAAAACTGACAACAGGCAACTTTAAACATTCATATCTTTAAATATATATATATATATATATATATATATATATATATATATATATATATATATATATATATATATATATATGTATATACGTTTTTTAACAATTAAATTTTTGACCCTATTTACAGTATTCACCACTCATGTATTGACTGTTATCTTAAACATAGGTTAAGAATCTTTTAAAATACCCGTTAGGTACCTATATACATATGTATATATATTTTTCTATAATTAAACAAATGTTTGCAGACATGTAATCATATATGTATGTATGTAATTGTTTGGGTGTTTTCATTTATGATAATATAAAAATTCTATAGCAACAGTGTGAATGTGTTGTCGAATTAGTAGTGTGATGATAGTTTTTGGTTGTAGTTGTGCATGGTTATTTAAGCCATGCCCTCATCAGAGAGTTATAATGTATAAATATTAAAGGTCATTGACCCATTTGACAATAGCACACCTACGCTGTTCAAAATACCATAAAAGCGAATCATTATTTAAATTAGTTCAATCAACAATGTTCGTACACACATCGAAACTAAATATTTTTATTTCAAATTAATTCATTACTAATCTACATACATACGTACACAAATATGCAAATCCTTTTATGTTATTAAATATTTAGATAATATTAATTCAATTTTATTTAATTAGTCTACATTGAATTGTGATGAAACTATGTTTATTATATTTATTTGTAAATGAAACTAATCACAAATCTATAAATTCATTGAATTTAGGTACAGAAAAAACGACGTCTCGTTGCTCGAGTACAGTGCCGTAACATCAAAAACGAGTGCCCTAAACCTAGTTGCGATGAACCGGTCCTGCTTCCGAGACGCTGTTGCAAAACTTGCCCAGGCGATTTTTACAGTAAGTTTTTTTTATTGTTATACTTCTATAAAAACTATTTATTATGTATCTACATATATAGGTTATTTAAATATTTATAGACGATTTTTAATAATTTTATAAATTCACAAAATATTTCGCTGATATACATTTTAATTATAACATACATATATAGTACTATGCTTGCTATATTTCACAAGGTCACCAACTTATGGATAACTTTTATTATAGAATATATGTTGTAGTATGTATGTGGTAAGCCTGGAGGCGCCTAAACGGTGTCTTACTATCAAGGACGAAAGTCAAAGAACGGACAGTCCCCCCACCCCCCTCTAGTACATGTTTATATCACTCTGTGTGTAACGAGTCGTCTATGCACTATGTATGTATGTATGTATGTATCTCCATTGCAAACTATTATCGGTCAATGTGTATAATGTCTACATGGCGCCCGTTAAAACAACTAAAGCGCCTAGTTTGTTACATATAAACACTTCATGCGAAAGAACCCAGCTTAGAAAAGCTCGCGGTAGATGGTGCTGTATTGCTATTGTATTCGTAATACAGGAAGTTTAACTATCTTGTCGTGTTGTGTAAAAGCATAAGTTATTTTAGGGGTTAAAGGTGTTTTATTTAAATAACCATATTTTATTGTCTATTTATCGCATAACCATAGCATGATTGCAATTAAATTTATGACTTCTAACCGCAACTACTCGTATTTTATAGCCACCCCATTTAATGTCAATAAGTTATGTATATATCAAATAAAATAAAAACAATAAAGAATCGCTATAAGTTCTAGTAAACAATATAATTAAATGCGATTTTCACTGTATAGGGCAACGAAATAATTACTAATATAGCCTGTTTTTCATAAGAATACAGCGTTAGTACCTGATCGGCCTCAGTTACAATATATTCTTATGCAAAGTATACAATTATTGCATCTGTTATCAATAATAACATTAGTTTCCAAAATTGACTTACCACGTGTTCGAATACGCGTTTTCGTTTCTTAAATGTACCACTTGATGCACATATATGCACTAATATCAATACGAAATTGGCCTCTTAGGGCTTAGAATTTCAGATTTTATAGAACACACTAACGTACTAAACTAAAATAGTGTGCAACTGGTGTCACGAGTATTTTCTATAGTTGTCAGTTGTAGTTCGCAAGTGGACTGATGTGTAGCGCTAGTATCCGTCATCTATTCTAATATTTACGAATTAAAACCTCTAATTTTCCAAATATTATCAATTCGAAACTGGCCTTCGTTATAATTTACTTAAATATGTATTTTCTAGCTTTTCCTACCCTGATTAAATACTTTGTTTTTATTAACAAAAATTAATTATTATTTAGTACAACGTAGTTAATAAGTTTAGAAATAAAATTGAATATGTCGTTTATAAGTGACAAAAGTCTGATTTATTTATAAGATTATTATCTTTGAAACAAATCTAATCATTTTAATAACAATCTAAAGATAGTAATTGTGGTATATGTTTAATCATTTTAATTATAATCGAGACGATATTCGACCTATTGTCTATTAAGTGTCTTAAGGCGCAATTTACTTTGCGTTTTTTATTCGATGGTGGCGTGAATGAAATCGCCTCTTAGTGCGGCCCTGTACTGAATATATTTTGCTAGTTGATGGCGCCAAACTGGCGCTACCTGAAGATTTTTTATGAACACATACGCGCAGACGACCTACTTTCAAAGATTATCGTATCTAAGCTTATTCATAATAAACTATTTTTTTTTTAAATAGAATTTTGCAAATATTGCAAATTACGATGATTGCATAAAACTATTTATAAACTTTAGTATCAACGTTGGCGCTAGTTATCATTAAAAATGTACAAGAATGCAATTTTTAAATCACACCGACCGACGGCGACAACTTTTAACGATCACTGATGCAAACCAGCGCCAATTCCTTTCGAAAATCAATAATAAACAGTATTTCTAGCATTATTTGTTAATCAATTTATTATTATATGTACTTTCATTTTTATCCATTTATGGATAATTTACATCGAGTACACTAGATATCAAAAATGATTACTGCGCAGTCAGAGTTTAGTTGTGCAAACTGCAAAGCATTAATTTCTTAGATAAATACATTCGTATTAGGGTATATTAGCACGTTTTATGTATTTTATCGATAGTAAATTGATATTTTGACACATTTACGCGATACTGTTGTATTCAATTGATATTAAATGTGTCGCTTCAGTCGTAAATTGCTATTATGAGGTCAAAATCTTGTGAACTACACGATAATTAAAGTGTGTCCCGTCTCTAAACGAACTGATAAACACACAGTGGTGCACAGAACATTTTTTCTTGTGCAGCACCAGCCTAATAAGCTGCACTAACTCATTTCATATGTACATTAAATATTATCAAGTTCTTAAATTGACGTATCGTTAAAATCAACTTGTAATTATGTTTGTTAACGAATTTAACTCGAAATAGTACTAAAATATTTTATTTGTATTTTTATAGACTAGATATTTATCGTGTTTTGGATCAGATAGCAAAATTCGTTGCAAAATAAATATTTTCTTTCTCAAAATAAAATATGCCACTATAGTGTGTTGCGCACAGTGACTGCAGTGTAGTCTATTCGTTGAAAGAGCGCTTTTATTATGGCGCAAGATAATTCTAAAAACATTTTGGTGTGATTTTTTATAGTGTATTTTTCGTCGAAAATAATAATTTTTAATTGGCAATAATTTTGAAAACTTATCCAAGGCCGGTCGGAGCATTAATATAAATAAACAATTGTGTAATTGATTGATAAATATCGATAAAAATTAATTAATTAAGGAAGTTAACAATTTTCGAAATTTGGTAAACAAAAATAATAACAAGACGTCAGTAACTAATTTTTAAATTTTTAATAAACCTTGAGTTATTAATTAATTAAATAAGTACAGTTCCGTAACGATTAAATAGCGATGAATACTGGGGGCTGTATCTATATTGAATGAAATGTTAAAAAATAAATAAAATGCTTATAGTCCATCGCCTTTAAGTTTTAAAGATTTAGCGATCGGATGTCGTTCATAGTTTCGTAAGTTTTAAATACATTGTGACGTAACTTATGTCATTTTAATCAATACAAGGTCGTTTAAATATCTCAATAGGCTGATTGTTACGTAGCCAAGTATATGTAATTATTTTTAAAAAAAACTTATTCGATTACCTATCAGAATTTTTTTTTAAAAAAATTGGTTTTTAGCTCTGTTTTTAGTAACAAAATACAATTTCTTTGAATTTCTAATTTAAGACAACAATTATTTATTTTACTAAATTTATTAGCTAAAATCTATAAACATTGCTACACAAATAATTTATACATCTAAAGTAATTTATAATAAAGTTAAAAACAAATAAAATTGACGAAAGAATGTCCGTACTTTGACTAGATCACCAGACTATATGTCGACTGGATTAAAATAGCTAATAGCTATTATTATCGACGTTGTAACGTGAATATATTTTTTAAAACACATGTCACATGCTACGTTGGCGTCTACAGCGCTTGGAAAATTGCTTAAAATGCTGTATTGCATAGCGCCATCTATACTATGGTTGCGTTGCGTCGATGCACACGAAACAATCACATTTTATTGTGCATCAGCACATCCCTAACATACTTTAAATAAAAAACGTTATTTCTTGTTGGGTTTTCTTGCACGGCACTCCTTGATACGTAATAAATAATGGAAAATGTATATTTTATAGAAATAAACAATTCCTGTAACATAACAATATAAATAATGTAATAATTCATGGAATAGCTAATCGAACGAGATCAGGGTACAATCAAGGCCGTCGTGATTTTTTATGCAACTAAGGTCCCTTTTGTAATATAGCGATGGAGACGCCTGTGGTGGAGACGCTGTCGCGAGGACGGCGTCTGTCTGTCGGTCGCATAACAAAATATCTAACTACGTTTCATTCTTTAGATGTGAAATGGCGGGAGTTGAACGTTTACGTTAAAAATATCACGTAATTCGTACTGCAACTTGTTTTTTATACATACATATACACACATAGGTAATATTAACTGTAAGCAATTTTGTAACAACCGAATTTTAATTTGCTACAACATTTTTAGCGGTTTTATTACATAATTAGTACATTTATCGAAAAAACACCTAAGACTAAAGTTGTAGATCATACAATTATCTACAATTTTTATTAAAACAATTTTATTCCAAGTCTAGTCGTTTACGAGTTATTCTTTTTTTCCTAAAATGCTTTTTACCATTTACTAAAATACACTCTTAAATTATAATATTAAATTCTGTGTAACCAGTACGTTTTTAGTAAAAGTGTATTAAACAAAAGTTGTAAATCATACTAAAATCTACAATTTTTATTAAAACTATTTTTCGATACGTCCAGCCGTTTTCGAGATATTTCTATTTTAATGATAAATGTTTCTATTATTACTTATAGCAACTAGTCTCTCAAGTGTGTATTCCAAATTGCATACGCGGGGGTATTTTTAAATTTTTATATATAGATAAATGTAAATATGTCATTACGATATAAATTATTTTTATTGGTCTACTATCAAATTTAGTTTTCTCAGAAATTATATATATTTGTTTTTTTCCATAGCAACTCAAAAATAAATTCGCAAAGTTTCAACAGAGATTTTTGTTTCTTCAAAACGATTTGATTTTGAGCCTTAATTTATGTTTTAAAACAAATGATCATTCCAGGTCCAAATATTGCGCTCGATGTCCCTACCTGTACCAATTCGAACGATGAAGAAGAAAAAAGTATGAAACGTAAGTGATTACTATAGTTTTCTGGATAAATATGCATGTGTCTTCTTAATTCTAAATGTTGGTGTGTTTTTGGCATGAATTATTAACCATTTGAAAATGTTTGAAATTTATTGAATTGATTGCGTATTTTTCCAGGATTTAATAGTAATTTTACTAAAACTATTATGCTTCAACCCACATTATTTTAGTATTTAATTAAATTACGATTTTATAGTTATTTAAATCTTAATTTTAAAATTCTTTAGCAATTGTAGACGCCTACATATATACTAGACAGCCGTACATACTTGTAGTTATAGTTGTGTTACCATAGGCGTCGCTAACGAATGGTTTTGGGGGCACTTTAATTTCGTAAACTATAACTTATTATTTTTATAACAATTTAATGTTTTTTTAAATATTTAAAAGCTTCAAATTAAATTAGTTTTTTTTCTCTAAAATAATCGCTTCCTAGAATATTAATAATTATAAAATAATTAATTTCGAATTTCGCGTATTTCTAGACTATGCAGCCCTATTAACAGGCCGTTCATCATTAGTAGTGAAACGCGAAGATGCACTCACTGTTCCGGTTAGCGTGAACAAAAATAACGTCGTAGCAACCGGCCGGTTTACTTTCCACCGTAAAAACCTCTACTACTCGTTCTACGTTTCGGATAAAGCAGCCAGACCGCGTCATTTACAATTCATTGACCACACCGGTAACATTCTCGAGGAACACGAACTGTCCGGTCCTGGAATCGTGCCTAGTTTATATCAAAACGTCACGAGGAAAGTGTGCGGCGTTTGGAAACGACTTCCGCGAGATTATCGCCGGCTGCTGAAAGACCAGAAGTTGTATGCGGTGCTTGTTTGGGGAATGAAAGAACAGTTGGAGTTTGTGTTGTCTGGTCCGATTATGCGTTATGTTGCGTTGGGAACGGAGTTGTTTAGTGCACTTTTGGAACCGGCGCAAGGCACTGACACGACTCTAATGGCGGGCGCTGGTGCGACTGCAATTGTTTCCACTTCAAGCGCTTCGACACCTTCAATACATATTGCAGTTGTGTTCAATGGTATCTTCAGTACGGATGAAACCGCAGATGTACCTATTAACATCACATTGAGTTTGGAAGAAAAACATCAGATTATCATCGAAGAGGTAAGTTATCTTATTTTCGCAACCATTATTGAAAATACCCCGCAACTGGAATTCCACTACTAACAATGCCCTTTTATTTAGATTAAACGAGTGAAAAAACCCGCACATGAACTTAACATAATCGAAGTGAGTTCGCCAGTGTCAGCAACTGACCTTCGGCTTCTAACGCGGGGTCGTTTAGTGCTTTCAATATCTTCCGTTCATCGACCCGAAGCGCTGCGACTAACCGGCGCTGTAGTCACGCGAGCTACATGCGAACTATTCCAAACACCGCTGTCGGCTCCATCTGTTGAGTTAGACACTAAACTCGAACCGCCTTCCGGTCTTGCGTGGCTGTTCATGAATTCTGAAGGCGCTCTGGTTTTCAACATACAAATTGAAGAAAATGGACACAACGTTGCGCTGATTTCTTTAGTGGACATGTCCAATAAACGGAAAACGGAAATTGATGATTTGACACCATTTTACGGGAATAACGGGTGGGCCAATGGCACTATCGAACGGTTAGGCCCGAAATATTTAGAGCCTTTGTATTCGGGAAATGTTGTATTGAATGTTACGTTTCAAAATAAAAATACACAGATTTCGATTCGAGGCAGGCTTACTAGTAGACCGGTGGCAGAAGCTAGGGATAGCCGGGATGCGATTCTACTTAAACGAAGCAGTAAGGTAACCCCGAAAAACGCGGTGGCAATGGCTTGGTTATCTGTAGATCTATCGTGTTATTTACATTACGATGTTTCTTTGAGCGGAATGAACAATTTTGATAAACATATGGAACTATACATGATTGATAAGCCTATGGAAGCGCCTGGAGCGCCAGTTACTACGAATCTTCTAGAGGAATTTAAAGGGAACCAAGTAGAAGATTCTGGAAATGTTCAATTGACGCGGGAGCAGCTCAGCCACTTAGAATCTGGAGTGGTTTATTTAGAAATCCATGAAAAAGATACGCTAAACATATTACTAAAAGGAACTATAAAACAGGTAAGTCGCCACTAAGACCAAAATTAACTCCGAAATCGATAACTGAATCATCTCTACTTGTTACAGATCAAAATTCCTGTTTCCTGTCTACCATCTTACAATGATAACGACGTGCCTACATCACACTTGGATCGGCCGTCATCAGTAACAGAACCAGCACGTTCATGTTACTCCGAAGGTCGCTTCTACGAGGAAGGATCCGATTGGAAGACCTCTTTCGACCCGTGCACCATGTGCTTCTGTCAAAACGGCAAAGTCAAATGTGAAACTACAACTTGCCCATTCCAGAACTGCAAATTAGGAACACGAAACACTGGAGAATGCTGTCCGCCATGTTTGAGTATGTTTCCCCTGGAATTTAGTGACTACTAGATAGATTACTAATTTAACTGTCTTTTGTTTAGATAACTCAACACAGCAAGATTCCAATACTTCCGTGACGCAGGGTTGCAAACTTGGGAAACAACACCATTCTCCAGGAAGTCGCTGGCATCCATTCTTGGTTCCAAGTGGGTTTGATCGATGCACCGAATGCAGGTGTGATCCAAACACTCTAGAAGTGAAATGTTCGCGAATGACCTGCATTTTGGACTGTGACGAGGGGGTTGCAGTTCGAGTTGACGATAAAACTTGTTGCAAACAAGTAGGTTTTAAATCAAAATTAATCAAACGCCATTTTGTCAATTAAAACACCAAAATTAGACGAAAATATTACTAGAACTAATTAGAGTAGACTTTGAGGTATATTTAACTCAAGTTTAACATTTAAAAAGTTTTAACCCTGTCTAGATGTTAGTAGATTTGCAGTTTGGACTTTGATGGATTTCTTAGATCAAACATCGAAATCAATAGAAAATATTGCTTAAGTTAATTAGATTAAAGTACCAGTTATAATTAAAACTAGTTTAACACGAAGAATGTGTTAACCCTGTCTGGATGTTGTTAGATTAAAGTTTAACGTGTATGTATTGTTTTAGTGTCCTAACACCGGAAACGACTCAGTTCAAAACTACGAACCCTACAAGTTCACCCCAACCGAACCTCAAATCTACGAAATGCCCCCTGGAAGCTGTAAGGTATATGGAGGGATCGTCAAAAATGGAACAGTGTTCCACCCAAGAATAGCTTCAATTGGCGAACACAAATGCACGATATGCACTTGTAAAGTATGTAATCACCCAACGATTATTATAAAAAATCATAATTAGGATCTACTAACGAGGATTGTGTTTTTTTTTGTGTATGTTTCAGGATGGTTCTCCGTTTTGTGAACGTTTAAAATGTTCAAAATCAATGTGCAACAACACGACGTATCGCGAACGACGTAACATCAGCGAATCGACGCTAGAAAACTGCTGTTCCTGTAAACGGTTACGGCGGCATCATAATCATCGATCACACAGCCAATCGTAAGATTGATTTCTACTAATATTAGTGCCTTAATCATCAAAACCCCCCGGTTTAAAATGTTAAACCATTTGTATAATTTGTACAAAGAATTAGTTTATAAATGTAAAAATGATTGGTTGAAATTATTCGTCATTAACTGGATTAGGTTTGGGACTTCTGGTAAACAGTACTAGTGATTGTACCCGAAAAATATCTATCACATCATCTTAAACAAGGTTTAATTCAGAATTAATACTAGTTTAGACTAGTGGATGGTTTAAGTTGAGCGAGATTAATTTGGATTATTGAGCGCGTGGTACTAATTAAATTTCTAGAGCCTTTTTAGTGCTTCTAACTGAAATGTATACGGAAGTCTTGAATAAAGTCCAAATTACGATATGTGTGAATGTTTAATTTATATTATTTGTGTATAATTTTAATAATAATAATAGTTAGTAAAGTTACCTTTTTAACCAAAGACTGATTGAAAATAAGGTTTGAGTTATTTTAGAACGCCCGCCATATTATCTAGTAAACGTTTTAAGCTCAAAACTGTTTTCTAAAGACATTCAAACAAATAAATGAATCAGTATTTTTGTAAATTAAAATTAAATGTCTGGCACATACGAAATTCGATCATTTGCATGTTTACTTATAAACGTCTTTAGAAATATTAAGCTACGCTTAAAGTTATTTTTAATTTAAAATAAGCTCCGCCCCCACAGTCCCTACTTTATTTAAACTAAACTGGAAAATTTTAAATTTGGTTTCGGCGTAGAGGACAAAGTCTGATTATTGTATTTGAATCAGTAAAATCCCCGGCTCTATCACTATTTAAACGATACTTAATGTGTATAAGCTATACTTAAGGGGAAGAATACACTCCCCCCAATCCCCCACCCCACCCCACCCCCTGCCCACATACAATTGCGAATCTCTCCATAACTACAGTTCAGTATTTTTTGGTAAAATATTTAAATAGTTAAGTTTAGCTTAAGAAATGTACGTGTCAAAATATAATGTTGTTATTAGTAACAATTAAACAATTTGTTGTTTTATTTTCTATTTGTATTATATATTGATTTTGGATTTCTAAATAACCACACCAATTATTATTATTATTAGCTTTTTAAACCATATTATTTTATGTTAAAAATAATACGCTTCTAAATTAACTTTGTAATTATTTAAACTATACCTAATAAATACATTTTATAGGAATTTTAACAAAAATATATTTGTAAATGATATTATTAAAAAATATTGCATTTTATAATAATGTACCTCTATTACTTATTGATTAACTACAAAACAAATGAATATATCTGCTTGTTAAATTAATTTTTATCGATTTATTCAACTTCCAAATACCTTACGTTCAAAACGAACTGTTTTAGTATTTAGTGTTAAACATTCAAACACGATTGTGTAAATGTAACCGTATTAAATCTATATCTACAAATATAGATTAATCTATAAATTAATTTTGAATAAAAAAAAGTATAGCATCGCCCCTCAAAATGAATAAATAAAGTTGAAAACAAAGAAATATTTGAGTGCCCCCACCGCTTACCGAAAAACAGCACCTGTTGCTAACTTCGTGTGCCGACGCCGGTTTTGTCCGAGTCAGTTGGCCTCAGTTGGCGAAGACTACGACTGAGTTCAGATGTTGCTGGACAAGCGTGCTTCTTGTACGAAATTACTTAAAACAACTGTTGTTTTTGTCTAATGCAATTGTTTTCTTTTCGGGTATTGTTGCTTTCGCGCTTTGTTGTTATGAATTGTAGTTGTAAATGATGTTTGAAACTGTCGAAAGTTCGCGGCACTTGTTAATAGAACAACAACAGTGAAGTTTTTAAAGTGTGTTTTTGTGTACACTATTTGGATAACTTGGATTTCACTGGAATGGACTAAAACAACTAAATATCGGTATGTACATTGTTGCTATTGTATTCGTTTAGGTATAGTTTTTACAGATTCTATAACATACGTGTGTTACAAACATAGTTAGGTGGGCTATACCGGTGTCCTGTCAAATCTGTCTTTGATATATCTGTTATTGTTGTTGTTGTCAATCATTTGACATATTTTTAAACATTTATTTATATATTTTCTACTCAAACTAACACACTTATTTTAGTATTGTACTAAATATATAATTTAGACATTATTTTGTACTATTTCTTTTGTATTCTACGAATTTGGGTCTGTTTCCTAAACACAACCACCAACACAGCCCTTCATTTGAGTCCCGCACTAAACAGTCGTTCTTATAAAAGTTGCTTGCAAAGCCGTACACGTAAACAGCCGTTTTAAAAAGAATCATTCACAAATAATGCTTCTAGGAAATTCACCGGTTCTTGTCGCGCAAAATCACGTCCAAAACTACTTATAATTGTTTTAAGACACGAATTTGCTGACGTTTTTCTAATAGGGTTTAAACATTTTTTTAAAAGAAAAGTAACGTTTTTAATTGGGCCATTCACAATTAATTCAACAAATATTTACAGTATTTGGCCGAAATTGATGAGTGAAACAGCCTTGAAACTAATATAAATTTAAAATATTGATACATATTTATATTTTTAATTCCTGTTATGAAATGTTGCAAAATGTTGACTAACAATCATTTCTATTTTGTTTGTTGTATTTATTAAAGTTGATTGATACATTTTGTCAAACCGGGAAGTATTTAGTTGAATTTTAAACCATATTGATCAAGTATTGATTTTGTTTCGTGACTATTTATCGCTATAAATCCAGGGTTGGTCTAAGTTTTTATTTATGCTTTCGATAATAAAAATGCGAATAAAATATTTGTAGAAAAATATCCACATTTCATTATAGTGGGGGGGGGGGGGGGGTAAATCAAATCGTTGTCCAGAAATCAATATGTTATACACGCTTTATACTTTGTGGTACACTGTTAATAAATTTAAAAAAACCTAGTGGTGAATAATTTATCTCATTCAATTGTTTTAGTAACATTTAACCTTTGAGTGGTTATGAATATATGTTAATTTTTGATAAGGTTATTTAGTTTTCTAATAATGTTTCGAAAACTCAAGTTTGCAGAGGCGTAATAAGTGTTATTATCCATTCTGTTGTACTTAATATTAATAGGGTTTCTTAATTTATTTTTTTTCTCGGGTTTGGAGTGCTATGGTCGCGTTGCGGATAGGTAGCTGCGCCACTAAGGCCATACTTTGAATTCATATTTGTTTCGGAATACTGGTACGTCGTTTGTTAATTGAAAATAATGTTACCGATTACTTTTTTTTTTAATTAAATGTGTATATAGTGTAGTACTACGTATTAGTTTATAAATAAAAGCAAGTTTAGTATTTTGAATAAATTTCTCTGGGGAAAATTGTGTAATAAAACGTAAAAAATGTCTTTTTACAGTGTAAAAATTAAATATTTATGGACGGCATAATAAATTTGTACACATTAAAAGTTGCTTGGCGGAGACCACCTGCACTGGACTTTTGATAAACAACTTAAAAACCAAATATCCCTAATTAATTAACGTCACTAATGGACCACAAAACTAGAAGAATTTTTTTAAAAACCTGATGTCCATTTATTACCCTTCAACATTTACGACGTTATACCAACATAGAAACTTAAAAAAAAAAACATTTTAAAACTTAATTTTGCTTTTTCTAAAAGATTCTTGAACGAAAAACAACAATTTTACCGAATTCAAAAATACTAATTAATTTTTAGTAAAACTACATTATATATGTTTGAATAATTTAAATTTGAATAACTTTAAGTGGGATTGGGGTAAGAGTAAACCTGCAACACTGTAGCTGAGATTGTGTTTGTTATACAAAAATATAGTGTGAAACAGAAATTGAATTTTATTTTAGTTTAGTTTTCAAAATAGTTTGTAACAACACACACATACACACAATTGTAGAACCGGTAGATTCAGACTGAAACACTTTTAAGATACATTCCATATTGGGTGTGTGTGTGTGTGTATTATAGTTATCACATCTCTCAGTGTGCTATGAACCGTGTTTTATCAGTTGTTCTATCGCGTCATCCTTGGAAAGAGCCCAGGAAACTTGTAAAGATATGGGACGAGGCGTTGGCGAGCCCAAAACACAATAGACTTACTATATAATATAGAGATAGAGGCGCATCTAAACTTAACCTCACTCACTCATATACAAAATGTTTGTTGATATTAATCTTTATTTCTTTATACGAAATCACCAAGCTTAATCATTGTAATTCTATACATATACGAACACAAATTTCAATTTTGGTTTTTCAATCATCATTTTTCACTTATACAACGTATAAGTCAGTATAATATCTATTGTATTCGATTTTTTAAAACAGAAATATCCGTTACGACCGTCTCAAATCATTTCATCATAACATCTGTTTTAAAACATGATATTTTACAATTTTAATGAAGTTTGCAACAATTAATTAATTTCCTGCAACCGTCGCTCAACCGCGGCAGTGTATTACTTGAATCAAATTTCAGTTTTAGGCCATTTACAAACTAACTACGCTTTAATTCAAAAATTTACTTATTTAAGAAATTAAAGACAATACTATTATCTACAAGTTTATTTGAAAAGTTTTTTGAAATAACTTCCGGTTTACGTACTACGAATGTTTGAAATTTCTTCTATTCTAATATATTCATAATTATAGCCTCAGATTTGTTTATAAGATACACTCATTTTGTGTTTTGTATTGAATTTAGTTAATGTGATACATACAGGCTACTCGGAATAGCTTGCGAGTGAGAGTCGCTTCTGCAAGCTATTCCGAGCCGCCTGTAGTGATTTCATGCAAATAAAAGTCCGTTTTGGTTATTTTTAAACAAAATAAGCTTCGTAAACATTTCCCACGTAACCAGAAGTGTTTATACGTTAACTGAGAATACTACAAGTGTTTATTGAGCGCAATAATATTATTCTGAGAATTGCATTTAATTATGTCACATTTTATCACGATTAACACACTCTAACGATGATCTCAACTTATAATAATTTTATTCCAAAATATATTTGAATTTTTTGAAGTAAAATAAAACATTTCAAGCCGTTATCGGAACAATAAAGACATTTTTATCATCAAATAAATATTGACATTTTTTTTTTAATGCTTCCACGAATCATAAATGTCAATTTTGCAAATAAATAAAGCGTTATCTGTTGATAAAAAAAATGCAATTTTTAACGCAAATAAGTTGGATGAGTAACATGACCAATACTTGTGTGTTTATGAATTTTAGATAAGTGGGGTGAACGATACCTTTTTATAATACCTATTTGTGTTTATTTGGAAACTTTAGTAATAACATACTAAGGACTATTATTAAAAATAAAAGCTATTCTTTGACAAATAATTATTATTTTCTTGAAATGAAATTTCGAAAATATATAATCATTACATTAAAAACACTATCGTAATTTTTTTAAAATGAATTATTACTATAATCATTTGAAAACTTAGTTGTTTTTTTTGGGCATCAACTTTTTCTCAAATTAATTTTAAGAAATAGAAAATAAAAACCTAATAGACAAATTGGTGTTGGCCAACATGTAACACTTGTAAGAGTACAAATCAACAAAAAAAATAAAATATATATATATATAAATATATTCAATATTTTCAAGTCGGCGAAATCACACCTTATAATTTTAGATCTATTCACACTTCCGGTGTATGCGATCAAAGAAGCCTATGCATTGTCAAGGTCACGTGCTAGGTTTTATTTTACTGTTATAATAATAAACATTTCACTTTCAGGATTAATTGTTTTATTGCGGTAATCAAACGGAAATATATCATTTTTTATTACTTACAGTGTATACCTATTGCGTTATGAATCATTAGAGTACTTCTAGAAATAGGGGTGGTAGATAACACTTTTTACACATGTATAGGTACACTGTTAAAAACATTAATATAAAATTACTCTAATAACCTTAATTTTATATAATTATTTACCTATATGCACTTAACATTTTTACAGTGTAGGTATATAATATATTAAATGATGTATATTAATTAGTTTTTTTTATATTTAGACACAATTTAGTTGTAAATTTGACTAAATACTACACTGTATAAGCCGCCAAAAGAAAATTAGACAAATATTTAAATGCACCTAATCTTTTTACAGTGTTATACTTAATATATTAAATTGTGTGTATCAATTAATTTTTTACATTTATCTAGACACAATTGTAAATTTGTCTTAAAACAATACTGTAACCCCCCCCCCGCACTCCAATTAGACATCTATGTAAATACACCTAACATTTTTACAGTGTATATAGTTGATTATATTGTGCTTATCAATAAATTTTTTACATTACACACAGTTGTAAATTTGTCTAAATACAGTACTGTATTAGGCCCAAAAAAATTAGATATCTATGTAAATGCACCTAGCATTTTCACAGTGTATATATATAGTATGCTAAATTGTGTTTATCAATTAGTTTTTTACATTTAGACACAGTTATAAATTTGACTAAATACAATATTGTATCTAGTCTCAAAGAAAATTATAGTTTGTACTTGTGGAAATTAGAGTTTAACAGGGACGGACTGGCCATATAACTACCGGTTGCTGTAATATCTACACACATAAAATGCAGGTCAGGGCTGATAAAATGTAAATGAACTGACCCAAAATTTTATGATAACAATCTGTTATTAAACATTTATTTAGTTTATTTATATGTGGTCACAAATAAGTTGGGGGTAAACTGGGATAAATACGAAATATGTTGTAATAACAACATAAAAATGTGGTTGAGTTTCTTTTGATAACTAGACAACAATTGTGTAACGAATACAATAGAAATCAAATATAATAATTTTTGTTGTGTGACGACTCAGACTATTAAAAATTATTCAACTAGAAAATATGGTTGAGGTTTTTTTGTGTTAGAAAAAAAGGGTGCGTTCACGAACAGGTGAGAGAGTGCGGTAAGCTAATAGACAGGTGATTCAGCACCAGCGCTAACCAGCGTACAACTCAGCGTTTTTCACTTACAAAGGACCGCAGTTTTTATTATTATTATTATTTGATATACCTAACTAGAAAGCATCAGTACATTTGTCTATGCACCGTTTATAACAGAAACCAGTTAAACACATTAGATTAATTGAAAATTATTGATCCAGTTTGCTTCCAACCCGTGGCCAAAAATTGCATGCACAAAATGCATCATTATATATTTAAGCAAAGTCAATTTGGGGGTTTAAAGAATATCGAAATTGAAAAATATACCTAATTGTTTTCGTAAGAAAAATAATTTTTGGTATACCTAACCCAACAATCACAGCGAACCATTAATAAAATTTGAATAATCTAAAATCATACCGTAAACACACAATCTACACCCATAAAAAATCGAAACTTTATTTGACTTTTCTAATAGACGACTCGAACCGATAAAACAGTATCTATTGTTTGACCACCGGACAGAATACAGCTATTAAAACTGGACTATATAACTAATCGCTGTCTTATACCTTTTAACAAAACTTTCAAATCTGTTTAGAAATGTTGAATTTAATCAAAAATATATCTTCTATACCAGAAGATTTAAAAACAAAAAAGTCTATTTTTATTTAAATATATGCAAAATATAATTATTTTAAAATTAAAACACGAATTCTTTGTTCGAATAAAACTTTAGCGGTTACAGAGCTTATAGAGTCATATAGAATAATACTATAAGGTAGTAACGGAGTGTAACTAAAGCTTTCGTAATAAATGTGCAACTAATAATACATTTCTAAGTATTTCTATAAGAAGAATCTGTCAATATTTAAAACGCTTTTTTGTTATATTTTATATTTCGATGTTTGATACAATTAATAAATTTAATTTATATTAAATTCGATATTCAATTAAAATTACGTAAACGCTTGTAAAGTTGTAGCTTCTAATAACTTCGAAAATAAAGGGCCTAATGGATTTAAAATACGTATGGTGCGAATTGATTACTTATAGATTCTATATATCAAATTTGGTGTCACTAGTTTTAGTATCTTTGGAGAAGAAGTAGCGACAAATTTGAGTCTTACGAGCAATGATTAGTATATGAGTAGTCAGGGTGATGTTTTAACAAAAAATGAATACGAGAAACAGACAGAAGAGCGAATGTTTTAGTTCTTCGCGGTATTACGTACGGCGAGTTAAATATAGTTTAGGTAATATAGTGAAATCGATTAAAATCCAAATTACTATGCATTACCTATATGGTTTCGCAATGAAAATAAAAGTGCCCCCGTGTGTAATTCTACGCTTGTGCCTAGCATATGGTGTGTGCACACGCGATTTTCCAGTGTCGACGTATATAATGGGGCTAAAAGGGCCGCACACCATAACAGCTTTTAGTATGTACACAACTATGTAGTAGTTGTTGGCGAACAGGTAACTTGGGTGGTCAATGCAGCGCCAGTGACCATGCGCAGAAATGTGTTACTTATATTGAAGATGGGTCAACTGTAAACAGCTGCAAGTGCTGCTGTCTAGCAACTTGCTTCTATACAATCAAATTAGGATTTTGTGGATGTTTCTATAGAAATTATTGATACATTTTTAATTATTTCATTCATTAATTAACTAAATAACAATATTAATTAATTATAGAATAGTCGGCGTATTTGTTTTTCATCCCACACATAATCATATTAAAAAGTACTTCTAGCGAACTGTCTACACTGTCGAAACACATGTGCAACATTTATTTCTATAATCACTTACAGAACTAAGAAAAGTTACAGATCCACAACAAATATTTACTAAAGTTATAAATAAATTAAATTGCAAAGCAATTAATAAAATTGTGGAATTATTTTAAAATTAAATAAACTATTATTTTACGGCTATATTTGGCACTAATTTGTAACAGTGTAGTTACTAACCAAACAAAGAAACGTATTTTAATTTAATATAATTGATGATTAGGTTTACAAATTCATAAAATGATTAGAAATCAATAACTATATGGTGTTGTTGTTGTGTATAGGAAAAAATGTCCGCCTATTGAGTGCCACTGATGTATATAGATCTTTTAAGAAAAGAAAAGTCACAATCTTTGATGAATTGAATCGAGAAATAGTTACAAATTGCTGTCGTTCTATATTGAAGCACGCAATACTCAAATCGTACATAAAGAAAATAATATATGTTATCTATAATTTATCTAGAATAACAGTATAATTTAGAGCGTGTTCTTAAAACTCTATAAAATGAATCAAATCATATTCTAAACCGCGTTTATTTCAAACATTTACAACTTTCACCGTTCCTGTAATAATCGCCAAAATGGGAATGAATTTATTTCCCCATTCAAAACCTGTAAAGTAAGCAACCCGCATACGTTGTTAAACAGAATTTTATATATTAAAAAAAAAAAAAACAAGGGAGTAACATATACATCTATGGACAATATATGGTTTTAACTTGTTCCTCAGCCAAACCAAATGTAAAATATAAATTTCTTCAAAACAAAAGAAGATTTTTAGACGGCCAACTTTGTCGAAACTTGAGTGTCTCATAATTACTTACAATGAAGCTTTTTAATCTAGTTTTAGATGCTTTAATAATATATTCTTGTGGTTGAAATATTATTTAAACAATTATCCGAATTTGTATTAATTTTCGATTTAAAAATATATCAACCTTGCGTTTGAATTTTTCTATAATCATATTAATGGCAATTATTTTAAATAATTTCTTAATAATAATACCAGATTGAAAATAGTAATAGTTTTGTTTGAATGTTGACTGTGTGGTTTATATAATAAGGGGCCAATTGCAAATGATGGCAATAAAACCGTGATGTGGTTTGTTATGTAACAATAACAACAACAACAGCAATGATGTTTTGCTGGTTGGTAATACATATAAATGGTGCAAGCCCGTATCTGTGTTCACTTGGAAGGAATATTGGTTGGGTTTCGAAAGAGGCCTAACATCACAGTTGATGTCGACGGACGGACAGACGGACAAATCATGGCTAATCACATGGCTATATATATATATATATATACCTATTGGTAACACAGTGTTTGTATATGCATTGGTAATACTTTGGTATGCGCCGGTATTAAATTCATTTACCAGGTCACACCGAGAGGTCAACTTTGTGTTTGTGTGTGTGTGTGTATGCGCCGTAGGCTATTGCAAGCTACACAGGCTATGAGGAGTAACAATGGACCTTTCTCGCTTAAAGGCATATGTTTTACCCAGTTACAAATTAAATATATTGCGCGATATTTTACATAATTAATAACTGGATATATAAAACACTTTTTTTTCTCAATAGGTGTCGTCTTTTTTAGCTACATGTGTATAATAGGTTAATGGATCGATTCAGACTAAAAGCAATTGTTATTGGGGCCACTATTATTTCTTTGTAGGTTTATATATTTTGTATAACTGTTATGAATAAATTATATAATAATTACAAATCATTACATATACATTTTAATATTTATACACATTTTTATAAATTTGTATGATACTAATGCATAGACTATCTCTTTAATTGGTAACAGGTTCACACCTATAAGTTAATAGATCGTTTTAGAGTCTCGTAGGAAAAACTGTAAGGCCTGTAACGTTCTTATAGAACATTACGCCTATTCTAGTATATGTATATAATATTTTTATAAGATATGAGTGTTATGGATGGATTGTATTTAAAATAGTTACAGATTTCATTCCTGTAAGCTAATAGGTCGTTTCAGAGTGAATACTCTTCTGTAAAAGAAACTGTAAGCCCTGTATATGTTCTTATAGTTTAATTCTGGTATTTTAGAGCTTTTTTTTATAAGTTGATATTACTATTATGAATGGACTGTCTCTGTAATAGTTACAGATTTCATCCCTATAAGTCGTTTTAGAGTAATTTACTTCTGTAGAGAAAGCCGTAAAACTTGTATATATGTTTATAGATTAATTCTGGTGTTTTTAGGCATTTTTTATAAATTTATATAAATGTGATGGATAGATTGTCTCTGTAATAGTTACAGATTTAATACTGATAGGTTAATAGGTCATTTCAGAATAATTATATTTCTGTAGTGAAAGCTGTAACACATTTATACATTTTTATAAGTCGTTATATGCTTTCTGGTGTTTCTCTGTATTGCGTATGGATTTATATAAATGTGTGCTATACTGTCTCTGTAATAGTTACAGATTTCAACACCTTCGAAGCTTTTTATGTAATTTTATATTAAAATCACATTTTGACCGTTTTATATAAATAAATTCATTTCGAAACTAGATTTGATTTATTACGAATAAATTTTGAATAAACTTGCTACGAGTTAGATATGGGCTAGTCCAACACTGTTGTCCAGCAAGAATAAATCAAACGAAATAGTCTGGTGGGATCGTTGTTCGTGTGTGTGTGTGTGCTATTATATATATTTAATACTTGGAAATCCAAGATTCGCTCTTCGCTGTCACTTTAATTCAAAGTCTGAATACAAACGGTGACAAATGTACGCGAACATTTGAAACGACGCCGATACAGGACCGTATCCCACCCAAAGCCATCAAAAAAAAAACATATATACTTTGATGGCGAAATTTTATACATATATTTTTATATATATATATATATATATATATATATATATATATATATATATATATATATATATATATATAACAAGATTTTAAAAGACGACCGTTCAGGGACGTATTTAAGTTAAATCTATGAAATATAGACACTTGCGCGCTCTGGTTAGGGATTTGAAACAGTGACAACTCAGGGACGTATAACACATAAATTTATCAAATAATAATGTTGGAATATGTATTTTAGTAGAAATACACATTACTTTAGTACAGGGACGTATTCAATTTGAATTCATGAACAAAACATTTAATAGTAAACAAATGTAGGACAAAATATCATTTGGTTTGTTTTAAAATAAAAAAATGACTTACATTATTAAAACAGCTAGTAAAACACGTGCACACAAAACGAACTATTCACTTCAACTAACAAATTATAACTATATAGTCACAAACAAGTTTGAAAATAACATCCAAACCATGTAATATTACAGGAGTACTCATGTCTGTTACAACTTATGATTCCCTGTTACGTAGATTTAATACAGGGAAATATATTCAGAAATAAAACAGATAAAATAAAAAATGCAATGAAGATTTGTTGAGTAGCAAGCTTCATAATTATTCAAGTATCTAATTATGTGTAACTATTAGTCATGTACGTACATACCTATCTTCATTTTATAACGAACTCTGTATTAAAACTGAAGAACTGTCACTTGTTTTTTGAGTGGTACACTTGATGTCGTGGTTGTTGCGTCTAGCCACTTATGTTGGTACTCCTGGAGTACATGCATCATGAACTCTTAAGTATCTAGTTACTTCTGCAATTTGCAATTTTTTATAACAGAATTTCACTGTTTTTTAACTCAACACCAATGTAACCTATGCTTATCTACACGGTTTTTATACAAATTTATTGTGTTCTAATTTAATTTAATAAACATATTCGTTGTTAAGTCGAAACGATGAATACGTAATTTTTTTATTATTTCCTTACCGTACAGTTTAATAAATGTATATAAGTATTTTTTTAAATGATATGTTAATTTGAAAGTTTGTGAGGTCGGTAAGGTAGAGATTGTTGGTTTAGTCGAAAGAGCAAGATGGTGGACGTCGTTATGTCAGTGGTTTAACAGTTTTAGTGTATATATATATATGTAGTTTATAAAGATTATATTAAGTAAATATACAGTTTGTGAACATCCTTGTGTTATGTTTGATAAACGAGAGGTATTAAACGTTCGGTTTACGTGCTATATAAGAACATTGAAAAGTCGTAAGTCGTTATTGTTATTTCTTTACGTAGCTAAGCAATTTACAATTTGTGCGGAATGGTTTAGAATTTTTTACATATTTCGTATTAGTTTCTGTTGTACTCAGACTGACTGACTTTATTATCTCAACGCGCGTTTCGAAATGTTATTTTAATTTTATTTTTAGTAAGTAAAGCTGCGACACACGTCGTAAATGACATTGGTATGTTTAGAGTAGGAAATGACAGACATAGTTCGTTGTATATCTGTCGTAGACGTGAAACTATTAAAGTTATTTACTATACAGGTTCAGTTTATTTCTGTTTTGAACATATCTGACATATTACTTTGATATATCTTGTGAGAGGTATGGCGGGGGGGGAGGGGGGGGGGCACTTATTCATTTGTATAACTTATTCGTATCCAGTGCAAATATATTTATGAAATTATTTTATTTATTAGAAAATTTATTTACACACACACGCACACATCCGACACAAACAAACACACATCGACACACACACATCCGACACACACACACACATACATACACACACACACACACATCGACTCACACACACATCCAACACACCCACTCACACACATCGACACACACACACACACATCCGACACACACACACACACACATCCGACACACACACACACACACACACATCCGACACACACACACACACACACACACACACACACACATCCGACACACACACACACACACACACACACACACATCCGACACACACACACACACACATCCGACACACACACACACATACGACACACACACACACACCCGACACACACATACATCGACACACACACACCCGACACATAAACAAACACATATCGATACACACACACACACATCCGACACACACACACACATCGACTCACACACGCATAGACACACACACCCGACACACACATACATTGACACGCACACACTTACGCACACACATACACATGCACATACACATGCACACACGACACATAAACAAACACACACACACACACATCATTATAAAATAATATGATTCGATTCGGAGAAGATTAAAAATGTGTATTTCTGTTAAAAACTCGAAATTTATATTTAACATGGTTGCAATATTTACTTATAACTTCGTATATAAAGCACAAAAAAAAAAAAAAAACGTGTGGAAATAAATGGTTAGGCTAGTCTCGGATAACTCACATCCGTTCTTTTATACATACAAGTAAAGGCGGTCGTTTTGAAGCGGTCGGCTCCTACAGTCAAGTATCCATGGCGAATCTTTGGACAGGCTTCATCGCCTATGGAAAATTGTAACTTGAGCTAAAGAAATGCTTCACTCACCGTATTGATTATACTTTGTCGTCTTATTGATCAACAACTATCGAAAATTCTTTTAGAATCTAAATATAGTCTAGTTATAGTTCCTTAGAAATATAAATTGATTCATAAACGAGTGCAACGTTGTACAATATCGTGCCTACGTTGTACAACGTTGAACTTTTCGTATATTTCGAACTTCCGTCTAAAAAGCTCCCACAGCAGTATGTGCCTTATCGCTATTGGCGCTTAGACAAAAAAAACTAACATACGACTTGGTCTCTCATACACTGTTGCCAAACGGGTCACTATATTATAAATGTGTTTAAATTAACCCTAAACTACAACGCTACTTCCATTTATTTAGGGTGAATTGGCAATAGAATTATTTCTGCTGACTTCACAGACTCCAAAGGTCAACTAACGCGAATTAACTGAACGATTTTATTTAAATTTTCATACATTTATTAATAACAATTTTGAATTAAATCACAAACAGGCAATATGCGGAATATTGAGAATAATAATTCATACTAGACAATGCTACACCTTTTGTGAGGTGACCTCGTGTTAATTCGTGTACGTTCGGTCATTCTCGCGTTATCAAATATCGTGCATCTTATGATTGTAATACCCTGGTATGTTGTTTATGATTTTTAATTAATACAATCATAAAATGCACTCTGATGCAGTTGACCAATTTTTATAAACCATTCGTATAACTGTGTTTTACCCCTTTTGTATTAAACCATCCAATAGTGACGTGGCTATTTAGAAATCATCGTTAGGTTACAGACAAGTTTAAATATTTTATATTATGTGACTATCTATAGGTACCTCGGTATATCGAATCGATTCGGTTTAAATAGGTCACTATTTCACTCATAAAGTTTCATATAAACGTACAAAATGGCGTCGGAGCGAATTATAACCTATAATTACATTTGATATACGACCTAATAGTCTGTGTTCCGCGCATGTTACAGTGTAAATATGGCTTTTATATTATATATAGTAGCATTAATTTATAAGAAGCTTAACATGAAAATTGTTTTATATTTCATATAATTATATAACAGACCTAATTTATGAATTATTTAAATTTATATACATACATATAGGTACGCAAAATGTTTATTTCCGGTGAAATATTGAATGTTTATCTAGACACGTTTAATAAATGTTTATATTCATTGTTGACCCGAAGCTTGGGGTCATAGGTCAGTTACGGACCCCTGGGGCCTCATAGGCGCAGCATTAGGGTAGGGCAACACAAATAGACATTATTTTATATTAGGAATCAATCATTTTATTTAAGTTCTTAATTAGTACAAGGTTGAATACTAATCGTTAAGTATTTGTTGCATTTAGACCAATTTAAAATGTGGTTTAGTTTATTATCTAGACGAGAGGGAGTCTAATGTATATTTATAGCAATTATTTTCAAATTTAAGTCGCTTGTTACGTCGCTAAGGGAAAATGACATTCTTATATCCAACGACAGTATATAGTTGGTACCCGTGGGAATAACGTTATGTGTGGCCATCGTTATTAGTGATGAAAAGTTTTTTTTTTTTTTAAGAGCGTACACCAAGGATATATGGGTTGGGCTAAATCTATACTTATATTAAAATATATTAACAAGAAAACTAAATTTTTGTTATATATATATATATATATATATATATATATATATATATATATATATATTATATATATATATATATATATTATTATATATATATATATATATATATATATATATATATATATATATATATATATATATATATATATATATATATATATATATATATATATATATTATATACATATATATAAATATATATATATATATATATATATATATATATATATTTATATATAGATATATATATATCTATATATATATATATATATATATATATATATATATATATGCTTAAAATCGGTGTAGTTGTGTGAGTCAGGCTTTTAAAGTAGTTGTGTTTTTGGAAATAAAATAAGTTGCAATTGCTACCGCGATGGCGCTTATTATTTTTGGGAAATTGCAATAATGTTAGTGCACTAGTTTGGTAGATGTTATAATATTTAGTTTCGTAAATTAAATAATTCATAAAATAACTTTGATGAAGTTTGTTGAATAATTCGCAAAGTTGTTTGGTTCGAAATGACGTTGTCTGATATTGCGTTGTAATATATGAAGGAAATTAATGCAGAGCATGTACCTATGTATGATTAAAGCTGAACATAAAATATATTAGGGGCTGTTTGGAAATATTTTTTTAATCTCAGACAACTGAGTAACCTAAGGGTATAATTAATTTAATAACGAAACATGTTCTTTGTTAGTGATTTGAGGGTTGATTATAAGTCATAACTTTTAATGATTAATTTCTGCACTGGATTTATACGTAGTAGGAATTTTTTTAAATTCAACTGAATATAATTATTTATTATTCTATATTAGAAACTATTATACCCGTTGGCCGTACGTTTTAATTTAGTTATCAAATAAACTTAAATATATATATATATAATATTTTATTAACGTTTAAAACGTCGTTTCTCTAAAGCTGCCGGAAAAAACTTTATCTATAAAAGTTGTAGAAAATATTATATTCTTTAATTTATATAAGAATAATTTTTTATGTATCTTTAACCATATACGAGATATAACTAAATATATAAAAATAAATACACAATGCAAAGATGATCTATTGGTTGCATAGTATTTTCTTGACACACAAAAATATCTTACTGTAGTACGACTGAAAGATTCCGATAAATTACCATATAATATCTTAAGTTAGAAAAGGAAGGAGCATGCTCGATCGAGTACAGATCACATGTTTATAGTTTCGTGATTGAATTTTATTTACTAATTAAACAAAACGAGACTTCTGGCACCATCTACATTGATTTATTAGAAACCTATGAAAATATGTAAATTATTGTTTAAAACTACTTTTAACATCTATTTTTATTTCGTATTAATTTTAAAAACTACTAGATGATTTTAATAATGTTTAATACGAGTTTTCGTGAAATTGACGTTTACTAATTTATTAAAACGAGACTTCTGGCTCCATCTCTACTTAATTTCTAAATTTTTTGAATTTATTTTATTTTAAAAATCATATTTATTCGACTAATACATAAATGACGTACTTTTGCAAATTAACTTTATAAATGACATTTATCTTTTAATTAGAGCCTCAAATAGTATTGTTTTAGTGTAAATAGATACTCAGTTTAAATGATTTAATTCAAAAGTGAAAACTGTCAAATGGATCCAAAAAATAAAAACTGAAATTAATGCTTTTAAAAAAGTTATTTTAATTTAGTAATTTCGCGTAAACGGTTTAAGATATTTCTAACTAAAGTTGTTGTCTTTCATTTTATATCTGCCTTTTTTACAAACACACACACACAGACGTCATTCCAAAAATAGTCAGACTCAATTTATTTAAATGTCGAAATTGATTTTTTACAAAATTACAATACTTCGTATAAGAAAGTAAACAAAAATAATTCGGTAGACTAAAAGTAAACTGTAATTACATACAAATGTAACAATTATATTTCAGAGAGCACTTTTTACTTTCTTTTACAAAGTAATAAGTAAGTATTGTAATCACGAAAAAAAAAAATCTCGAAATTTTAACGGAAATACACCTTTTGACCTTCCCTGAATCGAGTCTGACTATTTTTGGAATGACGTCTGTGTGTGTGTGTGTGTGTGTGTGTCTGTGTGTATGCGCTCTACAGCCTACACCGTTGAAGATAAAATTATGAAACTTTAAACTTAAGATTTGTATATGCCTGGGGCGAAAACCTCCTATTTTTGAAAAGCATATTCAAACCGGAAGTGCATGTTTACTTAAGACTGTTTTTGCAATTTTTGCAATATCTCTGAAACGGCTATACTTGCAGTAGAAATAGTTAGAATAACATTGAAAGATATTAGTATTCTGCACAAGTTTTGTTTGAAACATTTCTTCAAAAAGTGTACCAGTTACGAGAAAATGGCTATTATCCTATTTATATTGCCATAGTTACATGGGTATGGAAAATTATATATAATAAATCGCATCTACTATGCATGTCAATTGTTTTAAATATTCCAATATTTTGACATTTAGCATTTATTGTTAGTGTTACAAATTAGTTTAGTGAAAAAGCGTTACAAAGGTTAGTAAATAATTTAAAATATTATATATAAATATTTTCTCTGGTTTAAAGTTAATTTGAAAACTAACAAATGCCCGGCCATAATAATTTTTAATAATATGTAATGAATAATAATATTTTCTTTATACTACTATAAAATCCAACATTTAAAATCTGAAATACATATGTTTTCTTTGGAAATCTGACAATAAACTAACTTTACACTTTTATAGGACAATGAATGAAAATATTTTCTTGAAATTTTAACATTTTATATTTTTATTTATATCCTATCAAATCCAAATATACTGACTACGTAAAAGAAAGTATAGGGCCAATACATGGCCGATGTTTCTATTTGTTTTTGTACCATATATGTAATTTAACATTTTGTTCGTGTAACACGTTAATTAAATATCAATTTTAAATCTAAAATCGCGTTGTAGACGCTTCTTATTACTAATGAAATAATTCGATTTGTTTTTGCGTTTAAATTAATTATAAAATGAACTGGACCTATGCCCCACCCCGCCCCTCTATGTCTTGACCATAAAATATTAACTAAGCACATTACTAATAGAATTTGAAACGTGTATGTGAACGTAGCTATATATATAGAGTATTGATCTAATACATTTAGTTATTTCTTATTTATGTGTAACATACATATACATATACGTTATTCTGTTCAATAGTGACGTCATGATAACTTATTTAAGCAACCATTTTTACTGATCCAATAGTAGAGAGAGAGATGAGTTGTTTGTTTGTGTATTAGACAATTGAATATCGCTTTATTTGTATCAAAAAGTAACTGATTGACGAATAAATCACATTTGACACGATTGTAAAGCACGGCACACCATGATTTACTATAATGAGTATCAATTAAGTATACATATAAATATATATATATATATAGTTTTAATTAGTTCTATATAGGTAGCAGCGGAACAAGAGCACTAAAGTTGTAAAAGTTTCATTAAATCCAGTTCATTTGTTCCATAGCCAGCTAATTTGCATTCTGGCCACATGGGTTCTTCCATCCACTTTAATAGGCCAGGTAATAGAAATAATCACTTTCCATTACGACTATACGACACTAGCGAACCTAGCGGCTCATGCATCATCAAACCGTCTATTTTCATCTGCTACAGCTAACTGTTTCACACAAAAATTACTTTCAACAAATTACTAACACACACTTCCAAAGCTTAGACATTCTTGTTAACAGTGTAAAAGTTTTAATAAACTGAAAAATTGGCTGTAGTAATTTTGCGTTTAAAAGTAAAATTTTGTTTTTAAAAATGTCAGCTTCGATGCTTTAAGCTACTCATACAAGTTCATTGTTGAAGAGTGCCGTTGGGGTGTACAACAAAAAGCTTCTGATGCACGAACTTATATATAGAAAAGTGCAGCTTTTTACTTATTCTTTACACTCAGCTTATTTTTTCGTTGGTATGTATGTATGTGTGTCGTAAGGCCTTCACAAAGCGCGCACTGTACGATGAAAGAAAATATGTTGTTGAAAAGTTTTGTACACGCAAAAAAAAAATTGTCGGTTAATTATTCGCTAAAAGTAAGGGGAGGCTGATGCGTATACGCACTTTTCATAATTTCACTGTATCAAGTACACCAGTGGCACTTAACAGTCTATAAGCTTACGTGCGCGCGTATGTGTGTGTGTGTGTGTAGAAATGTTTTATTTCTAACACATCCGATTTTTTTTTGCTTGTCGCCTTGCTTAGGGAATTGCAGCAGGGTGAATGTGACATGTTAAGTCAGTCTTAAAGTTGACAAATGCCGCATGTTGTGGCATCTGAAACATTATTTCAGATACACGACTGACACGTGTGTCGTAGCTTGTGCTTACAGATGCGACACCTCGAAGATTAGGACAGCCCGCACACAACCTAACACCAAGGAGGTAACAAAACAGGAGAGACTCTTAACACTACTACTACTACTACTACTAAACCATTTTACATACATACATCGCAAATGCTCGAAAACATTCCTAGACACTCTCAAACAATCCCCCAAATACTCTCAAACACTCAATAATCACTCCTAAAGTCGCATAAATATACTCAGATGCTATTAAACAGTCACAGATACGTCCAACCACTCACAGACGTTCATAAACTGTTCTAGATACTCTCAAACACTCAATAGGCACTCCTAAAGTCTTACAGGCATATTCGGATACTATTAAACACTTACAGATACGCCTAAACACCTTCAGACACTCTCAGATAGTCACATAAGCATTCACAAATACTTTCAAGGTCTCTCAGGCATACTCAAATACTATTAAACACTTACTAACACTGCCAAATAATCAGAAATACTGTCAAGCATTCACAAATACTCTCAGAGCCTCACAGACATACTCAAATACTATTAAACACTGTCAAATAATCAAAGATACTTACAAGCAATCATAAATACTCCCAGATACTTTTAAAGACTAATTAACACTATCAGATAATCAAAGATACTGTCATGCATTCATAAATATTCTCAGTGATTCACAAGTTAAGTCAGATACTGTTACACACTTACTAACACTCTCAAATAAGCAGAAATACTCTCAACGATTGATATAGTACATATTCAGATACTGAACACTTAAGCTCGTTGTGTGTTAGGTGTGTCCCAGTGCAGCAGTACTCCTTAGCTAGTAATTCCTTTTATGCGACAAGAAAAAATTGTTCTAAATATAAACTGAAAAGTGGAAGTAGTCAAATGCAGCTGTTTTTCAAACGACGTCATCTGACAGATTTTCAAGTTACGCCTCATGAAAAACATACACACTTATATACATATATACACACAACACACACACACACACACACACACACACACACACACACACACACACACATATATATATATATATATATATATATATATATATATATATATATATAAAAAAAAAACATAATTTAACACTCCAACACACACACATTTAAATTGGAAATAAGTCACTTAATAGTTAATTTTTATTAAAATATCTATAAGTTTTATTAAAGTCTTTGTTGAAATTGGAATTTAAATAATGAATTGTGCAAAATTGGCAACACTTACAGGTGTTTGTGATAAACGAAAATTGTTTATTATTTTATTATCTACAACTTTTATTAAGGAAATTTTGTTGAATTTTTAAGTTTAATTTTATTTCTACTTTTGTATATTGCTTGTAGTAGATACACCATATAGCTCGTTTGAGAAATAATGTTTACATTATGTATATTTTGGTGAAAATCTCAGAAATGGTAATATTTATCAAAAAATGTTTTTAATAAAACTTGTTAAGATTATTAATATCTATAACTTTTATTAATGACTATTTTTTGTATTTGAAGTTATTTACGCCAATTTATTGTGCTAAAGCTAAAATACATATGTTTTAGCACCATATATGATTAATTAAAAAAAACGAATTCAATTAATTTTAATAGGCAATCCGGCAAAAACAAAGCTTTTAAAATATAATGCATATTCACTGCAAAAAATAGCTTATAAAAAACAGGCTATAGAAAAGGAAGAAAAAAAAACCCGTAAAACATACGAATATTTCGCAGAAACAAAAGGTTATGTTTACACAGGAAAATTAAGGTCTCCTTTGAAAAGCACTTAAAACCA
The DNA here is from genome assembly GCA_018344505.1 of Nebria ingens riversi. Lineage (NCBI taxonomy): Eukaryota > Metazoa > Arthropoda > Insecta > Coleoptera > Carabidae > Nebria > Nebria ingens. Next base: position 76,299 of record JADQWA010000103.1, read on the forward strand.
GCCGTTCTCAAACCGGTACACATACATATATACCAAATCGTTATCATTTATTATTTTAAATTAAACAACGCCTTACACGCCCCATTCTCAATGTTTATATTAAATATATACGATTAAATATGACAATTTAGTTGAATATCAAATGTTTCATATACTTTGAAATGTCCCAAGGGTATTACCAATCGTTTCGCAGCGCATGTTAGCCAACACAACACAAGAAAATTAAAACGTAAAAGTTTAATCTTGTAAAAGTTCTGAATGTATGTATATTCGGATGAAATGTTATTTGAAACTTTGTGTAAGTTTGTACAGTGAAAAATAGAAAAATCTTTCGCAGAGAATTCGTTATTTTATTATATAAAAGATTGTGCTTTGGTCTAAAGAATATTTAAATATAAAACTTGGAAATGTAGTTGAAGTTATTGTAGATTTATCAACGTCTAATGTTTTTTTTTTTTAATTATTCATTCGTCTCCGCAAATATTCAATTTTTAAATGTTGTAAATTATTATTTTCAGTAAACACTGAAAATTGAATATAGTAAACAAAAAAATATATGTATAAATTTCAGTTACTAATAGATAAGAGACATTGAACATCTGGCTTGATAATAACAGTTATTTTTCGTTTATTTTCACATACAAATGATGGGGCTATGCGGGTGTTGGAAAGGGCAGGGGGGAGGGGTCTCTTATCCAAAGAGTTCACAGGTCATTAGTGCAATATAAACCAAGCTGGAGCTATCAGAACAATGAAAAACACAGGGTCGTACTTGGAATGTTATTATTCTTTTAAAGCCAGGTTCACACTATTTAAAACTTTGTGATATATTTGCAATAAATATTTGTTTGTTTGAAATTTGAAAATTCATTTAGTCACTTTTTTAAAACGAATATATTTGAATTTTACGCGTTTGACCATTTTATAATTAAATTGATGGATACAGGAAAAGTATCCTATAATACTGTAGACAGATTAACAATATCGATTTCAATGAAATATATACATAAAAAGCAAATGTAGGTAAACAACAATTTCCATTAGTATCTCAATGCGTCTCAGTATCAATTACTTCTAAGTTCATTCGCGTATATACGATTTTGATTACTCCGACTTGCTTGCTTGCTTCTTATACTGCATTGTTGACGTCACTAAGTCGATTGGTTGGTAACGAAAACAATAAACTTCACACATACACACATGTGGACAAATTTACATTGACATAATACTAATTTACATTTACACACACACAAATAAACAAGATGCAATACAGTAAACTACGATTTATTACTGCCGACTCCCAGTTGGTCAATTGTTATAATTAAACAACACATGGGAATACTAAGCAATGTTCAACCACGCGTTAATGTAGACAAATGACGTAAAATAAACTACAAATACCCATTTTACACATACATATTCAATAACGCTAGTAAAACACAACCGAAACACCTTAAAAACCTACAAAACATCTAATAAATCACGTTGACATCATATATTATTTCCGTGTATTAATAAACATGCACTTAATAAAGTTGTACAAGCTTTAAATGATTTTGAACTAGTTAGTTTGTTTTAATTTATTATCTTCGCTGTTTATTATTCTAGGTGGGAAGCTTCACCACCTCAAGAACACCCCCACACTCGTCATGCACCATGGACCAGTCGTTTCCAACCCGCAGGGTTGTACCGTCTCTTTCCCCTCTGGAAGACCCGACCACGATACCACCCCCAGGTGTATTCACGAGGAGATGTGCTCCACAATCACCTCCACACGCTCGTCGTCCGCTGCTAAACTTCCCTCCGCCACCTACATACCCACCCCCACAACCTGTAACAACATCGAGAGAAGATCTAACTGTTGGAGGGTTCCCTTCTCCAGGCGGATCACTGGACGACGTCCTCATGTTTCCAAGTCCACTGAATCGCGAGGAATTCGGAAAGGTAAGTTTTAACTAATTTATATTAGTGTATGATGTCATTTTCTTTTAAAATTTAAGCACCTTATGGACAATTCTATATTAATTTTAGCTTTTTCCTCAACAACTAATAGAAGATATAAGCCTCCCCGGACCATCGCATCAACGAATGCCTCAGCCCTCAACTAGCTGGGACATGGGTGAAATTGTCCCAAACGATTACTCCTACGCTTATTACGAACCCGGACCACCAACTAGACACACCAACGTACCCCACCGTCACCCTATAACCAGTAAGTAACTCTTTTAGAAGTCTTGCATAGACTAAACTAAACGACGGATTTATTTTAGGTTGTTGTCGAGATAGAGCCAGTCGACACACTTATCTAACTAGATATGGCACTGAAGAGAATATCTATGAAGAGATCAGCGACGTGGCTAGAGCTCGACTTTTGTTGCGACCAAACCTCCAACCGTCTCTTCTGTCCTTGAACCAGAGCATCGTTGAAGAAGAAGTCAGAAAAGTGCACCATCGACACCGTAAAGTATTAGGGGAATTAAATTTATCAGTAAGTCTAAATTTGGTGTTTTAAGTGTTTAATCTGTTTTATATTGAAATGTATGTTTATTTAGGTTGAAGCGATGTTAATGCCGAATTCTTCATCGCAAGAGGAGGATACGGATAAAGAAGTTGAGGATCAGTTAGCTGATTTGTTAACTGTTGGCCCGACGGATGAGTTGCTTTCTCCGGCGCCCCCAATCGATTTGGACAGTGGCTTTAGTGGTAGTAGTAGTGGAACTAGTTATATCGGAAGCATGAGACGTGGTCCAGAACGATTTAAGAGTCAGAGTGGTGTTAAAAGTACCGGAAATAGTAGTAGTAATAGTGTCGTCGGGAAAACTGATGGTGCTAAAAGTTTTTGGAGCAGGAAAGGCTGGAGGAAACTTGGATTGTCCGCATTGACTGGAGGAAAAAGTGGTGAGTTGTTTAGAAAACAATTTATTTAGGTTTTTTCGATTTAACACATTTTCGGAAATCATTTAAATACACTATTGTTTTATAATCTAACTCATGTTGCCATATAGCTTTAACACATATATTATATTTCTTAATTAAACTATTTTCCATCAAATCATCCATGAGTTGGAAATGTGTTAACGCGCTAGATTGTGTTTCGTTCATATAAGGCGTCATTTTCCATATATAAGCCTCGTTCAAACACCAAATCGCTTCTATATACCGTGGCGCATTTTCAAAACACTTTGATTGCGGTGCCTTTAGCATTTGTTTTGTCTTGGCAACCATTTCTTCCCCTTGCATCAACATATACGCAAATATATCTTTATAATACGTTTGAAACTTTATTGTACAATTATGATATGAATCCACGATTGTACTATACATATTTTTTTCGTTTAAACTCAATTCATTTTGGCAATCCATGATTAAATCTAAATGATTTTGCATCGATTCTTCAGCGATTATTTTCATTTCTTCTTGTCGAAGTTTCGTCATGTTAGTTAAAAGATACTCATACGTTAACGATTCCAGAACTTCAGTTGAGTTTTGAATGTTTTTCGCGTATTCTGATTTTTGTGTGGAATATTTGTTACTTAAAGCTGTAACATCCGCGTTTAATTTGTTCACCAAGAATCGGTAGCTTTCATAAATTTCAGAATTTGATGGTTCTGCATTTGATGAAACAAACATCTGGAAATTAATTATATTTATTTAAATCGTTATTAAACATTGTGTATGTACAACTTTGCTGGTACAGAATTTCTATATAAGATACAGAATGTGTAACAACTATTTTAATTAAAGAACTGTAGGATGTTTAAAAAAAATTACAGATTTGTTTAAAATCGCACCATAAATAATTTTTAAAATATTTACCAACAACACTGCCAATTGAAACACTGTTAACCAAATTGAAGTGAACATTTTAAAATATTAATTAAACTGTTTTAAATTTTAGCTCTTATACTATTTATTTATCTATAATTTTCTTATCAAATATTTCGAAATTTGCAATAGATAAATAATATAATTGAGATGACTCGACAATTATATTTTAAGAAACAATTATTCAACCTTTACAAAATATTACATACTATTCCCATTAATTAGGGTGGCAGAAAACCTTATACATCCATTCACATCCTAATAATATTTCACCATTTAATAATAGTATATTCTTTTTAAAGATATATAAGATACGTAACTCTATAAAAGTTATAGGCGCTATTTAGTAAGTTTCTATAGGATCTATAAGGTCTATTTATATTAATATTTTTAATAGTCTAATTAATTATATTTGTTACAGATGTAATAATGAATTTAGTAAATACATTTATTCAGGATTAGCTAAAATACAATTAATAAAACGCGTAAAACTATCTCGAACATTATTTTCAATAAGATTCTTCAAATTCTTCAAATATTTCAAATAATCCTCAACGATTTCAGTATATCTTCTTACGATCATATCACCAGTTGCAACAGCGCCATCTTGAAACTGTTTAACCTTTATAGTTCCTTCGAAATAAAGCTCTACTAAACACTTAACCTCGTGTCTACACTTGTCATATGCAACCCGCAATTGTAACCGTGAATTATCAAGCTTTGCAGCGATGTAATCTTTCGACGTTTTCATGTCGACTGATCTCTGAGCAAAGTCTTCGTTTATAACTCCCATTACTTTTTCTGCTTCCAAAAACACCAATTCGGTTTCTGTTGTTAAGTTGGCTATACATTCTTGTATCGACGGTTCGTCGCCGACCATTCCAGTTATGTTTAAAACGTGATTTTTGTCATTTTCTATTTCGTAACTCATCCGCCCTTTTATAAACGAGTTGGTTAAGTTGTGTAGTTGTACTGCTAGTTCATCAACGATTTCGATTTGTTTTTCTGTTGCATTGAAGCTTTCTTGAATTTTAAACATATCGGAATCTAATTCGTCAAACGACGAATTTATATCGCGATTTTGTGCCACACATTGGTAAATCTACATATAACAATAGGTCAAATTTAATTATTAATTATATATTAACGCTATAGTTAGTTTTTTTTTTTTTAATATTTAAATGCGTCTGTGATAATAAATATTGAATAGTATGTTTATTATTTTTTTAATAGGAGGGTTTAAAAAAGAATTCTTACCTGAAGTATAAAAAAAATAACAAAAATTGCTCGAGTCATTTTGGGAACTGTATCAAATCATTATTAAATCAAATATCTTTTATAGTTATTTTCTTATCAAATTTAATTAATTAATTAAATCTTAGATTATTTTTTTTTGATTTTATAACCTTGTAATATATTTATAAAACATCTTAAAATTATCTATTGATAAATCAATTAAACTTGAACGTAATTCTGCTAATAAAATGACAATTTTTAGTAATTAACTTGAATTTCTGTTAACAAAAATACAATTTCCGTTAACGGAAATCCATATTTGTTATTTTGGTTAGTAAATAAATACTAAAACATATTTGATTGAATTTATATTATATATTTATTAATAGTTTTCTTTAATACATTGAGAAAATGTTGCCAACATAATATCAGGTTTTGTTCCTATAACTTGAGTTCGTAATAAAGTAGATTTCGTTAAATAATCAGCAACAATCTCATCATATCTTCGAACTATCATAAGTGCAGTTTGAGTAGCGCTTTCGCGCAATAATTTAAGCTCGGAAGCTTTATCGATATAAAGCCTTATCGAACAAATAATATCGTGTCGACAATCATCAAATTCAAATCCCAAATTTTGTCTAACACTCGCCAGTTTCGCTTCAACATGATCTTTAGCAATCACCATATTTATTGTTCTCAAGTACAGATCGTCATTATTATTCGTTTCGACCCTTTTCGCTTCGTCGAGCACCATTTTTGTTTCGTCATTGAGTCGGTTCAAGCATATTTGTATAGACGTTTCATTTCCAATCAATCCGGCCGCGTTTAGAGTCGATAATTTTTCGATTTCGATTTGATATGTTTTTTCTTTTATTAAAGAACTAGTCAATGTTTTTATTTCACTTGTTATTGTAGCGTATACTTGTATTTTGATTAATATTTCGCTAAAATGTTGTTGGATGTTGTAAATATCTTCATCTAACTCCTCGAATGAAGTGATTATGTCCACTGTTTGGAAAGCGCATTGATATATCTAAAAATACAGTATGGATTTGAATTGGAATAGAATTTCGTGATTCATATCGACATATGTGTCGAAATTATTGAGAAATATATTTTATAAAATTATTAAATATATTTATTTAAGGTTAATATACATTTTAGGAGCGTTTAGACTTGAAAATAGTATTTTAATTAAAAATAACTTACCTGGATTATAAAAAATAACACATAAACAATTCTAGACATTTTGATAACTAATGAATTTAAGTTTCAACTAAAATGTTCCTTTTATAGTATTTTGTTATCAATTTACGAAATTAATAGCAAAAATAATCCCGGATTACTTTTTATTAATCCTTACTTGTATCATAACAACCTGGTTAAATATATTTATTAAATAATCCTTAAATCAATATATTCTTCTAATAACTAAATATAAATTATATCTCATAAATTATTTTAAAAAATGCTTAATAACTCATAATAAATTTGAATAATTTACGTAATACGTTAATTAATTACATGAATTTATTCAATAATTACTCAATTCATTAGTTTAATTTAGAAGTTTTTAATTTGTTTATAACATTTTATACATTTAAATACATGAATGAAACACATAGTCATCCTGATGACGAAACAAAGATATGATAACTAGTTTTTTCTACGCTATACACTTGGTAACACTGTTTTCTAACGCGTTCATTGGTCAGAATGACGCTATTCATTCGTTACAAGACATTCTCATTTATTTGGAAGGGGCGTATTTCTTGTGTTACTTGTGACGTCACTAGTAAGCGACAATTACAAATTTTTAATTGCAATAAATTAATAAATTATTTAGTATAAAAGAGTAATAAATGCGATAAATACTAATTAAATTATATAATTAATCAATTTAAAAACAGTAATTTAACTCCCCCCCCCCCTTCCCCCATGCAACTCTGGTCCTTTCAAATTTATTGTTTGAAAATAATTTATAATTAATCCATTGGTCAAAAAAGTTTGAGCAACTTTTTATTGGAAGCAATAAAATAAATAGAATCGAATGTATCGTCGTACTAATCTCTGTCGAAATTGATTAATAAATAAATCATGGTTAGACTTGGGGCATTGTACTAACGTTAGAACAGCATCTAAACCCTAAATCTATCTGTCAGATAAATACGCGGATGTCGTAACCATCAACGTTAAATCATTTATCAAAATGTCAGTTATTATTTTGATATTATTCGCCGCTGTTCAATTCAATTCAATAATATTCTGTCTGCTTTGGAACTCGTCGGAAAAAAAAACATTATAAAACTAATTGTATCTACTACTGACTTCAAGGTAATATAATTCTATTAGTAATTTGCCTCCAGTTACAAAAAAAAATGTCCCAGATATTTTTATACGGCAGTCCAATGTGTTGAAAAATAAAAACATTTTTTTCAACTATCTGCATGCGGTTTTATCATGCTACAATTCCAACCGGTAATATTATTTTTATGTTTTTATACACGCAAACCGTTTCATATACGTAAAATAATCCTGAATACTGCTACAAGTACATTCAAAAAAATTAAACCGTGTTTTTAGCTGTACTGAACCCTAGTACACTGTTATTCTCAACGTTTTAATAACATTTTAAAATCTAAACTATTATTAGATATATTTCGTTTAATACGAGAAAATTTATAGGGATTTTTATTATAAACAACTTTTATTTTATAAAAAAAACATCGATTTACTTAACTATTTTTTAAATAGTATTTTTCGTAACGGTGTATCTATGTAATTTGGTGTTATATCAAAAAAAGTTTATAATAAAACTAATAGGGGTTTAAATACTGAACAATTTTTGTCTTTTATATAATTTTGATACTTGGTTCCGTTTCCGAGATATATCTATATATGTGTTACGTAGTACTTTCTTTTGAACAGTGTCTCGAGAGTTTAAAAGCATTTGACGCGCGTGTATTATAACATTATCGTGCGAAATATATCGCAAAATGTCACCAGATAAATGGGCTTATGAAAAATAATGATAGGTGCATGTGGGAACACACGTTACACACGCAAACTGTATGAATAGAGCTTAGACGTACGTCGTTTATAATAGTGGATGTTATTAAAATATTAGGCTTGAATAAAATATATTTAAAATCAAGTAACAATCATTTGTTTATGATGCAGTGGAATTGTGACTAAAGTAACTCTAGTATAAAACTCTGTTATCATATATGTGTGGTAAGTGTTATGATGTTATAAGGAAAAGCTGAATAAACGAGTTGGGAGGTCGCGGTTTGCCATGCACAATGATGTATGGTCGAAAAATGCTATATATACATACAGCTATCTCTTTCGCACGCATATAACTTGTTCCTTGTACGCGCATGCGTGGATTATTTGTGGTTTTCTAAATACACGTTTTACCGTGCGTCTGTATACAGTTCATAGCCCTAGGTCTTGCGCAACCGCAGTTTTTTGGTAATTATCTTATTGGGAAAATAAAAATATAGCATTGAGAATTCGTATGAATTTTTCAATGTAATCATTGGCGTTAGCAGTGCTTTGTCTTCCTGTAGCTTACATATAAATTGTGAATATAAAATACAAGGGGCGGTATATGCGATAGAAATTGTTAAATTGAAAATACTTGTTAGACGCTAAATGATACCCTTAAAGCGGTGTTTAATATAACCTAATAATTAACCACCCACACATAGTATCGCTTAGAGCAAAATGCAATGTATTATAGGTACATACGTACGCTATATAATAATAATAATAATAGTTACGAGAATTTAATACAAGATTTATTGTAATTACACCTAACAATAGACACTTTTGATACCAACTTATAAATATGGTACTCATTCGAAAATATCTACATCATTTTACAGCTTAAGTTTATAATTAAAATAAATCTTCCGCGAAATCTAAACGCATAGCGGACCTCGGATAACACATCATACATGTGCTGCCATCTGTTCAACGCACAGTGTTGAACTACACTTCCATTAGCGTTAGTTTGCTCAATGTATACTAGATGGCGTTACCGGTATTTGTTTCATCAATCTTGGAAGGTATTTCAAATGATGATAAGACGTTGGGGACGCCGCAGCCCTAGTGGTGATTTATTCAATTGTTTTTATGTTTATTATTATTTAGACAATAATACTATTTTGTTGCAAATACTAACAATGACTAATACTATATTTGTGCATAGCCATTCATAAATATTATTTAAATGTTGTGGTCAGTTTGTGACGCGATTAAGATGTTCTTTGTATGGTTTAGTAACGTAATATTTATTTATATTTGTTGGAGATACATTGCGACGATGATTCAAACCAAATACTTATTGTTTTTGACGTCATTTATATTTTATAATTGTGTTTCAACGTATTTATGAATACAGAAACATTTATTTATTTATAATATAGTACTTTAGGGTTCAAACACAAATCTGGCATCACGATATATATACATTTGAAATGAATTAGTTCATGGGAAAATGAAAGTAATTGTACTAAATATCAAAGTGCCATATCTGTTAGGAATGTCTATAAATTCGCTCGCGTTCTTAGCGGTAATTGTTGGGTGTAACCAGTGCTCGTGATCATAAACCAGAATCGCTCCTCATTGGTTACAATTTTATCAACACAATTCCAAATTAAAATCACACTTCTTTCTAATGTATTTTCCCACGATTACCAACACAATAGACAGCGTACCAACATAAATAAAAAAGAACACTAACCCACTTGCTTTGACCCAGTAATAATAAAAAACAACACATGTCCCGAACTTAAGTACCTTTCAAAGATTTTTAAGCTTTTACGAACAAGATAATAAGTCCCCAGCTGTTGCACCGGAAGTCGAGATAGATCAAATTACCTAAGTGCCCTTTTGTAATGGTGCAAATTTCTGCGCAGGCTTTAATGATTATTTTCTTTACACTAAACTATAAAATTGATTATTTATTCAACGATTTCTGTTCGCGTAACTTAATTGCATATAATTATTGACTTTGTTAAACGAATTTGTGTTGAAATATACACGTTTAAATGGAAACGATTTCGACTGTGAAATGATTAATAAATTAAAGTAATTTGTGTATGTTTGTCTGTTTGTACTTCCTGTCCAGACCATTGAATACGACATTGTGATTCATGGCTTCCGGAAGTGCGTATACAATTGTGTTGTCCTACGCACTCTATATTGTGTGTATCAAAATTGTTTTCTATAGGATTGGTTGCAAATGTTTTATTTGTGTTTACGCGTAAACAATACTTTTGATGGCCAGTGTATAAATTATATAGTATATATAAATAGTTTTGGGCAGAAAATACCAACGCAATGAATGCTATTTTTTAGTTTATTGCAGGAGTTTGTAGTTAGATTTCGGTTAGTTGCTATTATAATGTTTATATTTCGTATATAATACGGTCCTGGACGTAAGAAAGCCTTGGTCCCAGTTGTAGGCTTCGCATAACACACACAAAATGCAACCTGAAATGCGTTCTATGCAGGTTTGTGTGATCTCCCGGCGTGCCTTTGTTTTGGTGCCACCGACTGTAGTGGAGAGTGCGGGAGTTTGTGCATGGGACCGCATATCAGTGGTACTCAACGCTTTTTTGACAAAGTTTACGATTTAAATTCACTTTTTACACTTCCCAGATTATTTATTTTTATTTTTGGATACTTTAAGCAGCACTCTTTACTATGTTTACGGATATTTAAAAAACGGCTGTTTACTATATATATACGGTTGTTATATATATATAAACAGCCGTATACATATAGGAAGCAGCCGTTTTTAAATAGCCGTTCTTAAGATAGCCGTATATATATATATATATATATATATATATATATATATATAATATATATAATATATATATATATATATATATATATATATATATATATATATATATATATATATATATATATATATATATATATATATATAGGGCTGTCTTATAAACGGCTATTTATTATTTACGACTGTTTAATTAACGGCTCTTTATAAGATATACCGCTGTTTTAATAATGTGGGTTTGTTATGTATGCGGCTGTCTTAAAAACGGCTTTTTACTATATTTATATGACTGGTAATTATGTATGCGGCTGTCTTACAAACGGCTGCTTTATGAATTTTTTATTAATATGAGTATGTTTTTGAGAATAGCTCAGAAATTGCGCGGGGTGGGATGGGGGAGGAGCTATACACGATATGTATGTAGTTTAAAAAATTGAAGGGCAGTTGTTTAGAAAATGGCACAAAAATAAACAAATCTAGCATTGACCCCCGCCGGTTTGTAACTCCTGGCACACCACCGAGCATATTTTAAGCGGGGCCCAGGGGGCAGAGGCTCTCCTCGTTCGCTTCACCCAAACACACACAGACAGTTCGTTGTAACTTGCGTTGGAAACCGGGCTTGCTGGCGTGGAAATGCAAGCTGCCTTCTTATCCAAGTGTATCAAACGGCAATGTTCAGAGTGAACACGGAACGTGATTTCAAAAATGGTTTTCTACACTTTGCCGACTGGAATTTGTGAACGTCTGTGCTGTTGTGGTGATGTGTGCTTTGTTTATCGTGACTTATAATAACTCCGAACATTCGCTATGGAGGATGTCGAAAATGGAGTTATCCTGATCAAATGTGAGTTTGTCTGCACGTGCGTATACCTACTACATACATATATATATATATATATATATATATACTTTTTCATTTGTTTGTTTGTTTGTTGACCTGCGTTCAGTTCAGCAAGGCATTTGTTTTTATAGACTGGTTACTATAGAAACGAGACCGGAATGTTGTTTAATCCATAATTTAAATTCCGGTAACTCATTTTTTGTGCATAAAAAATAGGGGTGAGATTACCTTATTTAGCAAAAGGTTTATCAACTCAGGGTTGCCAACTAATCATGCTTAGTAATCAGACATTGAAATTGGAACTAAATTAGTTTTATATATAGGTACATATAGGCTATGTTCTAATTCTAAATATGCGATTTGGTTTAAAATAGCAAAAATATTGCTTTGAATCGCGTAGGAAATAGCAACATTTTGGCGGGGTTACAATAATTTTTTTCTATTTCAAGCTTTTTCTGTATATACTATGCGGTTATCTATTAATAGACATACATAGTTGATATTACAGAATTTCGTTTTGGGAAATATTATTTATTTTATTCGTCACACATTTTTATCGCAAACATAAATAATTTAAGCAATTATTAAAATTAAGTTATAAACAAAGAAACTACCGGACGACTATTCTCTGGAACACCGCCTAAATAATTTTTATTTATTCTTTTACAATGAATCTAACCTATTTATACCTAATTGCATATTAATTAGATTATACTAGTATATTTTAGGCTTCGTCTAAACATATCCTTGTCTAGAAAGACTTGTTAACAGTGTAGGCAGTTTTACATGATTGCTAAAGTGGCACTTAGCACTAACATTCAAATTATTCCAATAAACACCTTTGCATACATTACATAACCTCAATTATATACCACATTTATCCATCAGAGCTGTGCTCCAAAACTGTACATTAGACTCTAAGAGTACAATCAATCACATATTAGTTGTTTTAGAGTCTTTAAAGTTTCGGAACGCAGCCATTAGTGTCTAATATCAGAACATAAATTAGTTTAATACGAAATAAATATATGAATTTATATATTATAATTGAAGTAGTTTGTGTATGTTTTTCAAGCATGCGCAGTAGATATTTTTACAATGCAGTCAAATACAACCTGTTGCTTTTATTGGAGTACTACAGGGGTTGCCAAACAATTCCTATACTGTTTTTATTTGATATATAAATAAATATAGGCTTAATTATTAAAGTCCAATAATTAAATAATATATTTTATAGCAAAACACAATTTATTAGGCTTAGTTTAGCGTTAATATTTGAGCTTTAATCATTTATTGAATCATTCATAATTCAAATACCTTATGTATGTGCTATTGTTTATTGGTGTTTATAAACAAACTAAGGTCATTAACATTTGCGACAATAAAAAGAACAATTGCTTTAAACATATTTTAATAGTAGAAATATTATATAGATTTAGGATATTAATATTATTCAAGGAACAATTTGCGGCTTTCCAACAACCAAATTATTCTATAGGTCGTTTCATGTTGATTATGCAGCATGGAGGTATAGGCAATGTTAATCTTACGGAGTTTTTTTTGTACAATGTTGCCACAGTTTCACTCACAACTAATTCAGATATTTCTATTATATCTCATGGTTGTACCACATTATGATTGCAGTACAGAACCTATGCGATAGTGTGGTCAACCTTCATCCATTTTTAATGGTTTGCCTTTTTCACTCGCACTCTTAGAACTCCTATATCTATGTCTGTCTTTGTTCCACTCACACATCAGATGGAAAAGATGTTTCAACACTGTTCCCCATAAGACCCTATGTTGCATAATCATCATGAAACGGCCTATAGTAATCCTTATCTGTAAGATGTACACACACGAGGTCAAATTGTACAATAACAATTATGGATAACATTTGGCCAGATTAACAATTTTCGGATTGTGTACTGACAAGATAAAAATTACTATTCACATATATAGGAAGTTGTACCTATTAATATATTTAAATAAAACCAACAAATCCATTTAGATAAATTCGTTTATATCTGTCGCAAACGCACACTTGACTTTCGTTGTCAAGTAAATGACCCTGGTTGTGTTGGCTGCCATTATGATATTATTAGTCCGAAAATAACTTTGAGGAGAACAGAAATACTATTTCAATTACGTTTATTTTTAATGATTTATGCTAAATTCTTGTAATTATTTTCAAATTTATTTACTAATCAATCGCTAAAGTTGACGTTTTGAATATTTGTTTTCAACTTTAGTATTTAATCGTATAAGTGGACGCGCAAAAAATGTTTTTATTACCGTGATTAGCCGCATTTTTAACCTGATTCCACTAGCCTAATGACAATTCGTGATTTAATGTTGCGAATTGTCATCATAGTAACCTATTAATAAAGTTAATTTTATGGCGAGTGTGATACTTGCTTTAAAGACACTGCCCAGTGGTCTGGATCCAATTATAAAATTTAAGAATGTTATTTGCATACCTATAAGGCCAATGACTCGTTTCCGGTCATCAGAGGAAGACTTTCCTAACAATCGATTGTTGTTTAGGATATCCGATTTGTTTATTAATTAGGGACGACTTTCTTACTTGATTTGTTTGATTTAGAAGCGCGTTTTTAAATTGGATATAATTTCAACTTGACACAATATATGTTTTTGACGGAGATAAAGTTTCTGGTTTAGGTAGATGATATAAATCCAATATCTTGTTTGTGGCATATTTCAGAACAATGTGCATTCTAAGTGGAGTAATGTGCGGCTTGGGATTGTGTGTTTCGGTCCACGTGTCCTTCCATGTGAATTATGCATTAGTCTATTATGTGAAAGCACGTGTTTGGTTGTCCTTCTAGTGGGATACAGCTTTCTGGAAAGCTTACCAAGTCGAAGGTTATGTGTGTGTGTGTGTGTGTGTGTGTCAAGCATGCTTGATGTTTTAACGAATGTGAACCCGCATTGCCGAAATTTCACGTCTCCGAAAAATCCTTAACACCGTAGCTCTCGTCTCGTAATTAATCACACTACCTCCCCACCACCCTCTTTCGCCCCAAAAAAACAAAGGAATTCGTTACACATTGTTTAGACTATAATAAACAAAATATAACGAAATTTACACCAAGGTCACACAAATTATTTGCTACTACGCTTTAAAACTTACGAATTCTTTTTTGTTTCACCTTGACGATACCTCATATTTTCTACCCTCTCCAGTTGGCAACATTGTACTGTAATAGCTCAATATTCCAACACGCTCATTGGTTCACACAACCAGATTCTAAGCTTGGGCAACTCCATTCATATGTTTACTTAGGGAATATCCTTCACGTATTACTTGTGACGTCAAGAGTATTATAATTTCATCTGTCTTTAGAAAGGCTGTTTATTATATATATATATATATATATATATATATATATATATATATATATATATATATATAAATATATAAATAAATAAAAGATGTATAGGGTAGGCCATCTGTTGGTTTCTTTTTGAAGTGTGTGTTATTTCTACAGTTTGCAACATTGACGCGTTTGACATTGATATATATGTAGTGTCAAACTTACAGTGGATGTTTGACACTACATATTTATCAATGTCAAGCGCGTCAGTGTTGCAAACTGTCGAAATAACACGCACTTCATTAAAAAAAGCTAATAGATGGGCCACCCTATATATCAATATATAGTTATAAATAACAAGTTCTTCAACGGAAACACAACTTGAAAGTACTTGAGGTAGACGGTTCTATAAACAAATCAATTTCGAGAACGTTATTTTTAGTTTTATTTCACGAACAGACTGTCAAAAAGAATCTATTTATATTCCTAGAACAGAGCGCTCGTGAAAAGTCGGAGTAAAATACAATTAGCAATTATTGGTTCTGCATTTCGTGCGTCCCTTAAACAAGCAGTGATAAGAAATATGGCGATTAAAGCACTATTAGGATGCGGGTTATTAACTGTTATTATATAATACTTTATTGTGTCGTTACAATTTCTTTAACTAACCAATCAATTAATTTAAAATGGACAAAGCATTCTAGCTTTTCCCATTTAGAATTAAACTATATTAAATAAGATCGAACGTATATTAAAAAATAGTTGAAATTCTCTCTAGTCGAGATATTTGACGGCGGTCGTTGTGACCTATTGTCATATATTCGTAAACGCGCAAATTCCATCAATACCACTTTGGTAAATAGGACATAGAAATCCAAATATATGGTTTTTTTATGTTTAATAATCCTTAAAGCGTCTCTGTTTATTTTAAATCATATTTCAGTGTTTTTTCAACAATTTTAAATCCTCTCCAGCATCATTCGTGATGTAAGGTCTAATAGACCTCTATTGCGTTTATGTTAGTACTAAAAGTGTATAGGTAACTATATGTGAAAATAGAATTTAGTTTTCTTAGTTTGAGATTATTTCTAAAATATACAAACAATATATCACTTTTTTATTAATATTCTAAAAGTTTATTTATAAATGCGTGCTGAGTGTTTGCTTATTTTGTGCGATAACTTATTGAATATAACCAGAATATTTGTGAATTATTACTTATATACAACAGACGCATACATTAATCGATATTCTTAGTAATCATTTGAAATAGATTCATCGGAATTTACGAAAAACAAAAAACATCTTACACTAAGAAAAAACTAGTCTTATAACTTATATTTTGATTTCTTTGACCGATATTACATTTTATTATGATGAATATATTTAATTGTAATGAATTTAATTGACACAATAAAATATACATTTGATTATTTCTTCGTAGAAATTTTCCGAGTGACGCCACTGTTCGGAATGGTCTAGAATTATAAAATAATGGTGTTTTTAAGTAGGCAATCCGCATGACGTCAACGCAACACGTGTAGACCACGTCATTTTCAAGCACTCTTAGACATCACGTTGTCCTAGTGCAAACTAAGCTTCTTTTCTTTTTAGGTACAGATCATTTGTTTAATTACTGTGGCTTGAAGATGCGATTTTTTAATGGGCACGTTTTTGATCTAAATCTTTACCTCAAATACGAAAATATACACAAAAACAGATGGTTATTTTATGGTTTAATCATAATATAATAATGGTTTAGTATATTTCATGTATATTTTTTTATTAATTATAAGTATGTTAAAATATTTCACCTTGCATACCAGAGATTCTAAACATTTGTTTATTAATATATATATATATATATATATATATATATATATATATATATATATATATATATATATATATATATATATATATATATATATATATATATATATATATATATATATATATATATATATATATATATATATATATATATATAAATAAATAAAAGATGCATTACAGATATATATCATATTTCAATGAAGCAAACGTGCTTGAAGCATTGGCGCAAGTTATGGTTTGGAGGTTTTGTTTGTATTATCATGAAACCATTGACTTTTATTTACACCTTTATATTATGGCTCTTTGTTAATCAAACCCCCAACAAGATAGTAATTTAATATATTTAAGTATTTTTTTAATACAAATTAATATTTAAGTCGCCGTAATGGTATGCTGTAAACATAGTGAATCCTCTAAGCAAAAAATAAACAAAAAATATCCGAATGGGGGGATATGTGGGGCCGAAACGAATTTGTACCCAGGAAATATAAAAAAAAAGCCCGTGTTTTTTTATGACTAATAAATAACATAGTTAAACTCAGTGTAGGTAGAAAATAAATATTGTTATAATAAACACTGGAAACTTGTATAATGACTATAAAAGGACCTTAACATTTTCAAAATGGTTTATTATATATGTATATATACCTCCGTATAGAAACATATCTGGAGTGGCATACAATTGTCTTGAATGAATTGAATTATAAATATGTATATGTTGTTTTCGGCGATAATATGTGCGATATTGACTGAATAGAGGCGTGTGCTAATCCAAATAGAGAGTCCATTGTGTTCGGTTAGCGTCGTAATGGTAAGCACTGCATTGTCGTAATAGGGGCGTACTTTATGAAGGCGTGTTTTAATCCTAATAGGCGTTAGTTATTCGGTAAGCTCGACATTGTCTGAATAGGGGCGTATTTAATAAGGGCGTGTTTAAGTAGTTAGTACTGTGGAAGGGTTGGTTGTGTTCGGTAAGCATTTGTTGTATGAATAGGGTCGTACAAAGATGTGTGTTAATCCGCCGTATATATGTATATATAGTGTGTATGTAAAGAGATTGAAAATTGTGGTTTGAAACAGTTGTAGATAATTCAAAAGTATCTAAATGTAAACATGGTATATTCTCGCGAATTGGCGCTTCGGTAGTGTCCGCATCGATTCGTAGGTGCTTCGTCTGCTCAATTCTAATGTCTGGCGCCAGTCGAGTTTCATCTTTCGCAGTGTAAGCTTTAAAATCTGTGTTAGTCAAATGTTTATAGTACGTACGTAGTTTCCAACATGCCTTCTTCGGTCGAATACAATATGTTTTGTGTGTTTGCCACAGACAATAGCCATCAATTGTTGTTGTAGCTATATAGTGTTCAATGAAACCAGTGTTCTTGTGATTATCATCTATTGTGTCTTCTCTTCTCAATGCAACCTTTTATGAAAACTTGTGATATCTGTACGTCGGAGTTTCATATGGCATGTAAGTTATTTGTTTACTTTCAGGTTTATCATCTTCAAATTGTTGTTTTAAGCATTTTTTTTGTCGGCTTTTCTACATTTTTATATTCTGTTTACTGATTACACTAAGGCTTATTTTCGTTGTATTTATAAGATCTAAATAGTACTCCGAAAGGATAATAAAATATATGATACTCCCGCTAATTTAATAATCATTTGAGACGATTCCAACCACCATGTCCATCTTACAATATATATTATATAATAGTTACTATGTTATTAATAATACTTTTCTGCTTATGTAAGAGAACATTTTTAAAATGCATACATAACATCACGTCTTTCCTCATAAATGGAGTAGCAGAAATTGCTACTTACAATTCTTAGTATTATAAAAAATGCAAATGAAGTTACATTTCTATATGATGGTGAGATTGTTATCGATACGTATCTAAATAGAATCATTTGACATTGACAGTAAAACATTTTAATATTTTATATGCATATATTGTAATAAGTCGCTAATGAATTTGAACTTGGGATTTTACATATACATATGTATGTATGTATGTAAACATTAGCCTTCAGAATTAAATAATTTTCTATACGTTGACACAAGTAGGGTGTGTTGGACCATCTATCACAGCCTTAGTGGGTATGAAGCTTTTTAACTTTTGCTTATCAATGGGATTTACTCTGTGATGCACATTTTGTGTCATCAGGAAATTGTGTCTGTCGGTGGCGGTATCAATGTTTATGTATGTAAATGTCTGATTATGTTTAATCGGGTATTACGTAGAAAATGTTTTTTAGAAGGCTGGCCCATAAATTCACCGCATATTTATAGCGAATTCTAATAAAATTTAATGTTTATCCCCGAAACCAATTGTAATATTAGGGTACTTAAAACATCACACACGAGTATTTCTGTTTGTTTTAAATACATACTTCCTGCGGATATTCAATATCAAATGACCAGTCTAAATTGAAGCGATATTCATTTTATATTGCTCGCATAATTGAAATTACTACGCGCACACACATTAATAGTTTAAATAGAATTTATTTCGCCGTCTTTTAACGTAATTTATTCGAAATGTTCATGTTTAAGCCCATTTCTTATACCTATTGGAAAAACAATTTGCCATAATGGAAACGTTATTTCAATTTGCGAAATACAATTTTGATTTGTGAATTGCGCAATGTAAGATCGTTTTCGATATTTGAATTGGTAATTGAATTAAAAATAGTTACACAATACCATGTGCATTTAGATGTATTATGGCGGTTTGTTTAGAACTTCTAAAGACAAGTTGAATTAATTGCATCGTAAAACAGCTGACTAACATTATTACATTGCAACTTTCAAGGACAACTGCATTTAAGTTTATTGTTATATTAAATAAATATATATCCTTGTAATTATATAGAAAATTGTATTGTTAGTGAGATTTTTCTTATAAATTTATATATTTAAATAAATGATTAATGCGTTTATTATACAGATTAAATTAAAGAATAGAATTGTTTATTATTTGATGATTTAGAATTAATTTAATCAACAAACATAACTATAAATGCGGTAGCAGACAACTAATATCTATTTATCTTTCATCATTTATACAATTTAGCAATTTGAAACGGTGTTAAATCGAATTTTTGATGATTAACATAATATGATACCCTTTCCTATAAATGACGTAGCAGATAACTCTTGTCTAAGCATTGTTATTTTTCATCATACATTTTAGCAACGATTTAAACAAATTAAAAAATATTTCGATGACACAATATAGATAAAAGATACTTGTTTCGAGAAGTAAATAAATATTAGTCATTTATTAATTATTAAAGTATTTCAATGATGTCATTTACTATTTGGGTCATAACATATGGTAAATCTTATTCTTTTTATTATATATTGGTCTAGATCTGAATTTTATCATGTGTTTTAAATTATCTAAATTAAATTTTAAATCAATTGAGATTTAATTTAGGTACTAGTTGTTTTTTTTTTGTTAGTAAATATTTTGATAACATATTAGGTGTGTGTGTGAATTTAACATCGTTTAAGTAATTGACGACTCGTATTTATTTAACGGATAAATAAATTGTTGACAATTGTGAGATTGAAATGAAATGAATGCAATAACATTTATTGATATACACAGTGTATTTATTGGTTAACTCATAAATATTTCGAAGTTGGACATAGGCGCCCGGTCTTATGACGCCGGGATGCTAGCGTCGGCTGTGACGTCACAGTCGTCTACATATTTTTCATTCATTCATTCATGACGAAGAGTACAATGGATTAATATGCAATGTGTGTGTGTGTATGAAATATATTCTATGTCCAATCAATACTTATATACTATTTAAAAAAAATTGTATTATCGGGTTAAATCCTTGATATTTATTTGTGTTTATGAATACGATTTTTAATCAATCGTTATCATTAAACTAGACATGATAACCTTTACATTAATGTCACATCGTGTATGAGGGAAGAAATATGTATTTTTATAATTTACGAAAAAATTGTAGTTGAATGCGAAATTTTAAATTTTATTTAAATATCTATAAATATTTAAATATATTTTAGCTAAATTTGTACGGGTAGACGGGCTAGTTCGCCCCTGGTGGTAAGCCTATTAACGTCAAAGCAGAAATTGAACTTTGGAATAATTTTGCAAAACAATTTGATATTCATGTCAAGTTTAAGTTTGGTATTCAAACTAATTTCAAAAAGTATTTTTGTATCAGGGTAAATTTAAATTTATGTAAATTCTTATATAAATATGTATGTATATATATATACATATATATATATATATATATATCCGCCATTTACCACCTAAATGAGTATTGCAATAAATATATATATATACATATATTTTAGACGCGTAATTTATTTCAATATATATATTTATATATATATATATATATATATATATATATATATATATATATATATATATATATACGAGAATCCAACTCATCTTTGATTTGCGTAGGCGTATTGCCTTTCAAAAACAAATATTTGATGACAACTCGATACTCAATTTTGTCCATTTTCATAAAAACACTCACAAACGACTGTTACATAACAACTGCGCGTCCAAAATGACTGAAACTTTGGTGAGTAACTGTCAACAGATGAATAACGAAATTCCCTAGCTTTTATTTACGAGTGCTGCTATCTTCATGTTGAGGTCGGAAACTTTTCAGACCACCCTCGTATATATATATATATATATATATATATATATATATATATATATATATATATATATATTTATATATATATATATATATATCTATCTATCTATCTATCTATCACGCCATTTACCACCTAACTGAGTGTTGAAATAAATTACGCGTCTAAAAACAAAACGAAATAAACTTTACCTAAAAATGTAAGTGTTACCCAACTCGAGACATTACTCATATATGCTTGTGGAGGTTCTTAGGTCATAAGGTTACAAGTTCCTTATAAAAAACAAATTGACGATTAAAAAATAGTTGTGATATTACGAAAACATCTGGTCTAATGTTTCGGGGCCCTTGAAATAACTTGTCATATGTTTAAACGATTGTAAGATGTAAAAACGAAATGTATTTTTTTATTTAAACAATTTGGTACTTAGGGGAAATTTCGTTAAGATTAAACGAATAAATTGACTATGTAAGTTGAGTTGTTAAGGTTAGTTGTAGAAAACAACGTTGTTAACCTTTACCTAGTTTTGCGAAACATAAAATATAAGTAATTCTATGAATAACAACGTAATATATGATAAACAAGCGTGATATTTGACACCGAGTAGTGTGGGTTTAAAATTAATATCATTTCTGGTCAATTTAATCGTTGAATCAAATTAAAAAGATATAAAAATATCTATGAGGGGGTTTTGCAAAAAAATCCGGCTAACATGACCTTGGTAATACCTACTCAATATTATATTTGCATAATACATTATATGTCACGGTATATCCCACTAAAGTGACCTATAAACGCAAGTTACATTTGTTTAATCTATTTTCATTTCTCAAGTTACTGTAAAACTCGTTGAATTTATGTTTGTAGACAATATAGGTATAGTAAATATTACCCCTTGTTTGAGCTTTCGAAATAAGATAAGCTATAAATATATAGCACATGTAGCCAATATCGCACATGTGTTTGGGTTTGTACGCACGCGCAATCGAGCCCTAGACTAAACACCGGTTCATTTTTTAAACAGGATAATATGGCGTACACTTGTGTGTGTCGTTCTATAAAATTAATTTGCAGCTGCAAAACTACAAATATGTCAGATTTAATATTTTTCTTTTAATAATTATTTTAAATCTATTTATTTTGTTTATATTTCAAAAACAGTCGATTTTTCATAACAACCCGATAAACAATTATTAATTATATGCAGAAAGAAGTTGCTATAACCCCCCATCCCCTCTCCCTGACAGGATTTTATAATTGTATTTTTTTTAAATATTTTAATACCTCTTTATTTAAAAAAATAATTTTAATTCTATATATTTATCTAATTTGATTATATTTTCGAAACATTTCCTATAGGTATTTAATTTTCTACTTTCGCTTTTTAAAATTACTCTAATAATTAAAATAATAATATTAAAGTTGCTATAATTAGTATTAATGTTTAAGTACCTAAACGAATTAATATTATAAAATAGATTTGAATATATTTGTTGTTGTTTTATATTAGATGAGCCCCGAGTGCGAAATAGTGGGACCTGGGACGAGCCGGCCCTGCATCGTTCCAGTGGGTCCATGGGCGGAACAACGCGCTCTCAAGCCGGGGGCACACCGATACGAAGGCCTCCCTGTTTAGATCACACGCCGTCCCAACGGACGATTAGCTCTGAAGACAGCTGGTGCAGTGGTTCTGAACCAGATTTGTCCTCGGACGAAGAAAGTGATCGAAGCGCTAGTTCAAGCACTCGGTAAGTTCTAGACATGTGGGACCTTGATTTATTTTTAAAACGATTTTAAACATTTTTAGTAATTTATTGTTAAAGTCAACTTTTATAAGTACCTACATATAGGTACGTTAATTTGAAAATCTAAATTTAATATGTGACATTTGAAAATGCTTCATTCAAAATCCCCTAGTTGTGATTGGCGCTTGGCTTGTAGCCAATATCAGGTTTAATTTTATACATGTATTATTAAAGAGCGGATGTCTTTGTTACTATAATAGCCGGCATTTTTATTTGTAACATTACATTTTTCATATTACAGTTGCGAAAGAAAATCGCCATTTTATTTAGTTGTTTTTAATATATATTTAATTGGAATTTTCACTATGTAAAGAATGATTAAAATAAGATTGTTACATGTATGATTATTGCACCTTAAATATATATTGTTACGATGCATATACAAGGTTCTTGCAATCACATTTTTTAGTACGTGATTTGTAATTCCTATAGAAGTAACGGTCAACTACGAAACACTTTGAACAAAGCCCGTACGCTTTGCGACAAGTGGC
Source organism: Nebria ingens riversi (assembly GCA_018344505.1). Taxonomy (NCBI): domain Eukaryota; kingdom Metazoa; phylum Arthropoda; class Insecta; order Coleoptera; family Carabidae; genus Nebria; species Nebria ingens. Next base: position 100,149 of record JADQWA010000103.1, read on the forward strand.
GTGCGAGTGGCGGTTCCAGGAATTCATCCTCATTAGACTCTAGTTTAATTCCTGGAGATGTAAGTCCGAACTCCGCGGCAGCAGCAGCACAGGGGAGATTGTCTCGATGGTTCAGTATACGAAGAGGTTCTTCACATCAGTACGATGTTGAGGGCTCTGATGGTAGTGCTTCGCCTGGTCCTAAAGCCCCAGGAACTGGAAATAAAATGCCGTTGCTCCCTGAGGTTAGTGTAAAGCCAATTCCCAAAAAAGCATTCACATTACAACTAGTCAAATTCCATTAGGTCGAAGAAGAAACCGCCAACAGTTCTTTCGCAGCCGCTTGTGCTTTTCAACAGCGTCGACAATTGCCGCCTTCTTTACCGGCACCGCCAGCGAATATCACGCCGCAACAACAAAAACGTCGAATGATTGTAGCTGCAATTGTGCATAGTGAAAATTCTTACGTAGCAACGCTACAGCGTTTAGTTAACGATTATAAAAAACCTTTAGAAGAATCTAGCCCGCCAATTCTTAGTAATTCCAAAATTTCAACGTTATTCCATCGTTTACCAGAAATTTTACAATGCCATACGTTGTTCAGGATAGCGTTAGCTGAGTGTGTTCGAAATTGGGACCGAGATGAAAAAATCGGCGATGTATTTGTAGCTAGTTTTTCTAAAGCAATCGTGTTAGATATCTATTCCGGGTTTATTAATAATTTTTCTGTCGCTATGGACTTGGCTAAAATGGAAGCCAAACGGAAGAGTGCCCTAGCAGATTTTCTAAAAGTAAACTTTCCCTTACACCCTTCTTAAACCCCAACTAATTGTTTCTTTTATTAGGTAAAACAAATCAGCTCTCACGACAGGTTATCATTCTTTGGACTTATGGTGAAGCCCGTCCAAAGATTCCCACAATTCATTCTGTTTTTACAGGTAATTCACACCGAAACACAAAATTAGCTATTTTTTACCCATTGTTTTCAAATTAGGATCTTTTAAAACACACCCCACAAGGCCACCACGATAGAATGTCCTTACAGTTAGCTTTGACACAACTTGAATCGTTAGCGGAAATGCTTAATGAGCGGAAGCGAGAAGCGGAACAATTTCAAGCGTTCAAAGAAATGTTGAGGCATATCAGCGGTAAATTTACAGCGCGACCCCTTAGCGATGGCAACCGGTACTTGTTACGAGAAGACAACGTCACCCAACTGGTAAGTTTACTCAAATTCATCTTAGTACTTTTTGTACTTTATTTCTAAATATTACCATTTGAATGGTTGAATGAGTGTAAAAAAGGAGGTTCTGCCACCTTATTTAATGGAAACAGGCTTTCTTAGAAGTGTTAAGCTGATAAATGTTGAGCTTTAGGTGCTACTCCTGATGGCAAATTATGTATATTAATTCCAGGAATTCAATCAAATGGGAATGATAACCAAATCCAAATCACGTCGGTTACTATTACTTAACGATTTGGTAGTTTGTGTGTCGGTAGCACCAAAGTCCAGTGATGATTTTGGTTCTACCGAGCGTCTAACATTAAAATGGACATACCCAGTGACCGATGTTGAAATCCAAGATACCAGTGCGTCACCAACGTTAACCCGGTTATTAACTGCTGGTATGAACAAAGGCGCCAGTTTAAAATCAAATGGGTCAAATGTTAGTTCGGCGGATTCGATATCCGGGGGACTAAGCGCTGATAATTTATGCACAGAAATGAGTAATTTAATGCATGATTTTGAGGTGATGAGTAGAATCCAAGACTTGGTTTCTTCGTTGAAAGGGAATTATAAAGAGATGAGTGTTGATAATACGCGTCGAATTTTAAACTCAATACAATCTTCGATCCAGAGGAAAGATGAAGAGATGGCATGGGTTGATTCTTGTTGTTTGCAACTTGTCGTTAAAAATAAAGGTTGGTTTGTTTTTGCATTAAATCAAAGGAAATGCTAGAATTGTTGGTTGTTTTTGATGAATAGGCAAAGAGGAAGTGTATACGTTTCAAACAGAGAACCCATCCGTCAAGAAAGAATGGATAACTGAATTGAGGCTCGCCCAATTGGCGCTCGATCCGAATAATTCACCTGCTTGGGAAGTTCCGGAACAAGAACAACGTCCAAGTACCAAAATGCCATTGTTCGTACGCGCCCAAAGTGTCTACAAGTCACACAGCATCAAACCGAAGTAAGTTTTTTTCCTTTATGTTTGGTTTCCAATTTTAATCATATAGTATTAACAATTGTGGTGACTGGGATCTTAGAAATTATATGAAATTATTTGTTTTTATCAACTTAGAAATCACGGTATGCTTAGGAATAGTTTCAAAGGGCTTTAACTATAGCGAAACTAACAATTAAACATTTTTATTATAAATATCACAACACTTATTGATATACATATTCAAGTTTGGTCACTGTTTTAGTGTCGTTTGAACAGTTGTATTATTTTTCGTGGTCACTTGACGGTTTTAAATTTACTAATTTTAATAACTGTTCCATTAATCACTCTACAACTATTTTTTAATGTTTATGTTTAGTATATCGAAAAATAGGATAATTGGTATGAGTTATTATAATAATCACAAACACACGTCTTTATTTTCGGTTTTATTTCCATCCTAACTTATAAGACAATCGCACCGGAAATACATCTCAAACTCAAATCATTAGAAGCAAATTCGTTATAAATGTGCATTTATTTCCAGTAATTCGCATACAATTTAATAAAAATTGACTACACGCTTTTTAAAACAATAATTAATGTTTTAGTGTGGCACTAATTGTTTAACAGAATATTTCTTTAAAACTAAACTAACCCGTGTCGACGACATTCAAAACTCCAAATTTTATTCTTAAGGTACGCTGTGGGTGTTTTTACACTCTAAACTCACCGAAACCGACTCGCCGGAAAGGGCGTACACAAAGCTACCTTTGGGTATGCACCACAGATGGTGTTAGCAGTCACATTGCCATCTTATCTCAGCACCAACAACAAGCAGGTTGTCTAAAAGATATCGGCGCTTTCGATCTTGTCGAAACACAAGTGACCGCTATGGAATTTGTACGTGGAGTGGTAATGACCACCCCGACAAACGAAAAGCACAACACCTCAGTAGATACAGTCTGGATGGGTACAGATAGTCGTAAACTGTTACTATTCACAGCTACAGAACCAGAAAAACAGGAAGAATTAGCTTCTTGTGCAGTGCCTGCTATTATTATCCAAATTAAATACCATTTCGATTCGGTTTTCGTCGCTTTAGGCAACGGGAGTTTATTAGTTTTTCGCCGCAATTCAGATGGGAATTGGATCCTTAAAGACCCGCAAACAATGTCTTTAGGCAATGAAGCTGTTAGTTGTATTCTTCCGATTAATAACTCAGTTTATGCAGCTTGTGGTAAAAAAGTGTGGGTCTTGTCTGGTATGAACGGAGAAATTCAAAAAAGCTTTAGCGTCCAACATGAACATATTGGAAACGTTAATCTAATGGCGCATTCTGGTATAGGTCTTTGGATATCTTTGAAAAACTCCAGTACTATCTGTTTATACCACACAGAAACATTCAAACATCTACAAGATATTAATATAGCTTCAAACGTGATGAGAGTAACCAGCGGTGAACCAGTTAATTGCGGTAGTAGAGATTGTGTCAACAACAACCGATCAGCGGTTAATGTAACTGCTTTGATGGCTTGTAAAGGGTTGTTATGGGTGGGGACGAACGTTGGGATATGCTTGACGATACCGTTACCACGCCTGGAAGGCGTGCCTATTATTAGTGGGCGTGTGAATATATCATACCACGCCCACTTTGGTCCAATTTCATTTCTACTGGCGTTACAAGTACAAAAAACTACTTCTCATGTTATAAACAACTCGAAAGAAGCGAGTAAAGATGAAGAAAAAATGGATAAATTAGAAGAGACAGGAAAGGAAATTGAGAAACAGAAATTAGAGAAACAATTAAGTGATTCTTCAGTCTCAAATATGGCTGCCAAGTTAAAACAACAGTTAACTAGTAGTCCGGTAGTTCTTCGACGCAGGAGATCTAAAGATTTAGACATTTCCAGATTGTCTAAAACACTGCCACGCGGATTAGGTGCTGGAGTTGGAATGTTGAGCATGTCGACAACTTCATCGCAAAGCTCAGGCGATACTTGTGATGTTTACGGCCTATACGGTGAATTAATGTATGTAAAAGATTATGAGGGAGACGATCACGAATTAGGTGATACTATATATGAGTCCTTGAGACGAAGTGATCCAGAGCTAGCTGCAATTCCAGGAAAAGTAAGCACCTTAGATCGAAGATTAAAAATGAAAGTGAGTCGACCTAGGTCACTAGATCTGTCTAACTGGTCCGTCGACTCTAGATCTTCATCAGTCTACACTAGCTCTGGATCTGAGGAAAGCATGGCTATTCGAAACGGAAGAAGCATTTCACGAAACAACAGTAATGCGTCCAGAGTATTGAATGGAGTTTGTGAGGACACAATTGAGGAATCAGTTGTTGTATCCACACCAATTCCAACGAATGTTGTAAACACGTCAACGATTAAAAATGGAACGTCTAGTAAAACGTTACAGAAAAATACGATCAGTGTTGACGCACCGCGAAGAACTGTTATAACGTTGATGGGTGGGCGGGGGTATGTGAATTGGCGGCAGCCATGTTGTAATTCGGCTGATAAAGGCAAGTCTCCATTGATCAAAGAACCAAACAACAATGATGCTCATATTGTGATATGGGAGTTGAAATTGTGATTTTAACTTCAAATAAGGATTATTTTTGCACAATATTTAACCAAAAAAAATAAAACGAACAATCTAGTGGTACTAATAATTATTGAACATTTTTGCTATTAAATTCTCAAAATACATGTTTTCAGGCCATTGGGTAAATGTATGTGAATATTTCGAGAATTTATAGCAAAAATATTTTTTTATGTTGTATAAAAATGTTTATATTATAATATTATAGGTTTAGAATACGCAAAATCATTGCATACAATTCAGAACAAGCCCCGAATAGTGTATATTTATTATTTTCTAGTTTTTGTTCTCAAACAAACTTATGTTTACATTCTACAAGTAAGAAGTATGAAATTTGATAAAATGTCGAAAAGGTGAGTTAATTTTGAGTTTTGTATGTTTACAAAATTGCTTAGTAGTAACATTATTTGATAATATTTTGAATTGATAACTAATTTTTCTTTTATTTAATGTTTATAAGTAAAAGACGTCACTAAAATGACTTCTTAGTTCAAAATATCCAGACTATAATCAAAATGGTTGATTTATTTAAATGGAAAATTTAAAAATTGTTATAAATGTTTTTACTACTAAGCACCAAATATATCTCGTAATTCTCCTGTTGAATCATTTATTTATTTATTCTATAATATATGTTTGACCTTTAATCATGAAAAGAAAACGTTTTGTACTTCTAGAAAATGGTTCACACCTAACATTGTGTTCATATTAAATGTTGTATCGTAATTGTTTGAGATTTGCTATACATATTTTATAAATATATAGTACATGTTATTTGTTACTATTTAAGAGTCACAATATTTCTAGTTACGAAATGAGGAATTTTCGTATTTGTTTACAAAATTAAGAAAATTTCCACATCGAGTTTAAGTTAATTTTCATTTTTTGTAAATTATTTAATGTTGTATATTATTAAATCGAAAATTGTGTACTACACATGATCAAAAATATATTTAGGCAAACACCATTAATATTTCCATATTTTCGCGCAACAAATCCCCATTCCTTTCTGGTGTTTTGTAGACCACAGTTAATTATAATCATTGTTATTTCTTGAACATAAAAACTGTTTATGTATTGTGGTAGAATTTTCTTTTTTTGAAATTAAGATTGCTAATAGCTACGTCATTTTTAACATTCCACTCTATTGTGGAAAGTGCAATTATATGTTAGACAAAATAAAAGGAATTTTTAAAAAAATATTGAAAGCTCAAAATCAATTTTATTATTTGAATAAATAAATTTTATAAACGCAAAGTGCTAAGCATAGCAGTAAATTGGAAAATAAATATCAGACATTTTGAATTAAAACACAAGATATATAATAAAAGTAATTTATTGCGTAAAATACATGATATAGACCAAAAACGTGTTCGAATGAAGATTTCCAACGCTGTTGGCGCAGTTTGGGCGCAATAAATCCGAGTTTTGGCGCAGATTAATTACTGGAGATGAAACTTGGATACACCATTTTGTTCCCTCATCTAAAAATTGCGCTCGGAGGACAGAGATTTTCGTCAAATGAAGAGGCAATCACCTTCGTGAACAATTATTTTGCAGAGAAAAACGCCGAGTACTATTTGGACGGGTTACAGAGATGGGAGCATCGCTGGGAGAAGTGTGTAGAGTTACAAGGATACTATGTTGAAAAATAAAAAATGTCTTGTATCTTTGTTAGGTCGGAAACTTTTCAGACCACCCTCGTATATATTTATAAAGTAATTATTTAGCGATCGCCACCTGTAAGAAAACAATAGTCATATAGTACCATAAAAATATGTAAAACAAGGGAAGCAACTTTAAATTTTCATCAGTTGGTTGTGTATGTAATTAATCATCAAATCAGTATTTGGTGTTTTACTGTCATTATAAAAATAATCATCATTAAACATAGATAAATGATTCACCAACCTGCTCTAACTCCTTTCCACATTTAATTCCAGGAACTCCGCAAAACCTGTGAATAAGACACGTGTGAATTACTACAGAAAATGTGGCGAAAGGTATTTAGTGATTTTGTTTAGCGTCAGTTGGTAGTGCATGTAAAAGTATAATCATGAATTCATTTACGGTGTATAAATCATCATATTCAAAACAGTTATGAATCATAATTAAGTATTAATAGGTGCACTTACCATTGATCATAAGCATTTAACTGCGTGAATCTTGATTAAGCGTCCGCTCTAATTCCTTTCCACGTTTAATTGCAGGAAACTCCACGAACCCTGTAAATAAAACCCTGTGGATTACTACAGAAAATGTGGCAAAAGGTATTTAGTGATTTTGTTTAGCTTCAGTTGGTAGTGCATGTAAAAGTATAATCATGAATTCATTTACGGTGTATAAATCATCATATTCAAAACAGTTTTAAATCATATTTAAACATTAATAGTGGACTTACCATAATTATAAGCAATTTTTCTTCATGAATCTCGATTCAGCGTCTCTTCATTTCATCAGTTGGTAGCGCATCTATAAGATATTTAATCAGTATTTATTATGTTTGTCATCATTATAAACATTATCATTAAACAAACATAGATTAAATGATTGACCAACCTGCTCTAACTCTTTTCTAGGTTCAATTTCAGGTAACGTAACGAAACCTGTGAATAGAACACGTGTGAATTACTACAGAAAAGGCGGTATTAAGGTATTTAGTGATTTTGTTTAGCGTCAGTTGGTAGTGCATGCTAAAAGTATAATCATGACTTCATTTACGGTGTATAGATCATCATATTTAAAACAGTTTTAATTCACATTTAAGCATTAATAGTAGACTTACCATTAATTTTAAACAATTATTCTTAAGTGAAACTTGATTAATCGTTGCCATTTTATAGAATTTGTTCAAAAAACCATAATTATTTAGGTCACACCATATATTAATTTAGAATTCTGTGACAAAAACAATGACTGAGTATATGAACGTAATGAATAAGTTTCATTTACGTTGTATTATTAATTAAAAAGTAGTGCACGTGGTTGTTGTAATCATTGCGTTTAGCAGACGATGTAACTATAATTCTCGTTTATATTTTAATAAAATATTTATATCCAAGCCATGTTTAACTATTAATATTGTTGAATAATGATTGTAAAGTGAAAATATTTACCATTTGGACGTTGATGTTTGACGATTTCATTCTGAGACGGTTGGAAATCGACTGACTATTGTTTGTGGATCTGTACTGCAGCCATGGCTACAGCAATCGTTATTTTGTTGATTTTAAACGTTTGTTGGTTAACCAAAATAGTTATGCGTGTCTAGGGCGCATAAATAGAAAGAGTCAGTTTATGGCTTAAGTCAAGATAATAAAAGACAACAATATTGCGCATATGCACTATAAGTGCACAGCTATATTAGTCGGGGCTCGGGGTATAAATAAAACGCTTACAACCGTTAAAACATCACGTCGTACATATAAGGATAAAAGGGCTAACCACCTCTTTATAATTATATTAGTTGCAATATAAAATTTAATTGAAACCAAATAAAATAATTACAGTACTGCATATAAAAAATATTTAATTGTTATCAAAATACGCAATAATCATTTCATCATTTGGATATTAAAACTAATTTAGTCCCTATATTAAAAAGATTTAGTTACCGCTACTGCTTAAATATAAACGTTGTTTAACATTTTATTCAAGTTCTATACTAGGTTTTTTTAAATAATTTAACTTTATAATATATAAACAATACTTAAATTGTTGTTTTATATGTGTTAAACTATGATTTTTGGATGTTTTTAGCTTATAACTAAAATTTGCAATGTTACCCGAGTTGAATTTAGTCCAGCGTTACGCCACTAGATCGCGCGGGCTTCTCCCATTTGAGAGCCAGTCGTTCTCTGTCAAAGCGATCGCCATTATGTGAATATTTACCATGAGATTTCTAACAGATCAAATAAGTGTATCAAGTAGTGTTAGTTTGAACAGTGATTCGATATCAAAATTCAGTGAATTCGACACGGAATCTGTGATTAACGAATACGCTATTGAACGGTTCGTTTATTTAAACATATTTATTGACCTTATTTGTATGATTGTTGGTTGGGCATTTAAATTTAAGTTCCACAGCTTTGATTGGTCTAAATAAGTAATTATGATTTGATTTTTGTATTAAACTACCCTTATATTAATTTAGGAGATTTATTAATAATGTGTGAACGTTTCGGATAACAGGTTAGGTTGTTTGACATTTTAGATAGATTTGTTCTACTTTCTTTGAAAGCGTGAGTAAAAATGGAAAACAAATAACAATTGAGATTTTGTGTTAATTTAGGTGAATTGTTTACGTTTTCATGTGTTTATTAAATTTAGAGTAGCACTTAAAATATATATTTGAAAGTAAATAGCTAAAGAGTTAGTATATGTTTTAAATAAATAACAATTTTCTCATTATATGTTCATAAAATTAAACAACTAGTACGGTTCTGTTTAAACAATTTATATTAGGTACTGTTTTTACGCAATGCGACATTTTATGTTTTCTAAACGAAATGTTTATACAGTTAAATTAAATTTATATAGCTCTGCACATTTTAAATTAAAAATATTTCAACATTGCCAAACTGATTTTAATTAAAAATACTTATCGTAATTGGCGCCAGATAAATATAGTTAAAGTCGTTATTATTTTTAAATTGCATGTTTTGATTAAGCGTCCTTAAAACCGATGCAGCCCAAAGTGTAATTAGTTACCTTCGAGAAAACTTCAATCGTACAAATTACAGGGGTGAATTGGTTCAATCTCGTAAAAGTTGTTTGTCGCTTTTAATTGGACGTAAAATTATTTAAATCGACTGGAGCTTTTGCTCATTTTTACGCCAAGAAACTTTGTAAATTGTTAATACTTTTTCCTATTAATTAAAAGTTCTTATAACTAAAATACTTCAACAAAAATAAGAATTGGTTACTTTTACATAAAGTTTCGAATGAAATAAAATTTAAACAAAATGTTAACGGAAGTACCGGAAGTTAATAATATAAAAAAACCGGATATTTCGGAAACGGTACTTCCGTTAACATTTTGTTTGAAATTCTATTTTTTTGACAAAAGTTTAACTAACAACTTCTAAACCATAAAATTCCCATTTTAAACAAAATTACGCCCCCCCCCCCCCCATTTAGACCCTCTATTAATAATTAACGGATACGCCACTGGATATTTGAGAAATTAGGATTTGAACATCTGGTCTAAGATTTTTCTGTATATACCTGAGCTTCAATACTAAATCAGTCTTAAGAAGGCCGGTTAGTAATTTTTTTTTTGGACAGGTGGTACGACTTAGTTTGAGGGTGAAATAGCGGTAGTACTCAAACAATGTACACTGTAAAATTTATAATGTTGCTGTTTTTGTTGTTTTATATATATATATATATATATATATATATATATATATATATATATATATATGTGTGTATACATATATATATGTGTATATACGTGTATACATATATATATATATATATATATATATATATATATATATATATATATATATATATATGTATGTATATGTATATATATATATATATATATATATATATATATATATATATATATATATATATATGTATATGTATATATATATATATATATATATTATATATATATATATATATATATATATATATATATATATATATATATATATATATATATATATATATATATATATATATATATATATATATATATATAAAATCGCATATTCATATTTAAAATGTATTTCATTAAATTGTGACTTTGATCTTAAAACAATAAAAATTGATGTTTTTCTTTGTCTCCACTGACCCATATGAAATATGAGACATTTCTTAGTGGTGACGTACCCAGAACTGTGATAAATATGTTTTCCCAGAATGCATTTTACTGTTATTCAAAACAAATCTATAAAATGGCTTAAAAATGAATAAATAAGTTTCATCTCTATACAGAATTGAAGTTAGGAAAATTATTCTATATATGTGTAGTTTAAATAATAATTAATTTAGCTTATTAATACGTTTAAATGCTTAATAATTCTAATTGTGATTTTCTTTTTGCTTGTGCAGATTCTAACAGTGTGATTGCTTCAGCGGATTGCATAGGCGTCCACTAACGTATTGCAAGGTAAGCCATTTTATGAAATTATTATGTTTCATTGAGATATTTTAATTTTGAACTCTTAATGCAATATATAAATAAAAATATGTTTAAAAGAGGCTAAAATATCTCTTAAATTATTCTATACTTGTGAATTAATATAAAAAAGTGCAAATTGGTCTACAAATTAACGGTAGAGCAATGCTGAATAGGCACGGGAGTTTGTGTTTGCAATGGCGGGCGATGCGATGGCAGTGACGGGGTAAATTATAAGGTGTGTGCGTGCTTTTAAAATGTACATTACACTTCTTAGAATTAAATTAAAGTACAGTAGAACCTTGATTATCCGAGCTATTGTGGTGCTACCCTAGCTCAGAAAACTCGAATAATATAGATTCAATTATAATTAGTCACAACTAATTACAACAAGTGCGTTGTGCGTACTAAAAGCACACCACACGGAACAATGCACATCTTGATTAGCTCTGATAATACGGACCAAACACCCACGGTATTTCGGATTAGACAGGTCCACGTGATTCTGGATGCGAGTTCGACTAATCGCGAACTTGGATAAAACGGGTTCGGATAATCAAGACTCTATTATACTGTAATATAAAAAATTAGTTTATTTATTTAATTAGTGATAAAATCGATATTTTATACTGTGTTCTAATTGTATTTTAACCCTTTGAACATTTATTTGATCCCTGATCTGAAATTTTTGGTCTATACTTTGTGATCTGTGCCACAAACTCGCTGTGTTAGGTGATATGAATAATTCATAATGGCGAACGGTCGGATACGACGCTATCTTGTGTTGACCGGCACGTACAAGTTGAAGCTCGCACTCTGGCCATCTGCTGGCCGCTAGTTCAATTAAGATAAATGCTTTTTATGGCTGTTCGACTCAGTTTATGATCCTAATATACATATACAACGTATGCACAGATACGCGCAGCGTTTGGATGCAAAAAAGAATTTATTTACAATTTTATCTCTAGGGGGCTTACACATAATTTATTAGGGATTGAAATATGTATATTTGGGGTGATTTTTTGAATTGTATATAATACGTTTTGGTACTGTAAGCATTTAATGTGTTTATTAAAGAAGTGTAGGGCTGTTAAATGTTTATTAGATTAATCTTATAGAAATTGAGATTTATGTAGAATCTTTTTCATTGAATTGAAACTTGATTTTTATTTCGCTTTGTTACAGATCGCAACGTATTTCTATTGACGGTATGGCGCCTACAACCACTATTGAAACTGTAACCATTACACGACCACTTAAGGTAAAGAATATTTTTATATATATATATATATATATATATATATATATATATATATATATATATATATATATATATTATATAATATATATATATATATAGATATATATATAATATATATATATATATATATAATATATATATATATATATATATATATATATAATATATATATATATATATATATATATATAATATATATATATATATATATATATATATATATATATATATATATATATATATATATATATATATATCTATAATATATAGCTATATATATATAATATATATATATCTATATATATATATATATATATATACTATATATATATATATATATATATATATTTTTATATATATATATATATATATATATCAAATATATATATATAATATATATATATATATATATATATATATAATATATATATATATATATATATATATATATATATATATATATATATTATATATATATATATATATATATATATATATATATATATATATATATATATATATATATATAACAATTACAAGTTGTTTTACGAGGATTTAAAATGATTCACATCTAATTGCGATCAAATGAATAACTTTGGACTAGGAAATTTGTGTTACCCTATATGATTCATGTTTTCATCACTTTTTTGTTCTACTTTGTATATGACGTGTCATAAATACGAAATATTGTTAATCTTTGGAACAAATAGTTATGGCGCAAACTTATGTATTCCGAAACCATTCGTTTGACTATAAATATACCTCATATACCTAACTACAAGTACCAATACCACACGTGCTGCACGTAACTTTAATAATTTTGCGTTTCCCTTGTAAACACAGCTTTATTTACCGCGTCAGACACGACATCTGGTGTACACCTCAACCAACGGTGACCTTTGACCCTAAACCTCGCCAATATATACAGTCTAAAACATTAGTTTTCGAAATATCCCTATAAAATACCCCAAATATTTACCTTGTGTCCCAAATAAATATTATTTATTAATGACGTCATCATTTAACCTATTACCACTCGTATTACATATATGATTTGAATCGCACATTTACTTCAAATACAAAACAATATATATATATATATATATATATATATATATATATATATATATATATATATATATATATATATATATATATATATTTATATATTGCATTTATACTATGTCCTATTAGTGACGCATAAAAATAGCTAAAATTAGAAATATGGTTTAAAAAACGCCTCAATTAAATTCAAAATGTTAAATACATACATATAATTCAATTCGTATCTTTAAATCATTGAATAAATAATTATTTATGAAAATATAATAATCTTATAAACAAATTGTTAGTTTGTGCGAAAATGTTCTATTTTTGAATTTCTGAACTTATTATTACGTTAATCAAAATGATTATTTTTTTATGACAATAAGGATAGTTTAGTGTGTTTAATTGTGGTTGAAAAATTATGTATGACGATTCCAGTTTTTAGGAAATTATGACTAAGTTCTTTTTTTTAGAAAATTATAGCTATTATTGTTAATAGATGTAATAATAATTCAAGTAGCAATCTTATTTAATTATTGTTTATGTACTGAACATAACAATTAAATATTGATAAAAACAAAATAAAATGGCGGTGTTTTAACACATTGTATCGCTTTATAGCGTATATATATATACATATAGAGTGGGCCATATGTTGGTTTCTTTTTGAAATTTGTGTTATTTTGATAGTTTTTAACACTGACGCGCTTGACATTGATAGATATCTAGCCTCTACTATAAGGATATATATATATATATATATATATATATATATATATATATATAATAATAATAATAATAATAATAAATTAAATTTCGAATTAAAGTTAAAACTACAACAGCTCAGCTAGAGTGTAGAAGTGTACTACAGAAAATCGTTTTTGGTATCCCTGCTCTAGAGATAAAACAGTAGCTATTGTCTCTGCCTATGTTATCCCTAAGGAACGAACACAGTCATATATATCTTCCTGTGGAAACGTCTGTTTTTTTATCTTTGGTAAACAGTCTGTGAAATATAAAATGTTTTGGTGGAATATTTTATATTCTAGAAGTGCTTTGTTTATCAATCGATGTTCGCATAGTCTTTGTAGTCGAATACAGATTAGTGGGGTGAATTGGGTCATCCGTTCTGAAACTAATCTACTGCAAATATTTGCTGGTTTCAACCCCGCGCTCTCGAGGTTAACCGCAGACATTTTTCAAAAAACAAATCAGCGTTATAATATTAAATCAATAATCAAACAACAAATTAATAATCGCTTATTTGTTTGAGTCATTTTTAAACCAACCTTATTAGGTATACGAACAGAAATACATTTATTTCGTCGCATAGTTTTTCATTTCTCGAAACTACAGCAACATAACTAGATTAGTTTAGGGGGAAAATAAATAGAACTATGAAAAGAATCACATTTGGTACCATCAATTCCCATACACACAATGGCTAGCAACGTAACAAAAGAAATAACACCAACACAACCAAAAAAGACCCCCAAAGCTTCTAGGACACTGATACTATTTCAAGGACCGAATCGAATAACCCAAGAGGTAAATATCTCAATTTCCTCTTCTTTTTCGGTCTAACAAAAAGAATAAAGATAGATATATCATTCTGAACAGTTAGACAGAGATGCGTTTATATTGGGTGTGAATGTTAAACAAAGACAGTGCTACGTAATTCGGTTCTCTACCTTTGGACAAATGTTAAATACGGTACTGTGTTTCACAAGATGGTTAAATGGGATCAAGGTGCAACTGGACGCAAAAATGTGCCTTTTATATTCTATATGGACGTTGAATTTGTGTTGTGTTACTTTATTAATATTAGAGGAGCATTTATAGGATGGGCCATTTGTTAGTTTCTTTTTGAAGTGCATGTTATTTCGATAGTTCACGACACTGGCATTGATAGATATGTAGTGTCAAACCTTCTTACAGCGGCGGTTTGATACTACATATCTATTAATGTTAAGCGCGTCAGTGTTGCAAACTGTTGAAATAACACCCACTTCAAAAAGAAACTAGCAAATGACTAATCTTATAGTAGCAAATGTTTCCTGAATACAACACTGTTTTGTCTAAAATTCGCTAGGGAGTAATTTATTACTCAGGGCCGTACTTTTGTATTTGTTCGTTAAAAATGTCATCAAATTGCATTCGTTTTCTCGAGAGGTTAGGGACCTTGATCTATGTTGCAATTTTTTGTCTACTTCAGGGACGTACTAAGCTCATTTACACTACGGCTATAGTGGACTTATATATTTATATATATATATATATATATATATATATATATATATATATATATATATATATATATATATATATATATATATATAAACCTACATACATTGATGATATTATTTATAATTTAATATATAAATAACCGTAATATATTAAATAAACTTTACTAAATTTGACTGTTACCTTATCGGAAGATCTCCAAAATCGATCCCAAAATTATCAATTAACTAAAATAGAAATCAAATAACTAAAACTGGGATATTTTGCAGGTCGCCTAACCAAGGTAGCAGTCTCCTTTATTAAACCTAAAAACCCTAAAAAAATATTTCGTCCCTAAAAAAACTAAACCTTAAAACCGTTAAAAATTCCTCAACTTGAAAATGGCTTCAACATCAAACCCAAAACAACCACCATTAATCGGGATTCCTGGCAAGTCGTCCACTTCTAAAAAGAAGAAATCTAAAGATGGTGGCGTCAGCAGTGACGAGGAACGCTGGTTGGACGCGCTGGAGTCAGGAAAATTGGAAGAAATGGATGATGAATTAAAAAAAATTAAACCTAAAGATCCCAAATTGATGACAGCTCGCCAAAGAGCTATGTACGAACGAGGATCTGATAAGGATCCGAATCCTGGAGAAGAGAAATTGATGGCGTTACCATCTGGATATAAAGAAAAGGTGATTATTCAGGAATATCTTCCACAAAAAAAACCACTCAATATATTTGTATGATTAAATTCACTTAGTACAGTCATTTTTAAGAAATACAAGTTTTAAAAAAAATGCAGTAACAATTTGAAATCCGGATAGGCTCTAATTGGTTATTCTCTCTTTTTCGAAAAGGTAATGACGGCTGAAGCGATACAAAAAGCCGCATTAAAGTCGCAAAAACGTAAACAACAAGCCGACGAAAAACGGGAAAAGGATAAGAAGAAGACAATGGAACGAATCTTAAAGAAGCAAGAAACGAAATCGTCGAAAAATTCAAATTTTCGCCCAAATAGAAACATTACACCGTGGATGACATTACGACGAACTTACGATCAAACAACCCTGTCAATGCATACAGAGATTCCATGTCCAATTTTACCTAAATTCTCCCCAAATCCACCCAAACCAACGTTCTGTGCAATGCGGTGTGGGAAATTAAAAAAATATTCATGCTCCAAAACCGGAGTACCCCTATGTAGTTTAAAGTGTTATAAGAAAAATATTTCTACTCGAATCTTATAAATTCAAGTGTCTTAACGTAATATATACCACTTTATTAAGTTCAAATCATTTTTTTAAATAAATAAATATATATATATTGCGAAAATTCACACTTGTTACGCCCCTGGTGCGAGATTATCCCTAATAAATTTTCCATGTTTTCTTCTGACCCATATGCATCTTACAACGTCGAGGGAAAATATGAAAAACTGTAATTTTAGATCGTATGTTACAGAGAAAATTTTATTTACGTAAATAATATCGTATGTAAAATTTTATAGTGAAAAACTATGCGTTAATTCGAAAATATACTCATGTAGTAAACGAAAGATAATATTATTGTCTACAATTTTTATTTGAAAAGTTTATTGAAATTACTTTTGGTTTACGTCCTACAAGATTTTAAAATTCAGTGATTTTTATTCCAACAAAATACTGTTTATGACCTATTAAAATCGCTTTGTTATGAAGATAATTCCGTTATAGGTCAAACAAATAACAAATGATTTATAAATGCCAACAATATTTGAAGTGCATTATAAAATTGTTCACTATTGATGTTATAAGTATCACTAATAATGAAAGTTAGAATTTTTATATAACACCGTATAAGAAGGTGGTGTGTTGGCCACACCAGATATATTTAAAAATCATTCAACAAATTATGAGACAGCCTAATATATTTTATAACCAGTAACATATCAAGAGTGTAACAACGTTTGTGTTGAATATCTATGGGGTTCGCGCATGGCGTCAGCAACGTCGTAATGATCGATTGTGAAGTTGGATGCGCGACGTATAGTTGTGGTAGGGGCGAGCACAATGTTGCCAAATATAGCACAACATCACATACATTACACCTGCCAAATAAACCACCAATCCATCCTTGTTACGCGTTCCAATTCACCCCAGTTAATATATTAATTCCGAAATTACAGTTGATATTTTATTATATATAAAAAAAAGTAATTTCCTCTCACTCAATTTCTAATCATTTATATTAATTATTATATATCAGGATCGTATTTAGACACTTTTAAGAGTTATTTAGGTTTTAACGCGTTACATATCTATACGAAAAAAATAACTAGAGCGTATTTTAGGAACGAAACTATTTTCGTTCTTTACAAAATTTAAATTTTATATATATATATATATATATATATATATATATATATATATATATATATATATATATATATATTTAATAAATTGAAACAAATTAAAATCTATCGTCTATGTTATTTTATGAGTTAGAATTTCTGGAGCGTACGTCAAATAGGGCCAAAAAAAAACTCTAACCTCGGCAATGTCCGTGAGTTTTCCCCTCCCCTGATAAAGGGAAAATAGGCGGAGCTTGAGAAGTGGGGGTGTATACATAGCGTCGAATCGAACTACCCCGGGAACTGTTGTAATCAGTGTGCCCTCAGTAACGTACTGCACTGGACGTCTTATAAATACATTTTAATATTAAATTTAAAAATGTGTTTATTTATATTAGTTTCAGGTGTTTAATATTGGATTCAAATTTGTGTGATTAAACCTGGTATTTAAGAGTAGTTTAAGCATTAATTTGAGTGTTAGTGCTTTAAACTAGTTGGTGATTTACTAATTATGGGTTTTTGATACTGTAATACTGTGTTTATAAAGTATTTTTAATGTTTTTGTCATAAGCAGAAATTGTTTGATAATTCGAAATTATTAATAATTATATTTTATGTAAGTACACTGGTAAAAAGAATTCAAAATAGATATAAAATTTAAAAATACTATTTTTTGGTGGCAGTTGCCACATTTAAGCGCTAAATTTGTTTTCATACATTTATCTTTAGATTTAAGATTTTTATTTGTGTTTCTTGTTGTGGATATCTCTAGTAAGCAACTTTTAAGTTATTGAATGATTCATTTTTGGTGTTATCGATATAGATAAGCCTCATTTCGGTGGATAGTTGCGTGTTGTATTTATATTCGTGAATATGTGAACATATTTTGATTTACGCACAACAAAATGTGCCCCTGTCAATTATCACATCGCAAACATTCAACGTTTACACTTGTAAAACTGGTACGACGGTCTAAATTCGACTAAGCCAATTAAGTCCCTATTACAATGTTGATTAAATTTAGACTCATCACATTACATTTGAACCCAAAGTCAATCCAATTCGTATATACGTTTATATAAATAAACTAAATGCTATTTAAATATTTGTTATTGCGTTTAACGTTATTGTTTACGAAAATATGTTTGTTTATTTCACACTACTTAAAGTAAAACAATTTTTTTAAATTTCTATATGTTTATTGCATAAATATAGATATGTCGTCATAATTTTCTGGAAATCGTCTCAATTAAAATTAAATTAAATAACATATAGCTCAATTTATTATGTTTAGATTGTTATGAATACACATTTTAATATTTGTTTAACTTTATATAAACAAATTCTTTTTTTTTTTAGTAGAATATATTTTCTAAATTAAACAAAATAATTCTTTATTTTAAAACAATTTGGTAAAATATTTCATTTTGTATAAAAATTGAAATAATGTCAATAGATTTTAGTAGAAAATGTGAAGAAATTTATTTTTCAAAATTAAAATTATTGTATTTAAAGTTTTAAATGTTGCAATAAATCCAGCAATTTTTGTTTTGCAATTTCTTGTTAAATTGATTGATTTCTTACGAAATCTAAAATATATTCGATAAAAAATGTATGTAGAATTTTAATTGAAATTATTTGCTCAATTTAGAAATTTGTAATTAAAAAATTAATTTCTAAGCTAGTACTAAGAAATTAACTTTTTTAATGAAGGTAAAATTGATTTAAAAATTAATATGAGCTCTAAATATATATATATATATATATATATATATATATATATATATATATATATATATATATATATATATATATATATATATATATATATATATATATATATATATATATATATATATATATATATATATATATATATATATATATATATATATATATATATATATATATATATATATATATATATATATATATATATATATATATATATATATATATATATATATATATATATATATATATATATATATATATATATATATATATATATATATATATATATATATATATATATATATATATATATATATATATATATATATATATATATATATATATACGTATTGGGTAACTTAATTATTTTCAAGTTGGTACACTGTGTAATCTGAATTTTTTTCTAAAAATTAGGTTGAAACTTTACTTCATTAGTGTCAAATTTATCTTGTTAAAAATGTTAACAAAAAATATATACTCATATATTCAAATCTAGTTATTATCTTTTAGTTAAAATACTTAAAAGTTGGCAACAGTATAAGCCTTTTTCTGGAGGATAAAACAATTAATTGCGCTTTTAAGACTTAACTAAAATTATATAGAATTAATCAAGCAATTTCTGTATTTTATTTTATTCAAATTAGAACATTTCGTTTATTAAAATATTAATTAATAATTATTATAAGTGCTTAAATAGGTTTTAATAAAACTATTACCGACTGACTACAATATATTTAGATACTAAATTATATATATATATATATATATATATATATATATATATATATATATATATATATATTTATAGAATTAATCAAACAATTTCTGCATTTTTATTAATTCAAATTAGAATATATCGTTAAATTAAATTAATAATTATTAATTAAGTGTGAATAAAGTCGATGTGTAAACGATAAAATAAGTTTTTAATAAAACTATTACCGACTGAGCACAATGCAGAATGTTCAGTCAATAATTTTCGGTAGGAAATTGAAGTCAGCTGCGTTTGAACAATGAAGCTAGTGAAGTGAGTTGTATAAGTCTTTGAAATTAACGCGAATATAGGTTTACCGAGTATACCGATTGAAAATTGCATTGTCTACTCTTGTTAACTCTACATTATCGACTTAGAACAATGGCCGAAAACCAGATAGCACAGGTAATACTACACTGATAATTTACTGATTCCCCCAAATCAACCGTTACCCTAAACAAGTGACTACACTGTAAAAATTACATGTTATATGTATACTTGTGAATCTTGTAGTAATAATAATAATAATAATTACAAGCCTAGAAGCGAATTTAGCAATAAACTAATTTAGTTTTCGTCGATTGCCAAGCCTGTTTAAATCTCAGGGGTGTGCTCCGCCACTGAGTAAGAAGTAACTGAATGAATAACTAATTCCATTCTTCATTTCTATGTAAATCACTGGAGTTACAAAGCTGAAATTTTATTCCACTCCAATTCTCGGCGGCTTGTGTTCTTCAAAATTACTTTTATTGCTAATAAAAAATACTGTTATGTGGTTCATAAAAATCATTCAATGGTAAAAGTGATAATTGGTCTTATATAGTAGATAAAAGGTCAAAAGATTTAATAGAAAATGGCATTCAGGAACGATTTAAAAGTAATAGAAATTGAGACAAGCGAAAACGTTATAATACGTATTCTTAATTTCAATCCGGCTGTCGTCTAGTGCGAAAATGGAAACTCCGCGAAAAGTTCATTTAAATCACAATGGATAATAAATTTGGCCGAGTTCAATTCACGGAGGCAAAAAGTCTATTCGGTGTAGCAGTAGCAGTTGTTTGGTAAATATATACCTACATCTGTGTAGTTAGCAGCGCTGTTTGTACGTGAGGTATTTGTGTAGCGGCGCTTTTGCGCACTACATTTCACAGTTTACGCGCGTGCTACTTTTGCATCTATATACATGTGTCGGTAAAACACTTTGTCACGTCTGTCTTAAACAGGGTTTATTGCCGACGACTTTATAACCGCAAAATATAGAAATCCATAAATTATTCATATGCAATATAAATTCCGTGAATCTGTTTTATTTAAATTTATTGATTAAATATTGCTTTATTGATACATTTTTAAGATATTTCATACAAATCCACACACACACATGTACACCTTCGAACATAAGTCTTGTCCCTCTGTATAGCCACCTAAAGTCTAGCAACCAGCATTCGCAACCAGCATTGCATGATCCATTTTGCTTATTATGGTAGGATGGACCACCCCTACCATAATAAGCGAATGATATGGATTCACCTACGTAATTTAACTGATTTTGTACGTGCTGCATAACTTGCATTAAAATCATGCAATGCTGGTTGCGAGACTTTAGGTGGCTATAAAGGGATAAGACTTATTTTCGAAGGTGTACATACATACACACACGTACATACATACACACACACACACACAAACGTACATACATACATACACACGTTTACTGGCGAAATAAATGCTAAGCAATGGAACTAGTTCCGTAAAGTTTTCTGTCGACAAAATAAATGATGGCTATTTAACATAGCCGAAAAGTCTCTAGCTGGAACGGAACCAAGCACGTCCGGAAACTGAGGCAACTAACAGCGCCACTATATTGCCGCAAGTAACGGTGAATACGGGCACTAATTAGCGACCTCTAACCTGTCTCTGAATTGTCAAGTACCTACTAAAACCAGAATGTTCGGATAACGTAAATTTAGTATAATTATAAATGGTACTTCCACATTTTCGAAGTGACTTAATAAATTTTACTAAAATTACAAATTATATTTGAGTTTTTCTGCGGTTGTGTGGTGATTGGTAAATTGTAAACAATAATTCAATCAATTTCGGTATAATTATTTTGAGATTTTTTAAAAAAGAAACTCCACCATTTAAACAACAACTCTATTGTTTGTTAACCACTGGTCCAGCTGTGACCAAAGTTGCCGGTTAATTTAAGTGCCTTTTCCCTTTGGAATACTTCCGCAAGCGACCGCCCAGGGTGCACCACTGTTAATTGTTCAAGTTTTTATGACCATGAAAATTTTGTTATTCTACGAAGTTCCTTGTTTACATTGTACTATGTTAACCACTTGGTTATGGTTAAGCGAACCATTAAACGGTTATCTTAAAAATTACTGGTTAGGGATTTTAAACCTTCTAAGTAGTGACGTGAAGTCTACCGCATATTATAAATAAACTCTAAAGTTGTTTAGAAGTTATATTTAATATACACATCTAAATCAGTTACCCAAAAATATAATTATAGTGGGGGGATTTGGATCAGGTCTATTAACCGTAAAAAGTAACAAATATAATATTATCTAGTGTCTTGAAAGAATATATAATCAACGAAAACAAATTTCATATCCGCTCAGGAAGCTTTAAGCACAGTGAACAATTCCGCGGAAAGAATTCATCCGAAGCTGCCTTGATTCTTTTATTACTATCAAAACAAAAATCCGTTCTCCCCTGCAAGCTCGAGAAAGCTCTCTAGTACAGCGCAATTCTCTAGTTAACAGTCGTGTGTACTCGTTTCGCGAACCGAACCCTGCCGAACTGAAAGCTCGATGATTGACGAATTCACCTCTCACGGTATGCCCCACCGAACTGAGCATACCCCTTATCTCTAATATCAATGTAAATATGTCAACTAATAACCAGCAGAAAAAAAAATCGTGTCACCCATATTTTTAAACAAACGAATTGTTTTAACACCTATTGTATTATTTAAGATAATTATCTAGTATGCTATATTTAGTTTTCATAACTTAATAATATTAATGTTTTGTATTAGTGCGTGTAATAAATATATATATATATACTATATATATATATATATATATATATATATATATATATATATATATATAAAAAGGCGTATTAATCATTACTATACTATTTGTCACACTTTTGTTCGCAGTGTGGTAGGTATAGGCAATGCTTTTCTTATGGGCGAAAGCTACACAGCGTTGTCACTTATAACTAAAGTTGGTATACAGGTGCATTGATAGCACGTATCGTACCACAAATATGTTACAGTATATATATATATATCATGAGTCGGTATACCATGTATTGTTGGCCAGTAGTTCTCAACCATTTCATATAGACATATTTGATTATTAAAAATGTATGTTATTGCCACTATAATTTTGGGTAAATTCCTTATTATGGCTCTTTTATCGAAAATGATTTGAATGACTTTGTTATTGATTGAGTATATAATAATAATCTTGTTATGGTGTACCTTGTCGCTCTCACTTATGAAGTATTGGCGCCATCTTTGTCAAACAAAGGATTTTATGCTATGTGAGCGACAAGGTACGTTATGAGGCTGAAGCTGCATTTTTATAAAAAATAGACTATTCATATTTATTACTTAATCAAGCAAAGTGTTTATTGCGATATATTAATGATTAAAATATGGCATATAAGAAACGCTTTAGATTTCATGCGGAATAGAGGACAAAGAAAACTTGGTCCAAAGCGTCTTCCAAAACATTAATTAGATAAACAATAACTGGAAAAGTTGAGAAATGGTGGCAGAGAGCTTAGTTGAATTGATCGCCACCATTGTCGTGGCGCTAGAGTTGTGTGTACATTAATAATTTATATCTATTTTCCAACTGGAACAATTGACTTCTTTGAACCAATTGTTGTAAGCGAAGCTCTATTTAGATTTGTGCCGAACGACTTTTAATTATCTGGGCACATTTCTACAGATTAGCAAGCTGGATAACGCTTTTTTATTTCTCTCTTGTAATTCGTTCACTACCCCATAGAGAATAATTTCCGGCAATCTTCGCTGAATTTTAATGTAATGGGGGTTGAATGGTTGATATATATATAAAAAAAAATGCAGACGTCTAGCCAGCGAATTAACTTGTGTCTGCGAACGTAATTCGGAATACTTCGATTACCCTCGGATAAGATCGGATTAGTCGATACAACAAGGCGTGAAATATTTTGGAATAGAAAGTCAATTCGCTTCAAGGCTTTTTGAACTTGTTTCGGTAACATTTATTGGGTATTTGACGTCATCGTTATAGCAGAAAGCTCCGCCTATTTCATTGATATTAGACTTATACGAAGGAACCCTTTGTTTTATGTTGGTAATCAGTAGGAAACAAGTTTAGATATAGAGCTCAATAATTTATTACGGGTGTATATTTCAGCAGCAATAAACTTATAGGCGTATTCCAATTTTGAGTTTCTAGCTCAGTGAACAATTGTCAATATATTTATATCCGGTGATTGTTCTCAACGCGCTCTTTTGTCAAGGAGACGGGAACTTTGAAGTACATACTTGTTAAACTTCAAGTGGAACTTCTTATATTCGTGCTTTTCTCTTATACGTACCGGTGTCTAATTTAGAATGGCGGTGACGTCATCACACTTCTAGTCGTTGTTTTGTTCGTCTTTTGTCGTCATAAACCCCACACATGTGTCTATTAGATTTACGAGAGATTCTAAATAAGATTTATATATATATATATATATATATATATATAAAATATATATATATATATATATATATATATATATATATATATATATATATATATATATATATATATATATATATATATATATATATATATTTATATATATATATATATATATATATATATATATATATATATATATATATATATATATACATATATATATATATATATATATATATATATATATATATATATATATATATATATATATATATATATATATATATATATATATATGTTTGTTAATGTTTATTAACATTTAGTTTGAACTATCCGAATGATATCTGTGACTAGTGTCACTCCTATTTATTTTCATTTTCTATACAGTGTTTTATGGCATTTATGGTTGTATTTATTAGAGATACCGTAAAAATCTAGATATCGCGTGCTTTACTACCATTAACTAGTGATGAAATGAACACGAATAGGAGCGTGGACATGAAATATTCTGTGGTAGGGGTTAATGTATCACCTTTAGTGAATATACTTGTTAAAGTTCTTGATGTTTTGTTGATAATATTTATGAGTTATTGTGTTTTGCGTAAATGGCGGAAAAAGGTGATAATGTTTCGAACAGAAACGTACTAAAAAAATTCGCTACTAGAATAGACTTTTTATTTTATTCATTCCATACAGATTGATTTTATCTAAATAGAATTACATGCATTTTAGTCGTATATTTTGTATAATTATACACGAATTTTAATTATATTTTTACATTAATTACATTCAGGGCAGCTTTAAATTATTTAAAGACATCTATATTTAATTTAATTCGCATAAAAAAGTAGTTATTTTTTTAATGTTGTAGTTTATAGACATACTAAAAATACACAGTAAACATTATTTACTCGAGTATCCAATTCGCCTCATTTATAAATCGATTTGTCTATTTTTTTCCAACATTTTTACAAACTGATTCAATTCTTATCTTATCAATGAACCCTCCCCGAACAACTAAGCTAATATAAACTAGGTGTATATGCAACAGTGTACACTGATAAGAATCTTATCTAT
This sequence comes from Nebria ingens riversi, assembly GCA_018344505.1. Lineage (NCBI taxonomy): Eukaryota > Metazoa > Arthropoda > Insecta > Coleoptera > Carabidae > Nebria > Nebria ingens. The sequence goes on from JADQWA010000103.1 coordinate 126,176, forward strand.
TGCATATACACCTTATCAAATTTCGCTAAAAAATACATTTGGTGACAAAAACTGTAAAATAAAAGTGAAACATCTTAATTTAACAACACGAAATAAAGACATTTCAGAACACTTTGATAATTACAATTGTAGGGGCTGCCTTTTCAGCCCTATGCAGTAGTAATTTCAGGATATACGCACTTTATCTCTAGGGGCTAATGTCCTGTGTTTCAAGTCACCCTATTTAACGCCCAAGTAACGCACGCTTCACTTGTGACGTATTACCCATTTCCCCATGTTCTATGCTTTCGCTGGTGCTGGTGCCAATGTTTTTTGAATGCTCTATAGCATTCAGACGTTATATGAGGAAAATGTTGCTATGGCTACAGAGGTCTAAAGGGGGGTCTAAGTCGCGGGTTATTCCGTCGTCGCGGGTTATAACTCAGTTGAATTTTGGGATAACATATAAATATTATTTTATCTTTTGACAATATATATTTAATTGCTATATTTACGAAATCTGTTTGAGCTTTTTGTAAGCTTAAAAACATATTTCTAGATTGTTATATTAAATTAAATTAGTTTTATTTCAAAGATATACATTTATAAATAAAATCGCGTTTATTTTTGTTGGTAAAATTATAATTTGAATATAAATAATTATTGTTTTTCCGTTAAAGAATTACGTAACTTTTCTGTAAATACTAATGGTTTAATTCTACCTAATTTATATCGTTAATTATGTGTATGTGACGCATCAAATTGATAATCAAAATTAACTTTGTAATACTGAGTATTAGAGTTAAAAATAGACAAGTCTATACAGGTAATATAATATTATTAATGAAGGTTAAATGTTGAAATTTATATATATATATATATATATATATTTGTTTAGTTTAAATTGTTGTACCATGAGTGTTAGATGTGTTTGTTTAAATAAATGTTTTTTTTTTTTTATAAAACATTTAAAAGTGGTTTGAAGTCGATTTGTGGAATTTATTAAATAATTGCGTCTACTTTGTTGCGTTTAAAATAGTGTGTTTGCACAAAACAAATATGTCTTGTTTCCCATTTTGCTTATCATTAGAAAGAATTTTAATGTTCGACTGTTTGGACGTATGAGTCAGGTACTAACAGTGACTTGGACTATCGCCTAACTTCATTCTTATATTGATTTCTAACGTGAAGAACCGTACATGAGTCTATTAGTGTTTGTGTGGAGATATGTTATCATTTCGGAGATTAGTCAGAAATGTGAGGAGTGTATTGAGAAAATGAGTTTGTGTTTTTGGTGATGTTTTATTGAGTGTAAAAATGGTACTAGTACAACGATCGAAAGCTTCTCAAGTTCGGTTTTCAAATGTATGTTTATCCGGAGTGGTTTTAGTTATTTTATGTATGTAAATAGGCGTTTTTATTGATGTGGTATGTTTTTCGTTTGTTTGCAGGTGATCGCTTTTATATGTGGATTAATAGTGATTATTTTGATGATTATGGGATTGGCGAGTACGGATTGGCTTATGGCAGCTGGTTGGAGACAAGGGTTATTTATGCACTGCATAGAAGAAGATGCTCCACAACCTTTACCCTTTAATATGCAACAAGCAGCTGGATGTTTTCAAAGTAGAGATGTTGGTGAGTGTTTTCTTTTTTAAATTAAACTATATTTGTTACAAATAAGAAACGATTACATACTTATCGTGTAATACTGATCATATCGCGAATTTGTAAACTTATATTGCAATTCTGTACAATTCAAAGAAACCTGTTATCTATAGTCCAGGTACGCTGTCATTACGTCATCTTGTAAAGAAAATCTGCTAAAACTTATCAACATGAAATTCCCTACTGTCTTACAAAACTATTGAAAATAAAATGAAAAGTATATATCAAAAATTATTTCAAATTATATATATATATATATATATATATATATATATATATATATATATATATATATATATATATATATATAAAAAAATTTACACTGTCATTACGTCATTTTGTAAAGAAAATCTGCTAAAACTTATCAACATGAAATTCCCTACTGCCTTAAAAAACTATTGAAAATAAAATTAAAAGTATTTATCAAAAATTATATATATATATATATATATATATATATATATATATATATATATATATAAATATATATATATAAAATATATCGAACGTAATAAAAATAGTCAACCTTTTACACGTTTACAGACTTACAGACATCGCAATATAAATCTGTGAACTTATTAATTAATTTTTTTTTCGGTATAGATTCTTAAACTTTGCAATTCAATTAAAATCATCTAAACATCTTTAAATGTTTACAGAGTCCCTTTACAGAATTACAGACTTGTTCAAAAACACTTTATAAATGTATACAAAGACACAATTTACCATTTATTTAGTATAGATTCTACGAATCTAATTTAGTATTTGTAATACAGTTAAAATAATCTAAATTCATTCAAATGTTTACAGAGCACCGTTACAGAATTAAAGACATGCTCAAATTACTATATACATACCTAGATGTAACAAATACACAATTAACTATTTATTTATTATATATTGTAGAAATCTAGTTTAATTTTTGTAATTCAAATAAAATAAACTAAAGTCATTAAAATAGTTACAGTCCCTATACAGAATTACAGACATCATCAAAATGACATAACTGTATACAAATACACAATTTACTATTTATTTATTTTAGATTGTAGAAATCTAGTTTAGTTAAAATAATCTAAACGTCTTCAAAAATTTACAGATTTACAGACATTACATAAATATATACAAATAGTTACACAATTCATATATTCAGTAAAGATGTTTAAATTTAGGCCTAAACATAACAATTTAGTTCAGAAACGATTTAACAATAAATTATTTAAAATAGCGTAGTTGTAAAATCGAAAATTGTCGACAGTTCTAAATGTTTTGTATGTTGTTTCGGTTGTTATAGCGTATATTCGTGCAGCGGCAGCACTGTGCATAATTACATTAGTCACAGATCTAGTAGCGACCGTTTTAACCGGCTTGGGTCTAAGAACGAAGGACCATCACACGAAATACAAGTATTACCGGTTCGCTGTGATCGTCATGGGATTAGCGTGTAAGTATTTTACTTAGTTTTTGATTATTTTTACACAAATATATATATATTTATATATATATATATATATATATATATATATTATATATATATATATATCTATAATATATATATATATATATATATATATATATATATATATATATATATATATATATATATATATATATATATATATATATATATATATATATATATATATATATATATATATATATATATATATTTATGTTATGGATTTATAGTTGGGATTTTTAATTATTACTTTCGCAAATTTGTGTTTTTAGTGTCTGAATTTTGTTTAATTAAAATTGTTTGTTATTATTTAATGGTGTAGTAAAATGTGTAACATAATCGTAAAAAGTTTAACTACAACTCGTTCATTAACTAACGCAATCATTTAATTTGATTGTTTTTAGTGGTGATTGTGTGCAAAGCATTTTTTATGTATGTACTACATACCTGTATGTTTTTTAAAATATGTTTTTATTCCTTTCACTTACAGTGGTATCAATTCTGATCGCCCTAGTCATTTATCCAGTCTGTTTTGCAGCTGAGCTCAATTTAGGTAAGTCCACATTTAGTTATTATTATATTTAACTGTCTATTTTTATCTTTTTCGTCAAGTATATACTAAAATTGTTAAATAACATAAAAAAGTCGCATTTTCTAATATCTTTACTAGTAATTTTCTTTCAATAGACTAGACGGAATAATTAAAATAACTATACAATTTGTCCCACTTTTTTCGCAGTGTGGTAGGTATAGGCAATGCTTTCGTTATGGGCGAAAACTGCAAGAGCGTTGTAACTATTCTCACTTATAACTAAAGTTGGTATACAGGTGTATTATAGTACTTATCGTACCACAATAATATTACAGTATATATATATGTATATTGTGAGTCGGTATACCATGTAGTGTTGGCAAGTAGTTCTCAATTATTTCATGTAGTAATATGTGATTATTAAAAATGTATGTTATTGTCATTATAATTTAGGGAAAATTCTTTATCATGACTCTTCTAATGAAAATGATTTGAATGACTTGGTTATTGACTGAGTATGTAATAATAATATTGTCATTAATAATAATATTTAACTTGTTTTGGGAACACTTACAATTTTAGTTTTGTGTTTATCTGAGGTTGTAAATTTTTATATCACTTCCGTAATATACATATATACCAACCTATACGCTAAACAAAGATAGACAAATTATCTCAGTCTTCGTCCATCACATTGCCTCATATAGGGCACATTTAGCATCACGGTTCCCCATAACACTCCACACTGCCAAAAATTGAATTCAGTTGATAGTTTTTTTGTAAATTATAATGAAATTAACCTAAAAGTGTTTTTACACGCTTTATTTCTGGTTAGTTTCTAATATACCCGTATAGATTGTTGCATGTATGTATACTCATTCCAAAAATGAACTATTTGAAAGTGTTAGCATCAAAAACATGTCTCTTAAGGTAACCGTACGATCTGGGAATTTGGATGGGCGTATGGGGTGGGGTGGGGGGCAGCAATTTTCCTCTTCGGAGGCGTAGTACTGCTGCTGTGCGACAAGGAAAGCGAAGAAATCTACTACAAAGAGAGGAAAATAGTCCACGAATCGGATACGAGAGCCTAGTGGCCACAAACCCTGCCCGACGTTGTTCTCTGATCGTGATTTTACGTGACCAAAAACGTGAAATACCGTTTTTTATCAATAACACCACGAATTCGAATCTAACTCGAAATACACACGATCGAATGAATGTGATCCGAATGCGAAACCATCTAGCGTGAATTTAATGAATAATTGTTACTTAGTTGGAATGCATGATTGACGACGTTGAACGCGATCGATGATGTAATTTGATTTTTTAAATTATTTTTTGTACGATTATAAATAATTACATATATACATTTAATGTTAAGCTTTTTGAGTGGAAACATGAATTATATAAATATATAATAAACAAAGTCCAGTCTATACAACTATGACCATATTTCACTATAAAGTCGTTAAAAAAAAAATAATAACAATTATTTATATGAAATCAAATTGTGTCAGAAATAAAATGATTTAAAATATAAAAAAAACATCAAATTTGCTTTACGTTTATAAACTTTAAATTAATTTCGAATAATCCGAATTTGAATCGACTGAATATAAAATCTTATTGTGATATATAAAGTATTCAAGGTTTTATACGCATTTCCGGATGTTTAATCGCTTAATTTGTGCGAAATTATTCTATACTTTTAAAGTGATTTAAATTATATATTCAGTTTAAAAAATCTAGTTGTGTATTTTGTATAAATTACACTTAGATTTAAATTTTAAACCGCGCTTCACTGATATTTTAAATATATTCTGGACAAAAACGCACAAGAATTTTGCAAATTGGTGCTATTTGTTAAAGATCAATTGAAACTTATATCAAAAAAATAATCACTGCCAAGAAAGTCAACCAAAAATATTTATTGTACCAGTTTCAATGATTTTTTTATTTATACAATTATAAAATAATGAAAATCATCTTACATCGTTTACAATTTTGAATTTTGTGTGTATGCAGCTTGCCTGAGATACAAATGGCATAATCGTACTAAGAGATTTGCAAAGTTGCGTTTCGTATACTTAAAAAATTTAATCTTTTTCACAAAAAAACGTCGAAATTTTGCGGAATAACTTTGAAAATCATTTTAATACGGCTCAAAAAGTAACTAACATTTAGATATTCTTATGAAACTGACGAAGTAAAACTTTTAAAACGATTTTTTTTTTGTATTTTTCATTTATATTTGTTTTATAAAGATTGCATTTATAGTTATATCGATTTAAACGTTACTTAAATATATTCACATTGTATATTTTAAAATTAAATTTAAACCTACTGGTTTTATTTATAAAATATGTTATTAAATTTTAAATTCAAATGTGTTACTTCGAATAATAAAATTATTATATATTTTTTTGCGAAATGAGTATTGAATTCTGGATAAAAATTAATTATTACTTTCTTTTATTACGTTATTATGTTCAGTATTAAATGTAATCTGAATATTTTTATTTATATAACTAAAAATGCAGTTTTTAGATGTTACCAATGTAAAGCATAAAAAACTGGTATTCTAACGCCATTTTTTCGTGTATTACTATTTTAAATAAGTACGAATGATGATCGAATGAATGCAGAGATCAAACCGGGCAGGCCTGTGTGAAACAACTGAACAATTAATAACTAACAGACAGTTTAAACTGACGAACAATTAAATAATAATTAAAATTAAGTGAAAATACAGTAATTTTTGAAGTGAAATTTCGGGAAAAAAATCAACGAAAAAATTGACGATTTCGGATTTTGTTTGTTTTTAGATAAACAAATTTAAGTTTAAGGATTTCAAGTTGATACAAAAAAATTATTTATTCTATTTTAGTTTTTTTTTGTATAAAGAACGCGGGGGTTTTATTGATTTTAGCAAATATTTAGGGTGTTTTAATTATAATATGCAATTGTTTAAAATATAAAATTAATTTCATATTTGCTATTTCACATACAATTAGCTACGGGTAGAATTCAAAATGCTTGCAAGTATAACGATTAATACAGCAATCACTTTCAATTCAACTTTTTAACATCACTATTAATATTAATAGATGATGTTTACAATAGAACCTAAATTAATTTTGTGGAAATAAGTCAATATTATCTTACGTTGGGAGCATTAGCATGCATACATTACGAATGGTTCAATGTTCCCAATCTATGAAAAATAATTATTTTAGCTTCTAAAATACTATATTATACCTTTAGAAACTAGAATAATCATAAATTTACTGCAAATTGCAATCGGTTTAAAATCGAAATAGTTATTGCAGTAACTAATTTAAAACAAGTCAATTCATAAATGTGAACGTCCATTATGACCAAATATATTAATGACCAACCTATAAAGTCAAAACTCCCCCAGTCGTACCAACAAGCACTGGTATAAAAATCGATAAAACCCCCAAATAAATGTAATTACTCTAAGAAATGTAACACAAATGCATATCTTGATATTAACAATAATACGTGACACCCTGTTAGACATATTTCCTACCGCAATAACAACAATTGAGTAGAACCTATTATGATTTAATTTTATTCAGCTAGTTACCTAGTCAGAATTGAGTTTTAAACATATGTAGATGATAAAAATAGGTGTTTAGAAATGAATAAAATAACTTGGACCAATTTTTATGTTGGTAACACACTTCACGAACAAAAATACCCCTTAATAAGTTATAATTGATTTTTAAGTCTGACAAAAATGTATATATATATATTTTATTATTTATTTTATTCTTCCATTTTATATAAATAACAACTAAATTGGGCAACCATTTGAACTGTATTCAAATCCTAATTCAAGGGTTAAAAATACGATATATTATTTTAATACGATTATTGATTTAAATGTCGTATTTTAATCAATTTTATTTGGAGTCTGTCAAATTTTTATTCGTTTTATCAATTTAGTAATTTTCTTGGGTTGATCACACTTTGTAGTGTTCCCAAAAAAATTATTTTAAGATAAAATTATGATATTTGATTGTTTTAAATGCACAAACAATACATTTCATAAAAATATTGACAGAACATAGCTATGTATATAAAAATATATGTTAATACTTATTATATGTATTATATGGTAGTCTATATCAAATATATATATATTAAAAACATAGATATATATAAAAATCGTCATAAACTAGTAATTTTTTTTGTCTTATTTTTGTAAATATAAATAAATATTTTCTTTTAGTTATTTCTATTTCTCTTATGAATTATATCACATATTTAACAAATTTATGTGTCCATTTTTGATACACAATTGAAAATGGCGATGAACATGTTAATTATGATTTTTTAAAACATATTTATTGCACTTTCTCGTCCATTCGATAGCAATGTATTTAATGAAAAAACAAATAACGTTAATATTATTAAAATATTTGTATACTAGTTGGGTTTTTAAACTAAAATATCCCCAAATCTTTATTTTTAAAAAGAATTAGGCGTTTTAGGTGGCGACAACAGATGGTTGACAACACTGAAGAGTTAGTCTTCTACACAGCGTATTACTCGCCTTGATTATATAGGGTAGTCCATCTGTTGTCTTCGTGTTATTTCGATAGTTTGCAACTATGACGCGCTTGATATTGATAGATATGTAGTGTCCAAACCTTACAGCGGAGGTTTGACATTACATATCTATTAATGGGAAGCGCGAAATAACACGCACTTCAAAAAAAGCTAACAGATGGTCCAGCCTATATGTGTTTTATTTAATTTTTGCAGTTTATTTTTCAATTTTAGACTATTATTTATATCTTTTGTTTATTTTCATATTCATTAATTTTGTTGCATAAGCGGTAAGTATTTTCTGAGTAGGTTTATTAATTTATTATTTGATAATGAAACAATATAGTTCTTATTTTTATTATTTCTTTTATTTACAGGTGTCCTAACATGGTGTATAAAAATATAAAAGGTAAATATATAACATAATTTGATTAATATGTATTTAAAAATCCCACTTCTGAAATGTTACAACTATTCTATAAGGTCTATAGCGAATAAATATCTACAGGTTTTTTTTATGTGATAAATAGAATAGTATAATTAAATTCGTAAGTAGGAATTTGCGATTCTGTAGTAACAAATATAATATTACAATTCAGTCTAATAACATCAATTATAATAAAACGTAATATAAATTTAAAAACTAATTAATTGTGTATAACAAATAACTTGATTCATGCATTAACAATTTGATAAATATTTATATATAATTGCGTCGTTTGGTAAACATGTTTGATGAAATACGAAAAAAAAAATATCACAATTTTCTTCGTTTGGGTGAATTCATAATATCAAATAAATCGTCGTTCTCTTTATATTCATTCTCCGAATCTGACCTCAATTTTTTATCAGGCAACATCCAATCTGTCTTATGCGGAAACTCCAAATTTACTTCAGTATCTGTTACTTCAGCATCAGTCTCACGTATTTCAGTCAATATTTTTTCGATCAACTCATTTAATTCAGTTATTTTCTCCTCCGTATTCGGCACAACACAAGGAGTGATTTGCATTGGCTTTAATAACTTGATGATATCAATTAATTCTTCGTACGAACAATGCGATGAATAACAAACTCTAGCTTCATTCTTTTCTTGTTTAGATATGCCATGCTTAGAATATGATTTAGTCCAAATTAACGCTGTAGGTTTGATTGTTAATAAATGATTTGGATCAAAATTTGAACAGATTTTCTGTTGGATGTTCCAACCAACACAAAAATTGTGTATTCGCGTTTTATCGGCAAGCGTTACAGCCGAGTCCATTTCAGGAAAACTGCTATATAACTTAAATTTATCTTTATCTACGTGTATAGGTATTTTTAATCTGTTGTAAATTTCAATAAATAAAAATTCAGATCCATAAGTTGCAGGAGTTATGATCGAAACAATATTTTTTGGATTCTTTCCCAACCATTTATTAATTATATCACAAAATTCGCTTATACTTTCTTCACGGGAAGGAAACTTGTCGTGTTCTTGCCCGAAAAAAGTTGTATCCAAATATAGGTGATCAATTTGTTTGAAAGTGTTAGTTGTGTCATAAAAAGCTTTAAATTTATTCATTTCTTTCGCTTGAAGCCTAATATCGCCTGTATATAATATAGTTTTATCAGTTTCAAATAAAAACATCACCGAACCCGGACAATGTCCAGCCGGTAATAAAGAAACTGTAATAAATCTATTTTGGCCCGGTATTTCAATAATATTAGGCCCGCACATATCTAATTCTTTTATCCTAGCAATTAATTGCGGTTTGAATTTCGCCATAATACATTTACTAACAGGCGACATATATAAATAAGCACCATTTTTATATAAAGTACTTTCAAAAAACGTTGTATCCGTCCAAATACCCTCCATATGATCTTTATGGCAATGAGATAAAAAAAACGCATAAGATTTCAAATTATCCTTAGTAAAACGATCGATCGAAATGTAATCTATCTCTGGTATCAAACCACCGAACGTACTCATTTTTGAATTTACCGCCACCGGAAACGACGTTAATTTGATAGGAATGAGATGCGCAGCAGATTTGGCGCCTGTTGAATCGAACGATTGAGGTTATATTAAACATATGTTTACGTTGATCAAATCACATTAATTGTATACGCTAATTTATAATTTTAGTTTTATACGTATGTAAGTCATCATTAATATCTTTGTTCCAACATTACATACCCCATTTCAAACAGATTATACTGATTTTAGCGCACGGAAACAGATATTTTCTGTATCTGTTCCACAATACTACCAACCAATTAGTTATGATGTTATCAATTTATTAGTTATAAAGTAGGTGTATATAGGGGTTGTATGTATGATATATTGAGTCAAAATAGCATAAAATAGTTGTGCTTTAATAAATTGAATGTATTTTAGTGTGATTTGGTATGTTTTTTGTGTTGATGAACAATTAAAAAACTCAATAAATGTGTTTGGGATGCACGCGTTGGCAACAGTGAGGTCAGCCATTTGCTAACAGAAAAGTGAAGGTCGACGCTGTTCTTTGTAAAACTTGGTTAGGTTGTTAAGTTTTTCCGTAAATATAAACGTAAGTAGATTTTCTTTGTCATTACACTAACCTATATTATTTGGATGTTCGTATTTTGTATAAATTACACGATTGTAGTGCGACTATGTTAGTGTAAATGTGAAATGATGTAACTTCAGTTTAACGTTGGTAAAAAGTCCAAGCGATGCCATGGACGTTTCTACCGCGTAGTATGCACTAATGTCGTTTAATCGTTTTCACTTATTTCATCCGGTATGAATTATTATTAAATTTAATTTAAATTAGGTTTCTTGACGTAATTTCGTTCGTAATTTAATGTAATGTAAACTATGTTAACCTCAATTGGCCATAACCTCACACGTCAAAATCTGTATCATAATTGTTAACCTATAAAATTACATCAACAGAATATTTTATAAACAAAGTTGGCCTGATTTTAACGTGTTTCCATCATGAATATTCATTTCTACTATAAATACTTGTGATAATATAGCTTTATAGTTGAAAAATCTAGATTTAAGCATTGACTTAAATGCCCTAAATAATTATACTTCGTTCAGTCACTCTACGCTTTTATCATTATGTACTTTTTCGGCACTCCTCATTAGGGGTTAGTATTATTGAGTTATGAGGGTACCACATATTATTTTATGATAATTTTGTCATTGTACTGATATGCTCATTGAATAATGTATATTATTAATTACGTTTACAAACAGTATTTATAATTCGGAATACGTTTTAAACATATACAAATATTAATAGAAAGTTAAATAAATACTTTTTATTTTTTTATTAATTCAAATATTAAATAATAAGAGACAAATTCATGGCTGTCCTTGATATAATTTCTAGGAAATATTTAATAGGAATTTTTATCGTTATTTTCACACATTCCACTTCATTGATTTCAATAATTTATTTTTAACATTGTTCCCCATGCAATACCCATTAATGAGGTGACCAAACCCTTTTAAAGCTTTTAGGTAAATTTAATATACATAATTCATATATGTAATGTTTTTATTGTACATAAGTGTTTTTTATGTATATTATAATAATAAACAACAATTATTACACAAATATTTAATCATAAAAATTACATTTTTAAATGAATATTATTTAAGCTAAACTAAACAAATATTACTTTAAAAATAGCATTAATGATAAAATCTTTAATTTCTAATATATTTATTTATTTTTAACGCTTTAATTACTTCATTCATATATTGAATTGCAATCTAAAATACATTTCGTAATTTCTCCTTAGTGTTACAATGTACAATATCAATCCTTAAATCACCTGGTGAACTACTACCATGGAGGAGGGCTTCACCTTGTGGGAAGCCCCAAACACTGTGGTCCACCGTGAAGAAGTTATATGCGGCATTGACAATGGCTGCGCCATTATGCAGACGGACGCCTCCGAGACGACCTTCGATGACGTCTGTGAAGAAGTCGTCGTCGAAGAGGAGTCTGAGAGCATCGTTCCGGAGTCCCACCACGATGGAGATAACATCTTGTACCTGACGGAGGATAATGTCCTGGTGATGCAACCGACTGTGACGCCAGCGGTTTCGTACCAGGATAATTTTTTGGAGTGCCAGGTATGAATTAATAATTATTCTTTTTAACTTTACAAAAAATAGTCAATTTTTTTAATTAAATATTAATTAATTTCTATATTTTGTTTGTGAAATCAACGATGTACTTCTAAACACATTTCAAATTGGTTGTCGGTGATTTGTATAATATTTTGTTATACATAATAACAATTATAAATCGTTTTGTTAACTTTTATTATTATTATTATTATATATCGCTATATAAGATTATATAGCTCATTGGTACTGTGTTCGCCGTTGTAATTTTTGTTATAATATTAAACAATATATTTATTAACGTTTAATCTCAAATACTTTATGAGTTTAAACATTTAAAAATGAATACAGTCTCAGTGCTTTAAGGTCGCGTAAAAAAATCGCCTTTGTCAATATTTTTATTCACAAAAGATTTATTAAAATAAAATTACTGCATACATTTTATTATATCTGTTAACAATAATAGCTTTTGTTTTCAAAACTGACTTAGTCATAATTGTCAAAAAAATTCAAATTTTTCCTACCACAATTAAAAACCTAAACACTTATCATCATGAAATATATAAACATTTTGATGAAGAACGCATTAATAAGTTCAGAAATTAAAATTGAACATTTGCTCTACAAACTTTTAAATAAAACTGACTAGATTTATAATTTAGTATTCATGTTAATCTAAAGGTACTAATTGCGCTATATGTTTCATTATTTTGAATTTAATTACGATTTCCTAGCAATTTGTATTATGCAATAGCTACTTTTTTATGGAACCTTAAAAGTGAACATGTTTAGGATCTATTTTGGGAACCCTTCACTGCATGAATTAATAGTAAAACAATTGTACAACAAACACATAATGAACTACAGGCTTTTAGATGATTGCAGTAAGGGGTTAACCATAAACAATTCTAGGTAACTGAAGAAGTAATCACTGACGACTGGGTGAACGCTCAGAGCGGCGAAGAACGTGTTGAAATCCCTGTTGGGGAAGTGGGCGCAGAACAACAAATAGAGTATGATGACACTGAAGTCCCCTTACCTACAGAACAAGATGAATACACTGCGAATCGTCCTTACCCATGCGACTTTTGTTCGCGACGGTTCCGCAAAAAAGCGAACCTAATGAACCATATGGTTGCACATCAAACCGATCGGCCACACGGTTGTAACTTGTGTGGCGCGCGATACGTCCGCAAATGTGATTTGATGAATCATTTAAAAATCCATGCGTACGTCCCAGACCCGGATGAACTAGACGATGAGGACATTGCTCCAATTACAATGGAAATTGAAATGGAAAAGGCGAAAAAGCCGAAAAAGTCCAAGAAACGAAAAGCGACCATGGCTGCGTCTCCTCCAAAAGCGAAAATCAAACAAGAACATATAGACATTGACGAACGGTATGAAATACCTTCTAGAAGCTATAATTATGTAGACGAAGACGTTAGGTTATTAACTGAAATGGAGAACCACGTCAATTCTAACAGAGCTAACGAATACGGAAGTTATGGAGAAGTAGAATCTTCAATTGCAGAAGTTCGTTATCCTATCTTAGACGCGAGAAAACCATTCGTTTGTCAACATTGTGGTGTCGCTTTTGCTAGAGAGAAAGCTTTAGCTTCTCACGCGCGTATCCACGCCGGAGATTCTCCATTCGAATGCGAAACTTGCAATGAGATGTTCTGGGATGTAGCCCTCTTGCGGGAGCACGTCCGAAATAAACATGGAGGCTTAGCTGCAGATTCAGACTACGAAGACATCGATGACGATGAATACATTGACGATAGCAAGTACGGTGATTTCTACTGTACAGTTTGTGGAATGAGATTCCATCGAACAGATCTTCTCAGACGACACATGCGTAGCCATGAAGAAGTCAAAGAAGAATATGCTGTTGAGTCTGATTATGGGCATGTTTGTAATGTGTGCGGACAATCATTTGCTGAAGCGTTAGATCTTTTAGCACATTCAGAGTCTCATGCGCGACAATTGGGACATCGTTGTTTGTTATGCGGCGAATGTTTTGCTGACGAGTCCGTGATGGCGAATCACGTAATGCAGCGACATGGCAAAAACATGCCACCGAATACGTGTATGTTATGTGGGAAAACATGTAAGGACAGACGGACTTTATTAAAACACTCCTGGGATCATTCGAGAGAGAAGTTATTCTCGTGCTCTAAATGTGGAAAAAGCTTCCACAACAAAGCGAGATTAAAACGTCATATGATGTCGCATCGTAATAAAGCAGTCCAATGCGATATATGCGGGGACGATTTCCCAGATGGTAGATCACTAATGAACCATCGGCATTCTCACTCAAACATATCCGGTCGACAGTTTCCTTGTCGCGAATGCGGGAAGACTTTCGGAAGCCGGTCATCACAGCAAATCCACATACGCATCCATACCGGAGAACGACCATATGGATGCCGATTTTGTTGGAAAGCATTCGCAGATGGTGGTACTTTACGGAAACATGAACGTATCCACACCGGGGAAAAACCTTACGCCTGTGCTGTATGCCCAAGAGCGTTCAACCAACGTGTAGTTCTCCGTGAACATATCCGGTCACATCATTCAGGACCGGATCCGGCGTATAGCAACACTATGACGCCATACTGTTGTACAGTTTGTAACGATATGTTCTCAACGTCACAGGATCTAATCATTCATTTGATACACCACTGTGATCTGAACACAGCGATGAAACGCCAGCCACAAGTTGGACCACGGAAGTATAAGCGGCGCCGGAAATTAAAGCCGCATGAGCTGGAAATGATTTCAAATCGAGTCGATGACGAACAAGATATGTACTCGGATTCAGATGAGAAGCATAGACCTCAACGGCGTGCTCAAAAAAAGCCGAAACCTGTTCCTCCGGTGAAACAACAAACGAATTTAGAAAAAGATTACGAGAGTATATTCCAGAGTTTTGAATCCACGATTCAGAACATCAATTCGTTAGTTAACACACCGAAACCTGCGAATAGTCGAGGTAGGAAAAAGATTAAATCACAAGAAGCTCATAACTCTTCAATGCCGTCGCGGCCTAAAATGATTCATACCCAAAAAACCAGGGTGCCAATTGACCCTCAAGGTGACGGTAAAGGTAGGCATAAAACCAAAATGTTAATCACGCGTACAACACCAGCGGAACAACTACCCAAAGAACGCTCGAATTCATTTAGTAACGAACGTAATCGACCTCGAACCAAAAACGTCAGTTACCATATTCTACAAGCTGAAAAACTACCTTTAGCTACATTCGGAGAAGACGGGGATCCTGAAGATCCAGATCACATCTCCAACGATCTATTGGACCAAGAAAACACTAACCCCGATCTAGATGATTTCGATCAAGTAATGATCAAACCAGATCCGGATTCCCCAAACAAACATTTATTAGATTCAAACGAATTGGAATACCAACAAGTTGAAACGGAAATTCCTGATGTAGCAAATGAGGAAACTGTACTAGCAGCAGAAGAAGAGTCAATATTACCAGACCTGACTCCGGTAGCCGTGGTTCAAGTGAACAATAAGGCGAAGCGGAACAACAGTTTAACGCCGGGTAGACACATTATCGGACCGGGTAATAAAGTGATTCGAATCGTAAAAGGAGGAATGTTGATCAGTAATAACAAAGTCAAGAAAGAACCGGACTCTTTACTACCGGATATTGATCATAAACAAATCAAACAGGAGATTATCGAACCAAGTCCGTTACATGAACTCGCTGAAATATCTATGCAACATGCACAGAATCAATTCCGGTGTGAAATGTGTTGTGCTACGTTTACAGATCGTTCGCAATTATTAATGCATGTACCAATTCATATCTGATGCTTTACCATGTGTTTTTCCATAAATAGAAATAAATATCACAACTTATTTGCTGTTGTTTTGTCTATATTTTAATTTATTCAAAATGACGAATGAATTGGTTAATTTAACGGTAATGTGTTTTCAAAACGGTATTTCGTTGTTATTTCAAAAAAACTTATTTAAGTTATTATACAGAACGACATTTCTATTCAAGATTGCGGATTTGACTTTTCAAGAAATAAACAACAAAGTGTGGTGTATACATTTTTGAGTATTCGATTTTTTAACGATTAGTGGCCATTTTATTTCGATATGGTTTATATTAAGTTATTGGTTAAATGAATGAGATAAACAGTGATATATACATGTTTCCAAAATATTTATTATTGTGTATTATTACAGATGCAATTAAACACTGTTTGAAAAAAAACATTTAAACTAAGTTTAATATACATAAAATTACAGCGTAAACTTAGAATAAATTAGACATTTAAACAGTGTTTAACTATATGTTTATCTGAATCCACGAATATTTAATTAAATAAAACAAATTTAAAAAATCATTTTTTATTGGCAAATGATTTTTAGATTATTAGTCAAATGTATATACATATATAATTCGTTTTAATTCTTAATTTAAACTTGAATGTAATTATTATTTAACGAGTCAAATGATAAGAGACAATTTTAAATATATTTATTTTCAAAATTCGTTCAACATTTTGAAGCCTCATTGCAATGAAAATAGTTTTATATTTTACTAATAATATCTAAATATCCATTTTTACGTTTTTATACAAAATTTAAGCATATTTTAGGCCCAGTGATTACGAAATTGAAAATGTTAACTAAAAATTAAATATTTTGTTTATACATTTTCAAATATCAAGTACAACATTATGGGGATTAAAAGTTTGCAATGATTTGATTAAAATACTACATTTGATAAGCGAATTAAATTTTTATCCGCATTTATTAGTAAAATTTGAAACTTTTGAGTTATTTAGACAAATCCGCTTTCTTGTAGCGTGATTTTGGGATGATGACACACGTGAGGTTGTAATCGTACAATACTTTTATGATTTGGTTTAATATTTTAATACAAACATACTTGTTGATCTTTAACATTTCTTATGTTGTGTCAATTTCACTTCTAAGTGAATTTCTCGTATAGTTTTTTTTGTAGATAAATTATTCTCTAAAGTTTAGAGAGAATGTAGCTATATTATATATATGTGCACATCATATAAAACATTAGCTGTATTAGTGTTTAGATATTTTGATAGCTCGCTTTTTTAAAGTGATTTATCCATATTAACATTAACGATAATAATTATTGCATATAAATATCAAACAATTGAATATATTATAATAATTATAGGTATATTATGATTGTAAATACTGATCTGATGTAGACAGTTGATTATATTTAGATATAAGGTTATCTTTATAAGTAAAGTGTATTTTATTTGAATCCAAAATAAATATTTAGTTATTCAAAATGGCGGCTTTTTGCCAACTATTATACTATATTTGTAATTTTTATTTGTGTATAAATATACAACGTTAGTTTATAACTATTAGATTATCTTTGATTTTAATACATTTTAAAATACTAAACGACCCTCTACGATTAATCACTTGACTACGCCACTGTTT
>JADQWA010000103.1:148995-187337 GCA_018344505.1 Nebria ingens riversi
TACTCAACGTCTAGACAAAAAGCACATGCGTTTATACTGAGCTAAGTCTAAGCTGAGTTTTTGGTGCACAAAGAATCCGTTTCTCACATTAGCGAAATAAATTACGTTTAGATTTCAAATACTTTTTAGAGAAAACAGTTTTAACATTCATAATAGTCCACATTTACGCTATCACCTATTAACTTTTGTAGTTTTATGTTTCAATATATCGTCTTTACTGCGTAATAATTATAGTATGATTATTTAATTCTATAATAATAAAGGGCGGGCAATTAATGACATATAGACGCGCTATGGCACATGTAAACAAATCAAAATGCTTAGTAGTGACTTATTAGTTAAATAGGGTTAATTATATATACAATATTGATAGTTTGGTAAAAAACTTAAGTTGGTATACATGATTTCGAAAACGCTTATAGGGCACGTTAAACAGACAAATATAGCGCTCTCATTGGTGTGGTGGGGGTATATATATAAAAATTATTTTTCTGACGTCACCAATATGATGAAAATTATTAAACTTTAATTGCAAAATAAGTAATAAACTATATATGGTCTAAAAGGGTAACAAATGCGATTAATACGCATTAAATTACAATTTAATTGTATAGGAATATATTACATTTAGTGACTAATGCTGCAATTCTGTGAAAATTTACAACTTCGTAAGCAGAATCTGTAGAATTTTGGAAAACCTATAGTTCCATAATGAATATATATTTAAATATAATTCATTGCTAAAAAACAAGAATTATTTTCGATTTATTTTATATATTCTACAAATATTTGATTTATAATTAAATTAAAATACTTTAAACCCTTCCAAAATCTTACAAATCTATAAACCTGCTCCGAATCGCACCATTAACGACTACTAATATATGGTGTCTAGTGTCTAAAATGACTAAATAGTATTTGGATTGTTTAAAATGCTTATCGCAATATTATTAAATTAAATAAACTAATGTTTTTCGTTTATTGTTTTGTTATACATATATAGTATAAGTAGAGATATCTGTGGTATAACAATCAGTTGGCATGCAATTTTTATTAGTTACAATGTAGAAATAAGATTTTATCCTTATTACTTTGGGTTGCGTGTTCAAAACGATACGAAATAAACTTGGAGGCATTGTCAGTTTTACAGTAAACAGAATTGTTTTGACATTTCTTTCGTCGAAAGGTTAGCTGTACATATTTATTCCAGGTCACCCTAGCTAGTAGGTAATATTATTTTGTGTCGATAACGTAAACTGTTTAACGTATAAAATCGTTTCGATTATATTTCAGAGTTTGTATTATTTATTCATTTGCGATACAAAATAATAAATCAATATATTGAGTAGTTATTTTGTATCGTAATTGAATAGATTCGGGGATGAAAACAAATATTCGATGTAGTGTAGTGTAGTATGAATTTGAATTCGTTCTAGATTTACGGACAGCGTTTGAACTTTTGGATCGTAACCAAGACGGACGCGTAACCATCAGCGAAATACAATTCATGCTTCAGAATTTGGGGATTCAAGTTCGCGACGAATATGTCCAAGAACTCATCCGAGATGTCACACAAACAGGTCAGCAAATCATACTCTTTTGTCACAAATCGATTACCATTTGTTGCGTCGATAACAATGAATTAAATTCCGCATTAATTTACAACGCGGATGTACTACAAAATACAAAACATTTCCATAAACCAACGACGAGTCTTTGAATACAAATTTAACTTAGATACCCAACTAAACAATGCGTACTTCTCAGGTTGTTTTATTTGTTTATTTTGTTAAACATACATTTATTATGTGATATAAAAAATATATTTTCTCATTCGTTTATTAGTCCAATTGTATCAAAAATGTTTAAACGTAAATATATATATATATATATAGTTAACAAATCCATGTTTTAATAACGTAAGTATATTTTTATAAATAAATAATATCGATTTTTATAACTATAATAATTGAAACTCCGTTTAGTGATTACATCATTGATACAACTGGACTTTACAAGTAATTCGTTTTAAGATATATGAAACTTAATTATAATATTAAGGTGATTAAAAGATGTTTGAGTCAATTTGATCGAAAGGTAGAAAAATACTGTTTGGGAAAACGCTTCTATCCCTAAATACACTGTAATTGTAAGTTAGGTGCAAACCAAAATATGCTTACAATTTATAGTTCTACTCTTCGATGTAGAATGAAAATTATTATATATATATATATATACATATATTAATAATTAATCAAAATGTTTCATTTAAAGATGATTTTAATTTTTAATTAAATAAAATCACCAGTCGTTGTCATTTTCGTTTTGAAAACCAAAACTAATATATTAATATTTATAAATTGTTTATTATTTTCGAAAATATGTGCGGTATTTTTTTTTTTAATTAGGAATCTTTGTTTTTTTAATTAATTAGTGTTAGATTTTCGCTTTCGATGTTTTTTTTTTCTCATTGAATCAATTTCTGGTTCGCTTTCATTTAAATATTGTTTCCTAATTGGAAGTTTGTTGTTTATGGACAAAAAAAAGGTCCAAATTGAACATTGTAGTTATCTTATTTCGTAATGTTTAATAGTCGTACGAAGCACGGAGTACATTGATGATTGGAAGAATTTGTGCTATTTTGTGTTTTCGAGATTTGTTGAGATTCTATCGTCTGCACATTGAGATTACTTGTGCGTGTATTTTGTGGTTGATCACAATCGGAAACAAAATAGTCAATTTTACAGTGTTTATTAATATTTGTAGTTTTCGATAGCGTTTGAAATTCGTTAGGAAATCGATGTTTTATTAAGTTTGTACCATTTTCGATTGATTTGAAATTACTTGAGCTAAGCGTATTCATATTGCTACGAAAACTATTTTCCTTTGTGAGCGTTTTCATCAATTCATGCAACCCTTTACGTAATTTCGTTGATTCAGTATCAGTGTTTATTGATCTTCTCACATGAACACCATCAGGAACATAGTCAAATGTAGTATTTCTTCCTAAGCTTTGAATACGGACATTCGCCTTGGCTTTTGAATATCGAAAACTTCGTGCATTCCTATTACTTCGAGGAGTTTCACCAGTTTTAATAAGTTGTAAATTTAATAAGAAACTCTCTTGTCCACTAAGTACACGATTAACTCGACCAATCTCACCATATTTCACTACATCATACAACACTACTTTCGGATCACCTATTATTAACTTGATAGTCTTTTCTTTGATACAAATTCTGTTATCTTCTTTTGGCACAGGTGAAAATACAGCTTTATTCACTTTTGATTCACTTTCTTTATGTTTGATAACTTTTAAAAAATCCCCGTTAAATCCATCATTTTTAATCACATATTTTGCTAATTTAGAATAAAATAAATAGTCCACATTCACTTTGAAATAACTTTTAAACAATTTAAATAAACTACGTTTCCATTCATCAACCATAACACTCTTATCTTTAATCATCGGATGATGGTATTTTATAGTTTTCGGCCACCATTTTGGCTGATACTTCTTCAAGCCGCCATGTCGTAATCCACGCCGTTCTTGTTCAATCAACAAGTATAAATAGCGGTGTTGTTGATCCACTGTCATTTCTTTTACATAATTTATAGGATATTGAAATGTATTCTTTACCATTTCAGTATCACTGTTTCGCTTCGTATATTTAAGCTATTATCAATCACTAATTACGCAGGTATCACTGTTTTTTTTTGTGAGCGAAACAATATATTGTGATAACAGTCTCAAGGACAAATTACGCGTTATAGACTGACAGCCACTGCTGCAGATGCTAACGCTAGGTTCGATATCTTTCCACGAGAGTCCACCACAGACCAACGCGTTGTTTCATAATAAAACTTTTCTTATTTATTACACGTTTTCGAACAACACGCTTTACTATAGCCATCAAAACAATGAAATATATTTGTTTCAAATCTATTCCATTACTAAAATGCTTGTTTTAACGAAATTTAATTTATTTTCCGTCAACAACTTGTAGTCAGTGTTACCAAATATAGCAAAAATTTATAATTCATACTTAATTCTTAATAGATTTAAACGATTTATGACTTTAACAATATAAAATTCAACTATAATAGTTTATGATTTATGGTCTTTTTATATTGTTTTATATTTGTTTAAAATAAATTTATATTTTGAGTTATTGTATGTTAAGGGACGGGTCTAATGAATGAAAGTGAATTTCTGCAATGGATAGCAAGAATACAATCTCTTCGAACAGAAGAAAAGGATAGTGATGATGATTGTAGTAAGGATCTTATTGCAGCATTTCAAGTTTTCGATAGGGACCGGAATGGGTAAGTTTTATTTTTAATTTTAAAATCAGATTTTATGGTTGTTTTTTTTTTTGGGTTAGATATATAACAAGAGATGAACTTCGATCTGCAATGGATATGATTGGCGAACCGGTAACTGAGCAACAAATCGAGGATCTTCTAACACTTGCAGATGTTGACAAAGATGGAAAAATTAATTATGAAGGTGAGATAATTTATGAAAAACATTTGCAAGTTTATTAAATGTTTGTTTACTTTTATTATAGAATTCGCTAGATTACTCCTTTAAAATAATTAAACGATAATGACTTAATTAATTTTTAAACAATAATATCTAGAAAATTGTGTTTATTATGAAATAATTGATTGAAAAAGACTATACCGTATATTGTTATTATTCTATTTATAAAATAACTGGTGTTTTTTTTGTTGAGTGGTACTCTTGTACATATTTATACATTTTATGTATAGTTAAATAATAAAACATAAATATTAGAATGTTTTTTTATTTAAATTCAGGTACAAATAAGTTAAAAAAATATTCTTAAATTCAACAATTGTATAAATTATTTATAAAATACAAAAATTTGTATTTATCCCCAACATTTAGATCACAAAAAACATGCAATTGTATTTTAAAATAAATATTAATAAGTCTTTAACGTTAAGTGCTGGTTTGTTGTAAAATTATCCTCAATTTGAACGTATCGTTCTTCGTGTACGCTAAAATCTCATTAAACTTAAGACGTATCCCTAATTCGCGAATATTTTCTAATTCAATATTCTCAATTGTTTGCGAGTATTTATAACAGTTTCGCACGATGCGATTGGCGTCTTTAATCTGTATGGCATACATAAAATTGGCGGCCTTGTTGCTGTTTCCGGTGTACACAGTAAAAATATTCAAGTTAAAACAATCGAATATCGTTCCAATAATGAACATTTCTTTCGACTCGAACGCGATAATAATATAAATGTTATCAGGATTATTTATTAGATTAATATCGATATCTTGAACATGTCCAAAACGAATATTATTGGAGTGGTTGCTCTGTTAAATATATTATTAAATAGGTTAAGCTTGCGGCGCATATGAAATGGCGGGTAGTACGGCGTCGGTCACCGCCAAAATATATGATTGCCGGGGTGGGTTAACTCACCAATATGTGCAATAAAAAGTCGTTTGGGCTGCCTACCCAGTTGCAGTTAGTTACGAAACAGTCTCGCTTTCTGTAGACGCACATTTTTAGATGTTTATCTTTATTGGGTTCATTATAAAATGAAGAACAACCAAATGTTGAATTAGTGCAAGGGGATAAGATTGTATTTTTTATAAAAACTTCTTTGTTGACTTTTGGATGTAACAGTTTACTACAACGTCTAATAAAAACATATATTAATTTTTTAAAATTAGATTTGATGGCGTAAAAAAGTCACTATAGTGTTTTTCTATATGTTTTTATTATATAGAGCTTTTTTGTCGAGCAAATAACTATTTTACGCAACCTTAAATATAGGCAATTCACATTACTTACAAACAAACATTTATTGCACTTTTCATATAACATCTCGGAGATGTTATTTCAAAACAAATAGGGCACTGGCTCAAAGTAAACTCTTGATCATCATCTGATGCATCAGATACTTCAACCATACTCAAATCCACAAACGGCGCCTCAATAATCTGTTTATGCTCATCATCCGAATCATCCAATATTTCAATAACTTCTGGGTTTATATCCACAATTTGAGGGTTTACATCAAACATATCGAATTTAAATTCGACTATTTCAGGTTCTAAAGGTACTAATTCAGGTGCTAAATCACATATTTCAGGTTTAATATCCAGGAATTGTTTGTCCAGAAAATTATTTAATTCATTTACAGACATTTGGTGTCTATTGGTGGAGCATTTTGCTACAGGTTTTAAAATTGATTTCATGCCGCTTTCAGGTATATTAAGGTATATCCGTCCCGATGTACTAGGGGTTGCTATTATGGCCGTTTCCCGTTTTTGGGGGAGATTTAGCATCAGTTCTATTTCATCTAAATTTTCGATGTGAATTTCTGTGGCGTAATCCGTTGTAATTAGGGCGCTATTGTGAGGGCCCATCCGGATATTAATTTTTTTACCCGCGTATTTCTCAAATTCGATAACCGCTTTTTTGTTTGAGGTCAAATTTTGTTTAGTTATTGTATAAGACATTTTTGGTAGGTTTTTTAAGTAGTTATTGACCCATCCTATTTTTTTTTTGTTATTGCCTACTGGGTATACCTTAATTGATTTTTGGAGATGGTTTGGAGCCACCTAATCAAACAATTACTATTAATATTTATTTAAATGATTTACAATATATAAATATCTGTTGGAGATATATAAATGTTATTAACATATATAAATTTTAATTTTTTTTTTATGGATTTTAGTCAAATCAAGTTTAAGAAAAGGTTTAGTTATATTTGGCACACATTATTAAGTCAAAAATTATTATTATGCATTTTTTATTGTTGATTATAACGCCGAAAATGTATTCGTTTGTTAAAATATGCCCTAATCAATGTTTGTATATTGTTGCGGCTGGTAATCAAATCAAGAGAATATATTTAAATCTATTATTATATTTAGAGAAGCTTATATCTAATAATAATTCAATAAAAAACGATTAAAATAAAATTTGGCTTGTGTAAAATAAAATATTTAAGTTTTTTATAACACTAAATAATTATTTAATAATGAAATTTGCCATAAGCGTTAATATAAATATATAAAAAAATATTTATAGACACATTAGCGCCAAAAAAACTCAAATAATACAAGTAAATAACAAACATTTTGTAACTGTGAACTAGATCACGTTTTTTCATACGACACATTCAATTTTCTTATCGTTGTTTCTGGTATATATGTTATAAAAACAATAAACATTAAGTAAATACCTTTTTGTTTATATTATTCATGTTTTCTGATTAGATTTTGTATTTTTTCTTTGAAAATCACAGCAGCCACAAACAGTCGTTTTACGTATACGTTATCTAGTTCCAGGAATTCAAAACTTTAACGATATTTGTACCTGGTGTTCCATCTATTATTACATTGACTTATTTATTTGAAAGTTTTGGATTTCTGGAACAAAATATTGTAAATTTGAATTATGGGTTACTTTAGTGGTAATCAGAGGGCGTAAATATCTTATTTTATTTATGTTGTTATAGTTTAAATATTAATAGAATGTGATTTATATTAAAAATCAAATATATATTTCTTCTTAAATTTTATTATTTGTATTCTAATTTTTGTAGCAATATGTATTTGAATAATACAATAGTTTATAATTAATACCCATTAACTAAATAATTAATATTAATCAAATTTAATAAGAAATTATAATTTTTTATGTATATTGTAAAAAAATTGTATTTGTTTCTATAATTTATGTTGACATTATTAGGTTAATTTCCCAACTTATAAATAGTATTTGTATATATTAATAATATTTATTGATATGTGGTCAAGCATTCTATAGTATATATATAATGTATGTGATTCTAAGTTGTTAGCTACTGTATTAAGACTTGAGCAGTGACATATATGAAAACATCGATGTACGAAAAGCAGTATGAAAGAAAATCTAAGATTGATACGTCCTTGAATGTTGAAAAATTATCATTATTTGAGGTCATTCTATAGTGCGTTTAAAAAATCGACTCCATTTTTGTAATGCACCATTCTTAAAAAAAGGAATACATTTGCCGTATTTACCATTTTTTAAAACATTTTTTAATGATGTGAATAATTACTTTATCATGATTTAATGCTTTGTTGTTTGTTGTTAATAAGTAATTAGCTTTGCAATTTGTATTAATTTAATTTGAAACTCAATTGATAGATGTCGCTTTCAACTAACTTTTGATGGTACGAACAACTCACTTTATATCTTTGAAATGATTGGCCCATATTTTATCACAATACGTTGACTGTTTGATTCATGACAATTATAATATTTTTAATAACTTTCTGAAAAATACTTATGACATATGTAGGGCCCTCCCCAACCATTTCAGTGCCACATAAATACTCTTGTACATGTATTCGTTTCAGCTATTAAAATGTCAGCTTTAATACTATGATTTTGGTCAATAACTCCGAAACTATACGTTTTTCAGCTTTTTCCCGCTATCAATGTACATGCAGAGCTGTAGCTCCCACATGGTTCAACCGATGTGACTCAAAATTTATTTTCGTATTAACAAACCCCTACCAATGAATCCCTGAAACGACCAATTTTATATTTGCACCCAGTTTTGTAGTTTTTATTGTTTCAACAATTGAGAGTGTCTAAAAAAACATCGTTTGAAGCAAAAAAAAAATGTCATCGATCGCGATGAAAATTGTTTACCATAGTCAAAACACCGAGCTAGGTCGATATTAGGCATTAGTTTTCCAAAATTTTAATTCAGACACACATCATTTCTGAACCGATTAATTAATCGCCATTTTTATAGAGTATTTTGAACTTAGAATTTGATGTTATATACGCTCCTGCGCTGTAGATGCTTGAGGTACTTGACGGCAAGCGAGCAGCCCGTGTCCGGCAAATAAATGTTACGTGACTCGTTCATGTTTTGTAACGCTAACAGAAACTAGTATCATTTAATTGAATTAAAAATACTTGTGAGGGGATTTTATTTGTCTTCTCAGTCATCAGAGAACTATTAAACGAATCGGACGTGTTCTCAAGTGTAGATCTGTACTGTATATTAAAGTTATTAGTGCGCGTATAAGTTGTGGATCCTAAAGTAGGTTGCTGCAGATTAATTCGCTTGGAACACTAACTTATCTAGTGAGTAAATTTGAATACTTAAATTAGTTTTTTTTATTGTTTAAACTTATTTTAATATTTGGTATATGCTTGCAGCGTACATTTAATATTTTTTTTATAGTATTTATATTTTTAATTTATTCAGAGATTTTAATTGAAAATCACGTCTTGTATGATATAAGTTTCTGGTCAGGTTTACTAATTAAATTTGTTTCGTTATAGAAACATACGATGCTGGTTCAACATGAATCCAATCCAATCCAGTTCAATCCATTGTGAATTCATTACGAATTGTAAGTTTGTTTTTAACTATTATTACAATTTAAACATTTTAGCAACTTATTTATTTTATTGTTTTTATATTTTTTTTATTTATAGAAAAAAACGAAGCTGCTTGATCCAGTACCTGCTAATCCAGTGTATTTAAATCTGAGGGGCGATTGTGTTCTTTTATTTCAAATTGTAAGTTTATTTATTACTTTTATTTGTTACTTTAAAAACATTTATGGTAAAACTTGAATAAATTTAATTCTTTTTTAAAAATCTTTTAGTTTATTAATGATATACTCATTTATATTTTTGTTTGTTTGCAGAGTTACCTTTGAATATTAATAAATTCCGGGGATTCCAATGCACTTGAACCAGGAAGGAGGTTCTTTCCAATTATTTAACAATTGTAAGTTTATTTAAATAATTTATTAACCACTTTAACAACAATAATGCAATTGTGAACAATAATTTAAACGATAACTTATTGAAATATTTTGAGCATGGCAATGCGTGGATTAGTATCGAATGAATGTGAATATTGTGTGGGCCCCCCGGGGGGACTTCGAATGAAGGGTGCACCGTGCATCTAGTGTGTTGCATGCGAATGAATTGTAATTAGGGATGATTGCGTGGATATCAGTCTATACATTGGCAAACAATTTTATATTTGCAAATTCATTTGAAAGCATTGTTCGCAATTGTTTTATTTATTTCAAGAAACAATTTATATTTTATTTCAATTTAATATTCAATTTGATTTATTTAAACAATTTTTTTTCTTGGGTAATAATAAAACAACAATACTAAATAGTGTGTTTTTCTTATATTTTTTCCAGAGTACAGTCCTGTACTCGTATACCAGTGGACAACCATCAGTTCTGCATTGCAGTTACCATCGCGGTTCATCATTGCAACTTTCAATTACTTTCAACGGATGCGCTCAACAATTATTTGGCAATTATTTATTCGTAAAAGTCTTTGAAAAACTTATGTTTTATTTTTAAAATTTGAACTTGTTTTTAATAATTTTTAACTTTCATATCAATTTAAACAAATCTTTTTCAAATGATTTATATATTTCATATCACTACCAACTTGAAATGTAATTGTTGATAAATGAAATTTGAACTTAGAATCAATTAAAGTTGAGAAAATGAAGCAGAAATGCATGTTTATGATTTTATTTTACGTAATATAAACATATTGTATTCGCATTTTATTAAACATATTTGTATGTATTCCGTAATTTGATTTTTGATATTTTGTTGTGTAAAATTACGGAATACACTTTTAATTTATGTTATATTTTATTTATTTAAATATTAATCATTGTTTTGAATGCATATCAACCGCTTAGAGCAGAAAAATGTCTCTCAGTGCGAAATATTTTGATAATAGAATGTGTATTTCATTTATAGAAGTTACTATACTTAGATTAGAATTGATTAGTTGTGTATTAACCATATCTAATCAAGTAAACAAATTGATATAATTATTTAATGGTATAGTTAAATATTATTTACGAATCATATGTTGGCCCTAGTCATCTAACGAATAGACTCATTTTACAATTTAATTCGTTGCTTAACAATACACAAATTAAAACAAGGCAATTGTATTATACATTTTTAATATTTGTTATATATTGTTGTAAACATTATTTGTTTAACTATTACAAATGAGGAATGGAAATTGTTTACGTTTCGATACTGAAACATGATCATGTACTTTCGTTGTAATTAGAAATTTCACATTATATTGTATGTATGTTAAGGTAAATGCATTTTATAATAATAAGTAGTTGTTATTTATATAGTATACAGTAGTTGCTAGCTTTACAATATTTGGCGCACTTTAATAATATTACCTTCAGATTTTACTAATTTTAAATGTGTTTCCATGAGTTTTGTTTTTGTGGACCTTTCCTTGTAAATGTTTGTAAAATGAATATTGTTAGCAAAGAATTAGTGTTCTTGTTTGTTTATATCCTTAAGAAATAAACATTAATGAGTTATAAACATTATTGAGATATATATTAATTATGTATTTGTTTATTAGTATATATTAGCGTGTATAATTGTATATATATGAATAATAGTGATAATAAATATATGGTTTAGTATTTAAATTGTTTTATTTAAGCAAATTATCCTTCAATACCGTTTCCTGTAAGGGCTGTTTCTAAGGGAGATACCTATAAATGTTGGCGGCATCTCCCTCGTCGCTGACGGCCAACGTATATACACTTCCCGTCTATATATTTTATTCATATTTGTTGATACATGTATAAATAATAAAGAAAATAAATTGTTGTTACAGTATTTATATTGTTTTATTTAAGAAAACCCCATTTACAATTGTTTACAGAGTATGTACAACAAATTACATTTAAAAATAACATTTTAAAACAATAAGCTGCTTTATTTAAACAATACACCGTATAAGTACGCTGATTATGTACACAAATGATGCGTTTTAATTAATAATACCATATAATAACAATAAACACTCCAATAGTTAGCTACAATGCCTCTAAAAAGCATAAAAAAAATTCTATATATGGTGACGTCACTTCAAACATTTCTGTTTTTGAGTTCAAAAACGCGAAATAGCGATTTGGTATCCGGATAACAGGAATTGGAAAGGGTCGAGAAATGACGTCATAATGTGACGTCACAGTAAAGACTCTATTTTTTTGGCGGCATTCAAAACGAAACCAAAATTTGATGTGACGTCACAAAAAAGACTCTATAATGCAGTTCATTGTTCACCGTAAGATGTCAGTCAAAGCGATGGCACATTTTTTATTGGCGGCATTCAAAATGAAACCAAAAATTTTAATATTGGTTTCGTTTTGAATGCCGCCAATAAAAAATGTGCCATTCGCTTTGACTGACATCTTACGGTGAACAATGAACTGCATTATAGAGTCTTTTTTGTGACGTCACATCAAATTTTGGTTTCGTTTTGAATGCCGCCAAAAAAATAGAGTCTTTACTGTGACGTCACATTATGACGTCATTTCTCGACCCTTTCCAATTCCTGTTATCCGGATACCAAATCGCTATTTCGCGTTTTTGAACTCAAAAACAGAAATGTTTGAAGTGACGTCACCATATATAGAATTTTTTTTATGCTTTTAGAGGCATTGTAGCTAACTATTGGAGTGTTTATTGTTATTATATGGTATTATTAATTAAAACGCATCATTTGTGTACATAATCAGCGTACTTATACGGTGTATTGTTTAAATAAAGCAGCTTATTGTTTTAAAATGTTATTTTTAAATGTAATTTGTTGTACATACTCTGTAAACAATTGTAAATGGGGTTTTCTTAAATAAAACAATATAAATACTGTAACAACAATTTATTTTCTTTATTATTTATACATGTATCAACAAATATGAATAAAATATATAGACGGGAAGTGTATATACGTTGGCCGTCAGCGACGAGGGAGATGCCGCCAACATTTATAGGTATCTCCCTTAGAAACAGCCCTTACAGGAAACGGTATTGAAGGATAATTTGCTTAAATAAAACAATTTAAATACTAAACCATATATTTATTATCACTATTATTCATATATATACAATTATACACGCTAATATATACTAATAAACAAATACATAATTAATATATATCTCAATAATGTTTATAACTCATTAATGTTTATTTCTTAAGGATATAAACAAACAAGAACACTAATTCTTTGCTAACAATATTCATTTTACAAACATTTACAAGGAAAGGTCCACAAAAACAAAACTCATGGAAACACATTTAAAATTAGTAAAATCTGAAGGTAATATTATTAAAGTGCGCCAAATATTGTAAAGCTAGCAACTACTGTATACTATATAAATAACAACTACTTATTATTATAAAATGCATTTACCTTAACATACATACAATATAATGTGAAATTTCTAATTACAACGAAAGTACATGATCATGTTTCAGTATCGAAACGTAAACAATTTCCATTCCTCATTTGTAATAGTTAAACAAATAATGTTTACAACAATATATAACAAATATTAAAAATGTATAATACAATTGCCTTGTTTTAATTTGTGTATTGTTAAGCAACGAATTAAATTGTAAAATGAGTCTATTCGTTAGATGACTTGGGCCAACATATGATTCGTAAATAATATTTAACTATACCATTAAATAATTATATCAATTTGTTTACTTGATTAGATATGGTTAATACACAACTAATCAATTCTAATCTAAGTATAGTAACTTCTATAAATGAAATACACATTCTATTATCAAAATATTTCGCACTGAGAGACATTTTTCTGCTCTAAGCGGTTGATATGCATTCAAACAATGATTAATATTTAAATAAATAAAATATAACATAAATTAAAAGTGTATTCCGTAATTTTACACAACAAAATATCAAAAATCAAATTACGGAATACATACAAATATGTTTAATAAAATGTGAATACAATATGTTTATATTACGTAAAATAAAATCATAAACATGCATTTCTGCTTCTTATTCTCAACTTTAATTGATTCTAAGTTCAAATTTCATTTATCAACAATTACATTTTCAAGTTGGTAGTGATATGAAATATATAAATCATTTGAAAAAGATTTGTTTAAATTGATATGAAAGTTAAAAATTATTAAAAACAAGTTCAAATTTTAAAAATAAAACATAAGTTTTTCAAAGACTTTTACGAATAAATAATTGCCAAATAATTGTTGAGCGCATCCGTTGAAAGTAATTGAAAGTTGCAATGATGAACCGCGATGGTAACTGCAATGCAGAACTGATGGTTGTCCACTGGTATACGAGTACAGGACTGTACTCTGGAAAAAATATAAGAAAAACACACTATTTAGTATTGTTGTTTTATTATTACCCAAGAAAAAAAATTGTTTAAATAAATCAAATTGAATATTAAATTGAAATAAAATATAAATTGTTTCTTGAAATAAATAAAACAATTGCGAACAATGCTTTCAAATGAATTTGCAAATATAAAATTGTTTGCCAATGTATAGACTGATATCCACGCAATCATCCCTAATTACAATTCATTCGCATGCAACACACTAGATGCACGGTGCACCCTTCATTCGAAGTCCCCCCGGGGGCCCACACAATATTCACATTCATTCGATACTAATCCACGCATTGCCATGCTCAAAATATTTCAATAAGTTATCGTTTAAATTATTGTTCACAATTGCATTATTGTTGTTAATAAATTATTTAAATAAACTTACAATTGTTAAATAATTGGAAAGAACCTCCTTCCTGGTTCAAGTGCATTGGAATCCCCGGAATTTAATAATATTCAAAGGCAACTCTGCAAACAAACAAAAATATAAATGAGTACATCATTAATAAAATAAAATATTTTTAAAAAAGAATTAAATTTATTCAAGTTTTACCATAAATGTTTTTAAAGTAGCAAATAAAAGTAATAAATAAACTTACAATTTGAAATAAAAGAACACGTCGCCCCTCAGTTGTAAGTGCACTGGATTAGCTGGTACTGGAGCAAGCAGTTTCGTATTTTTCTATAAATAAACAAAATATAAAAACAATAAAATAAATAAGTTGCTAAAACATTTAAATTGTAATAATAGTTAAAAGCAAACTTACAATTCGTAATGAATGCACAATGGATTGGATTCATGTTGAACCAGCATCGTACGTTTCTATAACTAATCAAAAGAATCAATAAATAAAAAAAATTGATTAGTAAACCTAACCAGAAACTTATATTATACATGCCGCAATTATAAATGTTAATATTGAAATAAATTTAAAACGATAATTGTTGCTATAAATATTGTAAAACTGATTTAAATATTCAAATTTACTCACTAGATAATTTAGTGTCCTAAGCGAATTAATCCGCAGCATCCGACTTCAGGATCTACATCTTGAACACACTCACAAAGTAATAACTGCAACATACAGTACAGTTCAACACTTTAGCAGAAGTCCGATTCGTTTAATAATTCTTTGGAGACTGCAAAGGAAAAGAAAATCCCCCAGTTATTTTCAATTAAATTTAATGATACTAGTTTTTAATAGCGTTACAAAACATGAACGAGTCACGTAACATTTATTTGCCGGACACGGGCTCCTCTCTTGCCGTCAAGTACCTCAAGCACCTACAGTAGCCTATTTACTTAAAAAAAAAAATTGAAAAAAATCTACCATATACAATATCAAATTCCAAGTTCAAAATACTCTATAAAAATGGCGATTAATTAATCGGTTGAGAAATGATGTGTGACTGAATTAAAATTTTGGAAAACATGCCTAATATCGACCTAGCTCGGTATTTTGACAATCTAAAACAATTTTCATCGCGATCGATGGCATTTTTTTTCTTTCTGGCACAAGAAGAAGGGTCGTGGGAACATGTTCAATGAAACTATATTTGCCGCGGTCTGGAATAGTTTGTAAATTTGCATAGAAAAAAGAAACAGTATCACATAGAAATACTTAGTAAGTTTACATATGAACTATATAATATAATATTTACATTTGTAGATATATTTATTTAACATTTGAAACAATTGTAATTATAGCTAAATAAATTAAAAAGAATATTCTAATAGAAAAAAGCTTTTAAGGAAAATAATATTGTCGCATATTTAAAAGAAATTGTAAAAATAGAAGTTATATCGAAAACAAAATAAAATTCTAAACTAAAAAATAATCCAAAACTATTGATTTGATTAGAATGAATATAAAAGCAAACACAATTTCGATTTTAATTCGACAAGTTAAACAAACAAATAACAATTATTTTACTAATTATAACATAAAGAAGTCAATAATCACTCAGAGTCATAACCAAGTGGTTCTTCTGTTATCAACAACCCATGCTCCCATAAGTCGCTTGCGATTTGCACTTTAGCCATATCGCTTTGTATTGGAAAATCTTCGACAGTCATAAAATCAGGATAATTAGAGATAAGGGCGTCGATCGCAGGTGTTAAGGCTTCATCAATCTCCAAAAATTGAGGCTCTTCAGCGTGGTATTCACGCGAATTATTAATCGAATAATAAATTCGAATTGTGTCGTCTTCAGTTACCACCCTAAACACACAAAATTACATTAAACACATTTTTAAAATAAGCAAACAACATTTAAATAAATAATTACAACTAAAATATTCTAATTAATTGAAATACTAACCTTAAACAATTATAACGCACTAACTTCACTCTAGTATCCATTCCTACTTCGGCATGATTGTACACTTTTCCAGCTTGAATCTTCTCTCCATCTCCATACACCATTCGCGTCGTTTCAGTTTGTTTGAGATGCGGCGGTAAAGAATCGTAAATGAACTGTTTACCCATTTGATCACAAGCGGCGTCCACAGGTGCGTATTTGCCCAGTCGACCAATCAGGTCTTGCAATTTATTGACGAAGTGTGCACGTTGCTGGCTGGGCGTCTCACTGTGCACCACGCCCATGTGGGAGAGGTAACCCATTGGGAGACCTTCACGGAATGAGACATCTTCTTCAATTGCTACACTAAGCGCTGCTGGAATAAGCTAAACAAACATTTATTCAATTGTATAAAACACATTTAATAGAATATATTTTAGAATTATTTAATCGCTTTAAAATATATTATAAACAATTTAATAGCAATAATAATTAAATGAATAGAAAAACAATGTTTACAAATAAAGTTAGTAGATTACAATTAAAGATCTAATCATATATATTTTTACTGAGGATTTAGAAGTTATTTTACTTACATGTTCAAGTAGATCGGCCCAAGAATTTTTTTGGTACATTGACAAAGTTATATGAAGGGAATGTGTGTGTTCTAATGCCTTTCCTTGGTGAATAATGCCTCTAGGGAAATATAACATATCTCCAGGAGATAATAGGATCTCTTCTAATGGAGGTCCTAAGTCATTTTCGTTAAAATTACCGCTGGAGACCCTCGGTAGAGTTTCTGTGGGCGTCCTTAAGATGACAAAAAAAAAAAAAATATATATATATATATATACATATATATATACATATATATATATATATATATATATATATATATATATATATATATATATATATATATATATATATATATATATATATATATATATATATATATATATATATATATATATATATATATATACATATATACATATGTAAATATATACATATATATATATATATATATATATATATATATATATATATATATATATATATACATATATACATATGTAAATATATATATATATATATATATATATATATATATATATATATATATATATATATATATATATATATAATATTCTGTAGCTTTTATAGAAATTCTATAAGGCTGTATAGCACCGATATATAAAAATATCTTAGAAACTATATACTCATTAATTCGATAAACGACAAATTAAAATTAGTATTAAATATTTCTAAACTTACATGGGCGGGTACAATTTCCATAATTTCTGTCCTTCGATTTGTAAAACGAACGCCTCAATGTCATCGTAGTGTGGGGCAAAGCCCTGTGTCCCGGCTGGTGTTAGGTACACATTCGCCCCGACGAGACAGCCGAAAAATTCTTGTAATAGCGCATTCATTGCATGGATTTTTGTGAAAAACTTTTGCGGATTTAACAAACGAATACTGCAGCCGTTTCCGTAATAATCCCAAACTAGAGGCGCGTTTGCTCGACCAGGTGGATTATGAGTTTCGCGTTTACCCTCGGCGGCCGAATAGGAAGTAATATCGATGTTTTTAGTGAAAAATAATTTCCGTTTACGTAAAACAGTATCGATTTCTTCGCTTGAAATTAAACTTTCAAAATATGTAGAAATGTTTCGTTTTACGAAAATTGGTTGTTTTTCCCAATTTCTCCTATAAACAATTATTAAATTTAGGTTCAAAATTATATATTGGTAACATAAATATATATGTACTTTATGACTTACTTAAAAAACTCATCTACTTCGATTGGGTAGATGACCCAAGAAAATAGTTGTTTTCCGTTTTCCACGCTATTCGGTCCAGTAATAACGATGCGATTTAAAGTTGATTGTTTTTCGCTTTCCACCTCAGTTTTCACAGCAACTTTACTCGCGTTTCGTACAACTTTTTTATTTGTATTATCATTAGACTTTTTATTTTTCGGTGCTTTTTGCACAAAATCATCTTCACTATTTAATTCTACAGTTTTTAAACGATTTCCATTTACAACTTTAATTACATCTGTGGTCTCAAGTTTAATTTTTTTCGATTTTTTTGTATCATTTTGTAGTTGGTTAGCTTTAGTTTTTTTGATTTAACGTTTCCCACTTGTGATTTAAGATTATCTGTTTGGGAATCTCCACTATTTAATTCTACATTTTTTAAACGATTTCCATTTTTAACTTTAATTACATCTGTAGTCTCAAGTTTAATTTTTTTCGATCTTTTTGTATCATTTTGTAGTTGGTTAGCTTTAGTTTTTTTTGATTTAACGTTTACCACTTGTGATTTAAGATTATTTGTTTGTGATTCTACTTTAGTTTCTTTATTTAAATTAGCCTTATTTTTTAATTTGTTTTTGCTATTAGGACGCGTTTTAGATTTCGGTTTTTGTTGACTGTACACGGCAAAAGCCGAAACTGGTTGCGGTGTGTCCATTTTAGAAAATACTATTAATAAAAAAAAAACCTTAGTATTAAATCATTTCAAATTTGCTAAAATTAATTTAAATATGTTTTTTTTTCGACTCAGTTAAGACATTAATGGGACTGGTTCAAACATAAGATTTTGCAAATAATCTAGCATATATACTAATATAAAACTAAACAAAAAATATAAAAAAGCAATACATAATTATCAATTTACCAATAAACACTCATTATATGCATAATAAATAACGGTAAACATATTTAAATAATAAACTTACATGAACGACAGGCTCAAAATTGCACACACCGGCAAAAAAATATTGTAAATGTAACCTTAAAAAGCACAAACACGTGCTTTAAATTTAATAAAGTGTTGCAACGCCAGTGCTGCACTATGTAGGAAACGAAATTAAATTTATTTTTTAAGATGTATAAAATAAATAATTCTATAACGTAGATAACAATACGTACATATTTAACTAAATAAAAATAATAATATTAAAAACGAATATATATTTTAATTATAGGCAATCATTTATAACCTTAAAACTAGTTGTCAAACAAATCCTCATGATTTGTTTATATGTTGTTCTTAAAGTAGTTTTCTAACAGAAAATTAACGTAAAATGGTTGATAAACAATTTTATAACACGGTTTTATGCCAGACGTTTTCCCCGTGCGGTAAATTTTTATTCTGTGGTGATATTTACGGAGATATTTCGATTTTTGAGTAAGTATTTTAACCATTAAACATCTAAATGTCATCGCAATATTAACATTTAAATTTATAGTTTACCAAAAATCGTGAATCCTAGTGATTCCCAAACAATTGAGCAACGTAAACCAAAAGCGAAATTCACTATTAATAAAGATGAACAGATCTGTAGTTTAGAAACTACAGAGAACTTCTTAATTTGCGGCACCGTCGGAGAAATAAGCGGTTGGTCATGGAAAAATGTGATTCCGGTTAAAAATTCGATCAAACCCGCTTGGACGATACAACTACCGAAAATCAAAGATAGTTTGGAGAAAAGCGAAGTTAATTGTTTATGGAACGATGAAAAAACTGGACGTTTGTATGCTGGATGTGGCGATAACAAAATCTACGTTTTTAGTCTGGAAGATGGTAGACTTGTACGAACTATGGATGGGCATGATAACTATATACATAGCATACATAACCAGTAAGTCGCCATTTTTAATACCACTATAACCTAATTTAATTTTAACTAAAGATAAAATCTCTATTCCGAAAATAGAGGAACTCAATTAGTATCTGCTAGCGAAGATGGAACAGTTAAATTATGGGATTTACGCGACAAACATATAACAAACAAAATAACCCCATATTTAAACGACAAATTAGCACGCCCAGATTTGGGTAAATGGGTCGGCGCAGCCGCTCTAAGCGACTATTGGTTGGTACGTGATTTCACAAACTTGAAACTAGTGTGAAATCATTTAGTTTATCTCTGTTGTTGTATTTGCAGTTATGCGGTGGAGGACCACGTCTAGCCTTGTGGCATTTGCAATCGTTGAATGTAACAACAGTGTTCCCAATCGAAGATAACGGAATACATGTTGTCGAATTTTATGAGGATCGTATAATGGCGGCCGGCGAGGCGCCATTTTTATACCAGTTCAGCTATAACAGTGATGTATTCGCTGAAATTCCATCGTCTTCGACTGCGGTTTATTCCGTCGTGCATCGAGAAGATCCGTATAAGGTTATGTGTATTGCTGGCTCGAGCCCGAAAATTGATTTGTGCACTAATTTTAGTTACAGGGATCAAATTTTGAGTTTATATTAATTCGTAATCTCAATCTCTTCAACTCCTGCATTACTATTCATTTTAAGGGTAATTTAAATTGTAATAATTGTTTTAGTTTAAAATAAATACATATTTAAATATTATAAGTGTTTTTCTTAATTATTTTTACATTATTTAATATTTTAATTAGTATATATATATATATATTATATACTTTTATATGTTTTGTATCTATTTAGGGGGGGATGGGGCGCTGATCTTTGAACTGCCGATGGACTGCAATGCTCTTCCACCGACTGCATTTTCTGAAATGAATAAATTAAATTAATTAGTTTAAATATTTAAGTACAAAATATATTTAATTAAACTATATATTAAGTCCAACGTAATAAATAAAATAATTTAAACAATACTTACAATTTCATTGTCTTCATTCATACCTTAGAGTCCTATAGATTCCTCCAGAAGTTGATGAAGATGTGTTCTGATTGAAAATGGTGCCTCAGGCTCATTGAACTGCTTATGGATTTTCAATCGACTACATTTTCGAAAAGTATGTAAGTGTTTGGAATGTTTAGTTTATATCAAAGAGGATTATTATTATTTTTAGTAAATCATATCAATTATGCCAGTCAATTGTTTAACAAAAAATCAAATAATTTTGGATTCCGTATTTAACATCTATTGTCACAAATATGTTTGGGGAAAAAGCGTTTAAAATGATTAGTAAATTATTTAAAATATATATATATATATATATAAATATTTTTGTTAGGTTTTAAGTTAATTTGAAATTAAAAATAATAAAATATAGCGTAATAAATTATATGTTCTTGAATGTTTAAACATTTATATTTGAATACCTTTCCTATTTAAACAATATATATATATACCTACTACGTATAAGAAAGTTCACTGCAGATGTTTTTTTTAAACGTAATAACAACAAAGTTACAAAAATCCATGACCAGCCACGACAGCTGGTATAAAACCTTCACTTCCATCGCGTGCGCGAACCCAAAACCAATCCTTCATTTTAGCACTAACAAGCGCAACAACATCCCCTTTCACAACACTTAAAGCATTCTTTCCACTCGCAGTATAATCACAATCAATCACCAACAAAGTCTGGCGTGTACTTTGTAAACTCTTCGCCGAAGCAGCTGCAGCTCTCAAATACAACCGATCAACACTCCTTTCGCCGCAAGATGAGGCAGCATTTCGCGAACGTCGACTTCTGCATCTACCCGAATTGCATTCGGACTTCGACGACAGTTTTTCAGTGTCTGTCATATTGCCGCAAGGTTTCGGGAAAATATCAGTGTGTTTCTCCCAACAAGGTGCCGGCTCGTCGTCTCTTGGTGGTAGTATACCTAGGGGTAGACACGCGGAGTAACTGACGTAGCCTTCTTCGGCGTGAGGAGTTTGGACGTATAGCCATTGTTGGTTTTTGAAGACTGCATTGACCACCATACCGAGTGGTAAGGAGATTTCTTCTTGGTAACCACCGATACGAGTTTGGTAAAGTACCGACGGAAACGCTAAGACCACTGGGATGTTTGCTGGCTTTTCTAGAGAAGCCTGTAACAGAATTATGAAAACTTAAATCCATGGTGCATAAACCGGAAGCTATATTAAAAATAATACTAACTTTAGTCAAAAAAGCGTCAATATCTTGTATTTCGTATCCAAATCGATTGAGACGTTCTTGTTTAACAGACCTTGAACTCCTCTTCTTGTGGCGATGTTTCTCCCGGGTTCTTTCTGTGTTCAATGACGGTTCTGACTTCGTTCTTTGAGGCGGATTGATGAGTTCGTTTTTCACTTTAGTAGCTGGGACGTCATGGGTTGTTATTTTCTCTCGATTGCTACTGGATTCAAC
This sequence comes from Nebria ingens riversi, assembly GCA_018344505.1. NCBI lineage: Eukaryota > Metazoa > Arthropoda > Insecta > Coleoptera > Carabidae > Nebria > Nebria ingens. The sequence continues at coordinate 171,691 of JADQWA010000103.1, forward strand.
GCTTTTTCGGCGCGTTTTATACTGGAATTTGATCGGTTGTTCTGGATGAGGAGTATGGGTGGTTTGGTGCTGGTTACGTAGCACCCATGTGAGAGATAATTTCGGTTTGGTTGAAGTGTTTTGAGTTAGTTGCGATGTTTTCTGACCCATATCATCATTTGCTACATCTTTGTGCGGGAATTGAAGGATGTCTGGTGGGGTGTTTTTTTCTTCATCTTCAGTTTCGGAACTGGCATCTGTGTTTGGTACGTTTTCAGGTTCTGGTGATGGTGCGATTTGTATATTTGGTAAAGATCTACGTCTTTTAAGCTCACCTATAAGGATAGTTCTTAATATTTCAAAACAGGCGTACCGTAATCTTCAAAAAACATAAGACCAAAACCATATTATATATTAATGCTACTAATACTAATAATAATATATTTCATGCTTTAAACAAATGTTAAATGTTAAACATATTACCAAAATAAATACATGTGCACACTGTAAAAAATAATATCTATTTTTTACTGTATATTTGTTAATATGTTTAACAAACTGTAAAAACGAAAAACATTTTTTTTTTTAAAGCATTTTAAATATTTCTTAACGTAAATTAAAAAATATAATAATTTAGTAATAATTGGTTTTAGTGCAATTTTACTATAATATAATATAATTACATAGTTCTGTAAATTGTGTAAAGAAGTATGTAAATGACTCTAAATTAAAATAAATATAAAATTATAAATTTCGGTGTTAAAAATAGGAAATAAATTAGACAAAAATAATTGAAGGATTAAAGTAGCACCAATGTTTAAAAATACTAGGAAGTAAGAAATAGAATTGTCCTTAGAAGTATAAAATGTAATATGAAGATTTAATCATTGTTAAAAATAGAAAATATAATGAAGAAAATAGAAATAAATATCTGGAGACTATAAGGAACCAATCAATGGTTAATAATTACTCTGCGGCTATATTTAGAGTGTGTTATTAAACCGACAAGTGCTCTGAAGTTAGCTGTCAATATGAAATGTCCCAGCCTTAGGGCCGTTTGGCATAACTTATAAAACTAATAATTTTAGCGTAATTCCAGGAGTAATGCTTCGCTGATTATCGCTTATTTGAACTTGGGATATTGTCTCAAGGGTACATTAAAACAGTAACAATATTTTTTCATTTTATTATTAGAAATTATTCACATAACATATGTCTTTTATTGAAGACACATCTCATTGCTTTTACCATAAAATATGAACCAGCAAATAAAACTAACAACCATAGTCAAAGAAATTAAAATCACTTTTCAATCAAACAACTGCAACATCCACAATTTACAACTAATCCAAAAAAAAAACATTATTTTTAAACTAACAAAACACTAATTATCAATCCCTCCAAAGGGAACTCTCTATCTTTACCCAGTTTCTAGTAATTATTATTTAAAATTTAAAAAAATATTTTAACATCACTCCAGAGAAGTAAATTGTATCACGAATCGCAATGAACATTATATTGGGTGGATCATCTATTGGTTTCTTTTTGAAGAGCGTGTTATTTTAACAGTTTGTAACACTGGCACGCTTGACATTGGTAGTTATGTAGTGTCAAACCTCCGCTGTAAGTTTGAAACGACATATCTATTAATGTCAAGCGCGTCACTGTGTTCTGTCTATTTTGAATTTTGGGTTTCAATAATGTCTATAGAAATAATTAACTATCCAAGAGAGACATGGTGGGTTACAAATCAAAATTGGGCATATAAAATGGCCAATTTCAATCCGCCTACACTTGATATATTCAACTAATAAATAAACATTTATGAGATAAAAATTAAATGATGATTACTGTTTAATATATCACTAATTATTGCGCAAATAAAATTTGACCAATGACCGACTGCGATTTATGTATTGTCTACGCCCATTTCTGTGATTTATTTTTCGGTATTGTTCCGTCTTTGGTTATAGAAAAAATACGATTAAAAAAAAAAACTACAAATCATTGGTGTATAAAAACAAAAGATATAACTTGTGAGCGGTATAAAAAAAATATAGCTTAATTACATGGTATATTTGGTCTTGCGTTAGTTGGATGGTCGAATTACTAGATGTGTGGGAATTTTTGGTGCGGTATTGGGAACTCCGATGACCCAAACCAAAGCCCCAACAGACCCGGACTAAGTATAGGTCTCGTAACAAGTAATCATATACCTTAGTGTCTGGTTAAGATCTCGAGATATATTGTAATTTAAAAGAGCTATCCAAATTATACAATTTTAAAACTATGACCTACACTTTTCATCCAATGACGTCAGATCTACATTCATTATTTATTAACAATTTTATATATATATATATATATATATATATATATATATATATATATATATATATATATATATATATATATATATATATATATATATATAATATATATATATATATATATATATATATATATATATATATATATATATATATATATATATATATATAGATATATATAGATATATATAGATATATATATATATATATATATATATATATATATATATATATATATATATAGATATATATATATAGATATATATATATATATATATATATATATATATATATATATATATATATATATATATATATATATATATATATACATATATATGAACTTAAAATTTAAATTTAAAAACGAATATTTTTAATAAATTTAGTTTATATATCTACAGAAAAAACATTAATTTATTCGTATGAACTTAAAACCACATTTAAAACATTGATTAATAAGTTTTTACGAAATGCTTTAAATATGCAAATATAATACAGACATCAAACAATTTTTCCATACTTTCTTTAAATTAATTAAATATTTCATATGTAATTAAATATTCATTAAAACACCTTTCAACTAATTTGAATATTATTAAATACTTCTTACACCGTTATTCCGCATAACAAACTATAAACAATTGTACCAAACAAATCTTTCTCTGCAATATTTTTTTCGTACCACTTCTATATAATATAATAAAAGTCTATTTTTTGACATAACTAAATATTTAAAACACAATAGGGTTAATGCCCCTTAAAAGTGTTTATAATAGTAGACTATTGATCTAAATGTAATTGTTAAAAACCGTAATTATTAATAAAATATATGAATATTTTAAGTTGCGCATTAACAGCTCTCCGGATGACGTCAGAAAGAGAGCTTATCTAGTGTTTTTTATAATATATAACCATACAACTGCGGAAAAGAGTGAGATGGGTAAATACTATTTAATAAGTTACATATTCTGCAATTTTATGTGCTGAATAAAAGTGTAAAAAGTAAATGAAATAATTCTGTATAACTATGAAAATACTTATAAAATCATTAGCGGTAGGATTATCAAGAATTTTTTTTTTTAATATAGAACGTGCGAATTATGCGTGTTTACTGTTTATTTTTTGTAGAATTTAACGGTTAAATAATAATTAGATGACACACAAATAAATAAAAATAAATATATACTTATATATATATAACAGTTTGCGAATCTATTTTATTTTATTTTTAAATTCTAAGGCAATATTCACACTTATACCAGTGGCGTAGATATATATACAAATAATAAATTTAGATATGTTTAGGGGTGTTAGAAAATCAACATTTGTCTAGTTATAACTTCTTGTTAATATATAAATACTTGGAATTAGTTTTAGTATTTTCAGGTATAATAAATAAAATGGTGTGATTTTATTGTTGTAAATATTTCGACATATAGTTATCTTAATATGCGTTAACAATGGCCCTGGAGCTAACTTCATATTTCTACATAAAGAACTCATCCTACATAAATTTTCATCATCATGTATTCATCAATCATACCTAATAATACAGGACCGGCCTTAATTTTTATTTACGGTTATTTTCAAACTGTCTGCACATTTGGTTAATAATTAAAAATAATTGAATTTATATGTTGGGGTAGCTAATTGGGTCCGTTTGCAACAAGAAATTAACAGCATTGATTTAAAGTCAAAAATCAAAATTTATATAAATATATTTATCGTAATTATATAAAACTAGGTTAGTGATAATACAATAGTTAAAATACACTTATGTTAAGGTAGCTATTTGGGTAAGCTCTTAACAGAAAATATAGGAAGAGCATTGATTAAATGTCCAAAATAAAATTTATGTAAAATAATAAATAAATTTAGAATTACTGAAAAAATCAATTAAAAAAAAATATATATATATATATATATATATATATATATATATATATATATATATATAAATAAATATATATATATTGGGGTAGCTAATTGGGGCAGTTCGCAACAAGAAATATAAGCGAAATAGTTTTAATAAAATCAACTTACATCAATAAAAAATAATCCTTTGCCTAACACACATTTATAAACAATATATTATCACAAAACTTAAAAACAAGTAAATAACTATTGACTTACTATTAAAGTCAAGCTAAAATACGCGAAATAACACAATAGTTCACTTGGCAAATTTGATAAAACACTAATTAAATCAAAGATGTGAGTTACATAACCTCACATCACCCCACGACAGTCAAACGTCAAATGGCAACGCTTAAGGCGGGAAGAATCAAAGGAGCACATGTTTCCACACGAAAGCTCCTCCCATATGAAACCGCCACGAATCACGGGCGCTGACGTCATAAGCCGAGTAAAAATCGTGACTTGAAGTGTGCGGAAAGATAATTATTGTTTTGTTTCTTAAATGTTTTTGGGTATTTAACCTTTTGCCATAATTTTTCGTGAGAACTTTTAAGTGCGTTTCGAAGAAATTGTATTTAAAAGAAATTTTGTTTTGTTTTTAAATGCAACACCATATGGTATATTTTGATTTTAGATAAGACTAATATAGATTTCTGATTTGAGACTAAATTAGGTTGTTTAAATACAAAATGTTAGATATATTGCTTAGATTTTCTTCTAAATAAGGAAAATGGTATTAGCATTATTCGTTGATATGTGTTTAATAGTTAGAAAGAAGCAATGTGGTATTTTTGAATTCTGATCGGCTCCCACGCCGCTATGTAATCAAGTAGTTGAACATAATTGGTCCTTTTACACTATATTTAGTGCTGTTCTACCATTGACACTTCGACGTATAAAATTAAACATGTTATTTGATCAAATATTCAAGTTCGCTCGTAATTATTATTAGCTTTCTACACGAGCTGTATTTGTGCAATAATATTACCATAAGACAAAACGCCTCTGAGTTGTTAAATCAGTAAATAAAACGAAAACAGGTAAATTTGAACAACCTTTACATATTTTCTATAAAAAACTTGGTTAATACGTGATCATCATATCACATATGATGATACGTATAAGAGATGCAGGTATACAGCATTATATACACCTAGTTCATCTGTTGTTAGTTTGCATTCTCACCGCTGTGGCGCGGTATAGGGTCAAAGGGCATGTCCGAGACTCACGACAGACACGCCCACCACACGCACAAACCACGCCCACATTTCCCTGCTCGCGCCCCACCCACCCACCCAAATATCACGGAGTACACGAGAAAAACATACAATTACACAAAAATTACACATTTAAATTAATTATTACATGCAAAAAAAGCTATTTCTTACTTATGTAAGGAAACATGCGATAAATGTATTTTATATATACGCAAATAAGACATTGTATGGTATTCCATGTTAGGTTGCATCACATATTGACTACATTGAAGTGAAAAGAGCCGAAATTCGTTTTTTATGGATACAAAATTATGGATATAATTATCGTTTTGCACGAAAAGGTTAACCAGATCCGGACTTATGTATTTTATATTGTTATTATATTCAAAACGAATAAATTTGTTACTTTTACTAGTAATATAGGAAAATAGACTTATACGGTCGGAAATAAATTTAAGCCTCTAAATAATTGATTCTTTCTTTTATAACCACAGACCAAAAATTCAAAAGTCAAAGGTTATTCTGAATAACCGTTCACATATTAAATTTTAAAGATCGAAAGATAGTGTCAATGTGGCAACCGAGGATCCTGCATGAAAATTACAGTGTTGCCAAAATTATAGTTGATATTTTTATTTTCTTTTAGATATATTATTAAATATAGTTTATTTTCTCCGACGTATAACGAGAAAACTAATTATAATTCCGAAAGAATTATTATCTTTAATCTTTTATCAGTAGGTTTACAAAATAATATTTTCGTAAATTATAATTTAAAATTATTTTCGAAAATTGTAATAAATAAATAAAATTAAAAAAATAAACAGTATACTGATTTATTTGCGCTAATAAATCTACAACCATTTTAGACAAATTTGTAATTATATGTACGTATACAGTAAACAATTCGTAATATTAAGAAAAAAAGTGTTCGTAGTTTTAACGTAGGTATGTATGTAGTACCTATAGTGGAAAATAACATTTACTCTGCAACATCATAAGCATAGACACATCACTCTTACAATACTTAGACATTTCTGTTTGGTTCGCTTCGCTTTTTCGTTCGTATATAATACACACGAACAGGTTGAGGTTAGGTATATGTACTGCGTTCCAATATAATTAGTGAGGGCGGTCTTTTAATTCTGTTTGCTTGCTTATAATTCGCTGCTACATCGACCAGAGGTCTTAAAAATCTTATATTACACAAATATCAACGTTCAAATTGAATTTTATAAGTTACTATTTATCTAATACACATAGATAGAATTAAATGGCGAAAGATTCTCAAGATCAGAATGAATGTAATTAAGGGTTTCTGCCACCCCATTTAAAAGGAATAAGCATGCAGTTATGTATGTATGGATAGGGTGTGCCATCTGTTAGTTTCTTTTTTAAGTGCGTCTTATTTCGACAGTTTGCAACACTGAAGCACTTGACATTGATAGATATGTAGTGTCGAACCTCCTTACAGCGGAAGTTTGATACTACATATCTATCAATGGTAAGCGCAGTAGTATATGCAAACTATCGAAATAATACTCATATTCAAAAAGGAACCAACAGATATATCACCCTATATATATATATATATATATATATATATATATATATATATATATATATATATATATATATATATATATATATATATATACATATATATATATATATATATATATATATATATATATATATATATATATATATATATATATATATATATATATATATATATATATATATTATATATATATATATATTGCAAATTGTCGTTATCTGCACACAGTCTTAGAGTAGTGTAAGCGTATATACAGTACATAAAAGCAGTTTTATTGATATACTGGTTTAAAAATGGTTTAATCTATAGAGAATAGTTAGAATTTCGTTATTACATAACTTATGACGTCATATGCCGTAGAGTAAAGCGTTTTTAAATCAATGTATTGCCGAACAACATGCGCATTAAGTGATTTTAGTGTTTAAGAATCCTAAATACTAAAATAAATGTTTGACTTATCTATTCGCGATTCAAACTAACGTGTAGCTCTATCGGTAAAATTGAGAACTAAAGTATGAAGGTTGTTGCAAACAAACAAAAAAGCAGCTGATTTATTTTATCGTTTTTTTCCTATATTAGTGTATTATTACATGATGTAATATTCTACTTTTTTTTAAGTTATAATTGAATAGCAGTTAAATAAATTTAAAAAAAACTTTTTGTTGTGTGCTTGGAAGCTCTTTGAGTTGTTCTGTTAATAAAACGTTAAGATTTAACAAATTTACGTGTTTTGTGTGCTGATTTGTAATTTTGGTTCAACTAATATTTTGACACCAAACAAACGCGAAGGTCATGTATGTTAGTCCTTCCCTTGTTAGTATATGTATGTATATAGCTGGAATCCCGATTATATTTAATTGTGTATATATTCTTGGAAACAACAAATGTGTAATATAAATAAGAAAAAAACCTGCCCTTATATTTAACTGTTCATGATTTCTTTTTCTAGTTAAGATTTCCTCGATATGATTAATTAGTTAATTTTACCTTTTAATTAACGACGATGCACATCTTGTACAACATTCCTTATATTACTTAGAAAGAATCATTTCTAGATTTCCTCATAAAGAACACGTCCACCATTGGTGTAGGAAATTATATTTTTTAAAAGGCACCCGATACAATTTATACACATATAACATTTTATTATAATCAAACTTTGAATTACTAGAGTAAATAATAATTAATTTTCGTTTAAACCAAAAATCAATTTATAATTTAAATAAGTCAAAATATATATATATATATATTGAATATTGGTATTCACCTTAGACACATAATTTATGGTATACGGAAACACATTTGCTGACAGAGACATTCTATTTTAAATATACATAACACGTCAATAAAAGGTATACATATTAATGAACGGGAGAACTCAAAACAATTTGTCGCACGTGCGAAAGCAAAATAAAATACGTAAAAAACAAAATATTCACTCAAACCCACGTTTAAAATAAATTATCAAATAATAAACAAATGAAAATTATTATTATTGTAAATCTAAATAATAAATATTTAACTTGAAGTAACTAATTTATTATTAAGACCGTAAAATATTTTATTTCATTTCGTCATTTATTCGGAACAAGTTGAGTACTGCTTAACAAAATACTTAATCGAAAAATACCTTCGTATGGCTATATACTATAAAGAGTATTATTAAATTTCATAAAAACAATGATTAGTACTGATTTTTCACGTAAGATAGCGCGCGACAAGCAAATCTGATTAATAGCGGTAAATAACACTGATTTGAAGTTGCTTGCGAATCGGTAAAGTTCGGGTTGGAAACCGAATCGATTCGATTATAATAAAGTATGGCAGGCATATGATTTATTGAAGAAAACTATAAATTATAAATCAAGCTTACTAGGAAAAAACATGATGATATAATATAAATCCTGCTTGTTCTTCCCCAGAATATATTTATTTTTAATATTATTTATAAGGGCATCACAGTATTTAAAGACTACAATAGAATAATATATATAATATTAAAATTAACAGTTAAAATGTGTAATTGTATAATATTTGTATGCAATCTCGTGTATTCGGTTTAGATTGTATAAATGGCAACGATTTTATTGTTTTAAATGTAATTGTTATGCTGCTGGTCTTGGTTGAGCAATCAACTTTAGATCCTGTTTTCAAGACAGTGATTTTAAACTCACTTCCGGTTTTTATGGGTTTGTTAAACGCAACATTTAAATTCAGGGTTGTGATTGGTAGCAAGTCTGTAATTCTGTAAAATGTTTAAATGAATTCAGTTGTAAGAAATGAGATTTAAAAATGATTTAATTCAGTTTAAACTGAAATAAATTTAATCGCATTTCTTGCCTAGAATTGTTTAAACATTTTATTAAATATTTAACGAATATTAGTTTTGGTTTATACATTAAATTCTAATGAAAAATAACGAAATGTACTCTGTTTAATAATTTACAGAATTACAGACATGATTAGAATTGTTAATTCATAAATATATAGCGTGACTACAATGGAATAACATGCAAAATGTACTATTTAAGACAATCCACTACGATATACGTCTGAGCAATAAACGACTTACGTATACAAAGAAACCCAATCGTGTTTATTAAAATTAGCAATTTAATATTTAGAAAATTACTATTTATTCATAGTAGATCGTCTAATCCAAGTATAAAGTACGGAAAAATAAATAAATTGCGTTGTTTTACACATAACTACTAAAGCGTCACTTACCCAAAATATTATATTTGCAGAATTTCCTAAACATATTTCAACTACACTGTTTTTAATAAACTGGGGCTAAATCTATTTTACACACAATTATCTAAAAGAGACATAATTAATTTATGTATTAATTGTTGATAGCAAAATAAAATAATGTAAATAATATTTATTAGTTAACGGAATAATTAAATTTCGCATTTACTGTAAATAATAATAACTCATTAAACGTTGAAAACTAATTAATAAATAAATTGATTCTCTTTACTTATTATTCGTGTTAGAGCAACTATAATACTAAAGTATAAATGTGCATTTTCAATTCTACTTGGCTACTACTTACTGTTGCATAGTATGAACACCTAAACAATACGTATGACGAATAACCAGAGGCGTACTCAATGTTTTCCTAACTTGGGTGTCTTAAATAAACGAAAATATACCTGACATTTTGTGTGTATTGTTACAAACATCCAGATTTTTTTATTTGTTGTGTTGACAGTGGCACAAAATCAGAATTGTTAGATTTGTGTTTGAAAATAATTAGAGTGTGTACGGTACTGTGTTCCTGCACACTCGTGCCAGGAAGGCTTGTAAGCTCACCGATTAAATAAAATATAATTAGAATTTTTTTAACGATCCAAAACGTTTACTGCTTATAAATTAATCATTTCGTCAAATACGATATTTAATTTCGTCGAATTAGGCCTATAAATAGTGGATCAATACTGGAAAATGTTCTATATATATGTAAATATATTTATTAATTAATAATACATAATTAAAATACTTATAAAATGGCTAAAATTATTTATTTAATAAATATACACCCAGAGCAACTTGGGACACATTGATCAACATAATCAATTTAAAATCGCAATTTTCAAAATCTTTTTATTTTTCGACCATAAAGACAATTTAGGTATTTAATTGTGGTAGGAAAATTAGGGAATGATAATCCATTTTAGGGGTCATTTTTGGAAATTAAATATTGGGGGGCCATCTGGTGGTTTCTTTTTTAAATACAGTTGGCAACACTGACGCGCTTGACAATGTTAGATATATAGTGTTAAACCTCCGCTGTAACTACATATCTAACAATGTGAAGCGCGTCAGTGTTGCAAACTGTTTGAATTACACACACTTAAAAAAGAAGCTAACAGATGGACCATTTTATATATTATTTTTAGGTGCAATAATAATTCGTGTTGGAATCTTATTTAAATAATTCCTTTGTTCTATAGAGTGAAAATTGTAAATAGAAAATAATAAAATTGCAATTTATTGTAAATTATTGACAATTTGACTGCAATATTAGTTTTTAAATGGTTTATTAAATGAATGTTTCAAGTGTCTCAAGTATTGCTAGTTGTCGGTATATTTAGCTTAAAAATCATATTTGTACATTACGAAAGCCAATACTGCATTAGTTTTTATTTAGAACAACAAAACACATATAAATAACGAATATCAGTCATTGTATATAATAATAATTTTTATATTTAGGCCTATTTTAGTAATATTTATATATTTCGTTAATTTTAAACAACTTTTATATGAGGTTTTAACATTTTTAGGCACTAATACTATAAACGGAGAGTACAAGATATCTAAACTGTGTTCCATCTAGTGATTCTAGTGTTAACACTATTAGTAGGTACTTGAAACGCAGTTATTACCTTTATATATATATATATAGTACATTAAATGTAAATATGCTATTTTAAATATTTGATATTTCTGTATTAATAGTAAATAAATATATAGTTTAAATAAAATTTTAGCTGCTTCATATGTAATATTTTTCTAAAACTAAAATCATTTTGATTGCAAATTGGTTGGTTTTGTCTTTTACACCCTGTACCACCAAAAAATCACAAATAACCTCCAAATAAAAGTACCATTGGGGCACAAACAATCCATAACTAAATTTTTCCATGACACAATTTTACGTCTTATACGCGTCACTCAATTTTTGAGCACATTCCTGCATCAATAACATATGATCTAACTTATTAACAGTATCATTCAGCTCGTTTTCCCAAACATGATCCGAACTACAACCTTCGCCACCATCTACCGGCCGAATCGCTAACTGTTTTACCTTCTCACGCAAGTCGATAACATCGCACTCTTCGATGCTTTCCGACTCATCTTTTTCGCTGACCGCTGAGCTACCGGGGCCTGAGTCTACACTTTTCAATTCGCAGCGATCTAATTCGTAACTAATATCAGGCAATTGCGTTTTTAGAGGAGTTTTGTTATCACTAGGGTTGGTGTTATCACTAGGGTTGGGTGGGTTTAGCTCGGCGCCAACGCCTGGTTCGCGTGGCCCTTGCGGGGTTAGATCGTCGTTTAATTTGAGGTTTTTTCGATTACGTTTTTTGTGGATTTCTTCTGAGATTGATTCGAGGTTTTTTAGCGATTGAGCGTATGAGTATTTCACGGTTGTTACGCTGCGCTGTAGCGATTCTATACGATCTTTTTGAGTGTTTAGTTGCTCTTGGCAAAGAGCTTTTTCTTCAAAATATGGGCGGGATTTGATTATTTGCCGTTTAAGTTTGTCCTCGAGTTGTTGGACCTTTTAAAGTTTCATTTCAATTAATTCGTTGGCAATTAACAATAGTTGTTATACTTCTTCTTAACTTTAGTCACGAAGCGGTTTTTTTTTTTTAAAAAACGACAAATTTAAAACCAAAACAAATAGGTTGAAGCAGTTAGCAGGGTGTCAATAACGAAAACTTGAAAACACAGATTTCATATGCGCTTTTCGCCAGTGTGACGTCATTAACTCATATTTCAAGACACTCAGAATAAGGTTTTACATCGCCAAAAATTAATTTATTATATGGTTGGTAACATTTGAATAAATGACGATTTTAGTATCGAAATTAGAAGGTTGGCAATACACAAAATATGATTAGTCATCGTCATTTTAATCATGATTCAAAAAACCAGGGACGCGTTAACGAAACAATAAACCGGCGATAACTTAATAACTATAGGTTACTCATTTCTAAAAATAATTATTATAATAATATAATAAAATTACTTACTTTTTGTTCGGCTGCATTGAACAGCATCGCGCGCATTTGATGTTCTTTACCACTAGCTGCTTTTTGATTTTCGGCGTCCATAACCTTAAACAAAAATAAAAACATATAAGATACTAGAATTTAATATATATATATATATATATATATATATATATATATATATATATATATATATATATATATATATATTATATATATATATATATATATATATATATATATATATATATATATATATTAATAATTTATAGACATAGAAAATTGACGTATTTCCGACGTATGAATAAGATAATTTACCTTAATAGTGGCATGATTTAACATTTCTTGCCAAGCATTATCAAATTGCCACTCATGTTGATTACTCATAAACCTTGCCTCCGCCAATGCCACCGTCTCTTTAGCAGCGGCGTGAATTTCTATACAACAATAAAAAAAATCGAAACAATTAACCAGAAGTCAGAATTTTAAAATAATAATTAAAACGATGATTATCTGTGGGAATAAAAGAGAAAACTTACCATTAGATCGTTGAAATAACACTGCCGCTTTTTGACATTCAAGTTGGGCCCTTTTGGCAACTTCGACCGCCTCGTAATAGGGCCGCGCCCGGTCGATGCTATTCCCTAATTTTTTCACTAATAACTTAAGTCTACGCGTTGCCTCATTTAAAAGCATACGAAATGTCGTATTTGCTTCCTAAAATAAATTATAAAATCATAAAAAAAAATGAATGTATGCGAATTTATAATTATATTCCGAAACATATTCAAATTATTTCCTTGTATAAAGTGTATAAATTAAAAAAAAAAACTAATAAATCACTTACATCTAATTCGATTTCTAGTTTATTGATATCATCCGTTGCGGTGTTTAGGTTTTCTAATTCAATCTATAAGGAAAATTTATATTTTTAGATTACAAGTTGCTATTTAATTAAAATAGTCTAAATAATTTAAAATGTATGCAACACGTGGCGATGTTTATTTTGTAAAATGTTATTCGTTTAAAAAATTCATATATATATATATATATATATATATATATATATATATATATATATATATATATATATATATATATATATATATATATAATATATATATATATATATAATATATATATATATATATATATATATATATATATATATATATAATATATATATATATATATATATATATATATATATATATAATATATATATATATATATATATATATATATATATATATATATATATATATATATATATATATATATATATATATATATATATATATATATATATATATATATATATATATATATATATATATATATATATATATATATATATATATATATATATATATATATATATATATATATATATATATATATATATATATATATATATATATATATATATATATATATATATATATATATATATATATATATATATATATATATATATATATATATATATATATATAATATATATATATATATATATATATATATATATATATATATATATATATATATATATATATATATATATATATCTATATATATATATATATATATATATATATATATATATATACATATATATATATATATATATATATATATATATATATATATATATATATATATATATATATATATGTTAGCTAAAATTGGTGACTTGTAGATCTCAAATAATTACTTCTTAATTATTATCTCTAACGGGACTGCAACCCATGCAGCATGCAGTTTATAGCATTAATTTCGATTTTTTGGGTGGAATAAGTATAACTGATATTTATACTTGAAAGAATTGGAACAAATATCTCAATTTTTAAATTAATAATAATGTGCACATAGTTAAAATGACACAAAAATAGTTATAATTTTATTTAGAGCATACAACAACGTATGATTAAAATACAATCATAATTTAATATTTCACCAAAAAAGAGAGGTCATTAACTGTATGTATTGTTAGTAAACTAAAATAGGAATTAAATCAATATACCTTTAACTAAAATAAATATAAACGTATGAACCCTATTGTATGGCAACAAAGAATTTTATTTAATAATGCTATACAAAAGCATGATTTACAAAATTAAATAAATCCTAAGCAGCTCTTTGTACAAAATTGGGGTGGTAATATCTCTTTATATACAAGCATTTATACAACTAATGAAACATTTATAAATAATAATTACCTGAATTCTTGGATCCAATACACCCTCAAAATCACTACCACAATCATCTGTTTCATCACATCCAACACCATCCTCATTTTCTTGCATGTTTGCAAATAACAATTCCAACAAACAAAAAATCACATTACACCATCACGTTTCACAATGATTTAAACTTTAACAATAGCATTTCCTATACACATTTTTTTAATAACTTAAATGTCAATCGATCTCTATTAAAATGTCAAGAACACAATATTTTTGCCTAACCTAGTACTTGAATCAAATTAATAAATAAATCAACAAATTGCAATCTTCACAAGATGAATTAAGCTGGATGGTATGAATTATAAAGAGAGTGAACACGAGCATATTACTGTAATACTATGCAAATTCTTTAATTATTTAATACAAAATTTCTTAAACTAAACACATAACAACAGTCACATAAGGGATAAATTTGCATAAAACACCCAAACTATACACAAGAATAGAAATGAGTAATTGACAGACAGTGTTACCAATCATAGTAAAAATAAATATTTATAATGCTAAAACTGATTTATTATTGAAACTAAGACGGATGAATAGTTTAATTATTGTTATAAATGATGATAGTATCAAAATTACTTAAAGGTTACCTCAAGGGCTGTTTCCGATTACATTTATTTTCTTGGGGGGTATACCTCTAAACC
>JADQWA010000104.1:0-17851 GCA_018344505.1 Nebria ingens riversi
TCGGCTGCTAGCTCGAGCTGCTAGGTCTGCTAGGTTCATTCTGGTCTTGCTGTCAGCGTTTGTGCTGATCGTTTTATTTTCACGTGTTTAACATATTTTTCGTAAATAAGCGCTATAAACATTTTGTAAAATGCAGGGCCCCGCAGTTTTTATGGATTTACCGCTTGAGGATCAGGTATATTTATTAAATACATTGTATATACACCGTTTATCGGAGTAACTTAGGGTCAGCTTTGAGGTTATATGGGTGTTGCATTTGTAGGCACAAGAGTTACGTGCCTATTTAAAAAGTCTTGGTGCTGAGATATCTGAAGAAAAGTCACCGAAAGGTATTGAAGATGATTTGCATAAGATAATCGGTGTTTGTGATGCGTGTTTTCGTGAGGGACATGAACAAGAAGTCGAGGAGACTTTGAATGACATTGTATCCATTATGGTTTTAGTAAGTTTAACGCATTTTTACTTATAAGTTTGTCTTTATTTTATAATTTTAAGTAATATATTTCGTAGATACCATTAGAACGGGCTGAAAATTTGATTTTGGCGTTCTGCGAGAAGTTAACGAAGGCACCAGGGTTCTCCTTAGGAGTTATTTCTTTAAAAGCGTAAGTATTAATAGAATATTACTTATAGTTTACCTTCTTTTATTGTAGCAACACAATCGGTTACGGATTTATGACGTTTGTCCTTAAAGTTTTATTGCTAAAGTGCCTTTATTTCTATAGTAACAACAAATATAAACGTCTTTATTATCAAATTGTCTTACAAATCTTTACCAAACGGAAGAATTTTGATTTGATTATATACGTAACCGGTTGTGTTTTATTATTTAAAATGTACATTAGTTGAAATTGGATGCTTTGTTTTAGATTATGGTTGCTCTTCCAATCGTTGGATGACCGTTCACCAATGCGTTACCACGTTTATTATCATTTGGTACAAGTTGCCAAACAAACCGAACAGGTTAAAGCCGTTTATAAAGACGTCGACACTTTAAAGTCACAATTTGCATCTTGTCCTCCTTCCAATGAACAGATGCAGAAATTGTATCGTTTGCTCCATGACGTTTTGGTTAAAGGCAATCAAAGGTAAAACACTTATTAATACAATTTTATAAATGCATATTTCGTTTATTATAATCGAAACGGCCATACTGAAGTTCGCCATAGATTATAACAACTGCGATATCTTACGTCACAGTCAAAAATTACTAGATTGAAATTGTACGTTTACACTACTATAGAATCAAACATTTTGAATCTAAATAATATGTTTTAGAAACTTGACAATAAACTAAGTTTACAATTCATTTGTAGGCTTGTTTTTGAATAGCCGAATAACAACCACAACAAAATAACAAACGTCTAACGAAATAAACAACGGCACAAAAATATATGTAAACGTAGCAAATGTGTAACAGTTACCAACTTATAAGTTTAAAAAATGTTAATCGTCTATATTAGGTCTTGAAACTGGAGAAAATAATATTTTTTTTTAAATGAAATTGATATTCTACGACAATTTATTTTATTTTATATAATTTTTGATAAGTACTTTTAATTTTATTTTCATGAGTTTCTTTAAGTCAGCAGGAAATTTCATGTTGATAAGTTTTTAGCAGAGTTTGTTTACAAAATGACGTAATGTTGTTGCCTGCGTATCTGGACTATAGTTAACTGTCTAAAAGGGAAGTTGGACACAAATTAAGTCAGATGTTGAGGCATGCTCTTGTCATCACATATTTAATTCTTAGATATATTATCGAATTTTAGTATTATTAGCGAGTTATTCGTGCTAATTTAGTGTTCAACATCAACATTAAACATCAAATCTGTATTTTTCAATACAACTTTTTATAATGTATAAACGATTAAAATTCCTGCTTTAGGAGTATGAAATAGAGAAAAAAATCTCTAAGAAGAAAGGAGCAGGTGTAACTTATTTACACTTGCTTCTTTCTTAGAGATTTTTCTCTATTCTTATCTTTTAATAAAAACAAGCATTGTCTTCGCCAATGCTCGAGCTGTTTAGCATTGGCTGGGTCAATGCCTAAAGTTTAGCATGGCGAGTTTCTGAATAAATAAACAATATATTTATAGCGATCAAAGCATCAATCAAACCAACAATAGTATAGTAATTAATCAAATATATCTTAATTCATAGCTTGGTTATTATAAAAGTATACTCGGCGTCGGCGAGCTGTTGCCTAAACTTTGGTATGCTGAATTTCTGTATAAATAACTATTATTGCATTATAATTAAAATAATAGAAGTCACAATCAAATCAACAACGATATAGTAATCAATCTAAAATATCAACTGTCATATGTATTAGTCAAAAAATCGCGCAAACCGGGAAAACAAAAAACAGTTCAATTTTTTTTTTATATTGAATTTAATTTCTTATAAAATTTTTTTTTTTTTTATGGCTTTCAGTTATAACTTGAATAAACTTTAAATACATCAAAAAATTTGTAATTTTATTTAAATTGTTTTGGTATAATTAATATGTTTAAAAGTGATTTTTTTAAAAAATATATTATGTTCATTATTTTTTTACGGCTTTCAGTTATAATCTGAAAAATGTTTAAATGCATCAAATAATTTGAGATTTTACGTAGATTATTTTGGTATAATTAAAAAAAAAATTAAGTGCTTTTTAAGGCCAACGTTTTTTTGCGGGCCCAATATCTCCTGAAGTACGGCTCTGATTAGATTTAAAACACGATCGGATGGAATTGGGCCCCTACATAATATGTATGCCAAATTTGGTTAAAATTGGTTTGGTACCTTCAGAGGAGAAGAGGTGAGGATAGTTTGATCTTACGACTAGCGAGCGAGCGACCAAACATGTTACCAAGTATTTTACATATTTACATTTTCGGAAGCAGGGCGATAAATAATGAACTTTTTGTTAAGATTAGTAGTAAAAATTGGATAATATAATTTCAACGGAAGACTAGTGGATCAGCTGTGACATACCTCTTTTTCTTTTTTTTTTTTGAGGTTCTCTTAATATTAGGATATTGATCTAAATTGTATTGTTAAAAGATTTATATATTTAAGGTTGCGCTTTAATAGCTGTACGGATGACGTCAGAAAGAGCATATATAGTGCATTTTTACAACATATGTATAAAATATTGGTTAAATAATATATAATTGTCTTTAGTGAACAAGCTGCAAAAGTAATGGTTGAATTACTGGGAACATACACCACTGAGAACGCGTCCTATGCTCGTGATGATGCAATCCGATGTATAATCGCAGCTTTAGCCGATCCAAATACGTTTTTATTGGATCCGTTACTGGCTCTGCCGCCCGTCCGCTTTTTAGTAGGTGAACTGATTCATGATTTACTGAAAATATTTGTTGTGGATAATTTAGCTAGTTACATGAAGTTCTACAAGGATCATAAAGAATTTGTCCAGGGGCTTGGTATGTTTGTTTGTTAAAAATTAAACCTATAAAATGAAGTATATTTAGCGATATTTTATTTTTTAGGTTTAAACCACGAACAAAACATGAAAAAAATGCGTCTTTTATCCTTCATGCAATTGGCCGAAAGCCACCCTGAAATTTCTTTTGATTTGGTCCAAAGTGAACTACAAATCGAAGCTAATGAAGTCGAATCTTTTATCATTGAAGGTATTTAATTTTAATGGGATATTTCGAGTTATAGTATAATGTGAATTTGCCACTTTATCGAGCACACATTGACAAAATTATATCTTAACTTAAATAAAATCATTTCTCTTTGTCTTCTTTTTGACTTTCTTATACGTAGTAGGTATATTTTCTTTAGATAGAAAGGATATTGAAATGCAGATGTTTAAACATTCAAGAAAATATAATTATGTATTACGCTAAATTAGACATTATGGCCGGGCGTTGTTTTAGTTTTCAAATGAACAATCGATGTTAAATGCCAATTTATTTGATTCTATTTTATTTTCCAGTTAAACTACTGACAGGCATAGTTGATACGATTTATTAAATATAATTACCCATAGCTGCGTAACTATGGCAATAAAAATAAGAAATTTAAGAATTTCAGACTTCTTTTCAAAAATAGGACATTTTCTTGCCAGCCATATACAAATTTTAAATTATAATTTTCATCATTTTTCCTTCAACAGTTTAGACTGTAGAATAAACGCACACAAATACGCGCGCGCGCGTCATTCCAAAAATAATCAGATTCGATTCCGGGAAGGTCAAAAGGTATATTTTCGTTAAAATCTCAATATCTAATTTTTTCATGATTACTCCGTATAAGAAAGTAAAAAAATATAAACATAATTAGACAAATGTGATTCTAAAAATATAAGAAAGAGAAGTACATTTCAAATTCAAGGGATTCCACTGTACAACCACAATGTAATTGTGTTTTAATTATTGTAATTACTGCAGTTTAAGTGGTACCCGGTTAAATAATAACGGTTTGTTTTTGGAACCGACCTAAATTTTACGGTTTCGGGTTTTATTACTAAATTTAATCAGTAAAACCGGGGTTTTCCTAACCGATTTGAAGCCCTGAATCCTATACATCATATATTGCCAGTAACGTCGCTGAATTGACTAATTAAATTTGTGTACAGATTTGGTCAAATTCGTACAATACGTTATAAAATATTTATATTATTTTGTGACGCCCTTTGTTTTTTTTTTAAACTAATGTATGTATGTATAGTATTAAAAACAAAATTAGTACGAGCACGAATGGATCAATCGGCGAAAAAAATCTACACATCGAGCACGATGCATCGTACATTTGAACGAGCCCAATGGCAGCAGCTTCGAGATCTGCTCCATTCGTGGAAGGGCAACTTGGCAAGCATACAGGAAGGTATGAAAAATGTCACAGCTGCACAGATGGAACTTATAAATCAGCATTAATTTTTAATATGACATGTGTATTGTGTAATAAGTTCAATTAATTAAATTTATATGATACCAGAATTCGTTTATTAATTATTATATATAAATTATTGGTTCTAATTTTATTTTAGAATATAACGGATGCGCTAAATTATTTGCTTCATTTATCAGAACTATTTTACAAAAATATTCTTATATAAAAATGTATTTTTAAAATGAAGATCTGTGGTTGAGTTCGTTATGCAAATGAATCAAAACGAGCGTTCAGACTTAAAAGTGGAGTCACGACACAAGATAATTTGATAGTTTGACCAGATACAGAGACATATAATGTATTGTATGTAGTTTTATGCAAGGATTACCCTAAATTACAATCTTGAACTCCGCCTCTATTGTTAATTTTTATAAATATTTTTATTGGGAAATTGAAAGTAATGGATATTTTCAATTTTTTTTTACGGTTGAATTGAATTGAAAAATGTTTTTATTTATGTTTTTTTGTACATAGTCATAATGGAAATTTTTACAATAAAACTAATGGCCGTTATAGGACTCATTTGCCCTCTTCAGTCCATGCTTATTGTTTGACGGCCTCTGGCTATGCCTATACTTTACGGACAATGTCACCAACTATATGCATAATTTTAGTTATTTTTTGACAGAAAATACAATATATAAACAGTAAATTATTATATATATTATAATATTTTGAGATTTGAGGATACATTTTTGATTCAAATATGTATTTCATTGAGAGGAATATCTTTATAAACGTTTGGTGACACTGTCTGTTGAAATTGCTTATTTGCTTCTATCAGCTTCTATCTTCGTATGTGTTCCTTGTCCACATGTCAAAACGGTGAATAATCAAATACGAAAATTGTAATCACTGCAAAATTGATATTTCGTCAAAGTTATTGCTCAATTGAGGTAATACACGTATACATTTTGTCAAGTACTACGTTGTCAATAGAAAAAACTCAGTCAGTATTTACGATGTCAACACAATTTCGACCAGCTTGGAAGCCTCCTGCACAGTCCAATAAGCCTGTTTTAAAACTCTACAATAGTTTGACGCGACGAAAGGAGGAATTTGTGCCCCAGAATGGAAACCGGGTGAATTGGTACAGTTGCGGGCCAACTGTTTATGATGCTGCTCATATGGGACATGCCAGGTAATTTTCATCTTTTTACTTTCTTATATTAAGTAATAAGTATGGAGTATAGATTTCGTGTAAGCAGATAACGTACAGGTTGCTGTCCTTTTCTACTGTCATATTGACATTGACAGATTCGTTTTTAAGCATCAAATTTTGATAAGCAACGTTATTATATGTATAAATCGACATTTTTTTAATGCCAATATAACGCAAATAACTACTCAGCAAAAGCACCCAATTTTAGATACTATTAAAACATCTGCAGTCTTGCACTGGACTTTTTTATACGTAGTAGCAAGAAGTATACATCTTTGGTAGTAGGTATATTTTGGGTAGATGAAATATAATTATTCATTATATATTTATAATTATTTTATTATGACCAGAAAATAGTTACATTACAAATAAATGAAATATACTTTTCAATACTACAATATTTTAAATATATCACTAACCTTTCAAATACTTCTTTTTTAATCTATTTTGTATAATCCCTGTCAAATCCCAAATTATTTTAGTCTATTTTGTTTTTATATTAATATATTGACAGGCATAGTGGATATGATTTATTAAATATACTTTTCCATACCTACGTAACTCTAACTATGGCAACATAAATAAGAAATTAAAAAAAATCTGGCATTTTATTGTAACTGGTACACTTTTTGAAGAAACTTTCCAGACAAAAGTTATGCGAAATATATTTCATTTTAGAAATACCTATTTGCTATAAATGCAGCTGTTTCGTAGACTGCAGAAATGACAAAGAATGTTTAGAATAAACATACACTTCCTGTTTGAATAGTCTTTTCAAAAATAAGAAATATACAAATCTAAAGCTTATAGTCTCAACCTTTATACTCTAGAGTGTTCAAATTCACACACACACACGTCATTTCGAAAATAGTCAGATTTGATTCAGGGATGGTCATAACGTGTATTTCCGTTAAAATCTCGATTTTGAAATGTTTCATGATTACAATATTTATACGCGTATACGAATATATATAAGGAAAGTAAAAATACTTAAAAGATAAATTAAATATCAAATTATAATCATTTAAATGTTTATACCTAAATAATGTTAAATCATTATTTTATCTATAGCCAGAATATTAATAATTATGAAATGTTTACCGGCAAATTCAGTGGTATATCTATGTTACAAATGTAACTCAATAGAATGTTTAATAATATAAGTAATCATAAATGTTAAATATTCGAAAAATATACAAGCGTTTTCTCATAAGTTATGTAAACGTAATAATTACCATAAGTAATGCTAAATAAATTGTTTTAGATCGTATATAACTTTTGATATTTTGCGACGAATTCTTTCCGATTATTTCGGTTACGATATTTTCTATGTTTTAAACATCACAGATATTGATGATAAGATTATTAAAAGGGCTCGACAAAATTATTTATACGATAAATACGTCGAAGAAAAACCTAATTTAGAACAAGTCCTACATGATGCAGAAGGGGTATGCTATATTAGTCTTAAGCCGTTCTTATATGATCCATTTGAAATATTTGTAATTGAAAATATTTATTTAATATAGGGTGCGGCCATCTGTTGGTTTCTTTTTGAAATGCGTGTTATATCGACAGTTTGCAACACTGACGCGCTTGACATTGATAGATATGTAGTGTCAAACCTCCGCTGTAAGGGGTCAGTGTTGCAAACTGTCGAAATAACACGCACTTCAAAAATAAGCCAACAGATGCCCCATACTGTATTTGTAATTTAAACAATCTAAAAATCTATTTGCTCCTACTGTAAAACATTACCTTAGTATTTCTTATATAACAGTTTTTTAAGACAGGCAACATATATATATATATATATATATATATATATATATATATATATATATATATATATATATATATTAATACATAGTAATTAAAGATTTTGATAATTAGGTTATAGATAAATTTTCGGAGATTCTCCAAAAAACAACTGATCCAGATAAAAAACAAATGATGGAACGACTCCTAGTCAAGTATGATCATATTTATGTTACTTAAAAGTTGAAATTAAGTGAGGCCGTAGCCAAAGCGTTTTCTAAAATTGGTCTCCCTTAGTTTCAGCAGTAAGAACTACACTCCATTTGTAGTATTATAAAATTTCTTTTAGATTAACTTCAACAATAGAAAACTTGGAAAATGCTGTGAAAAGTAGCGACTTAAACAAAATTGCAGAGGCCCAAAATGTGATGATTAACGAAGCCAAGGATCCAATTTCCGAATGGTTAGATAGTAAATTTGGTGCTACTATAACGGATAACGCTATTTTCACTGCATTACCGCGCTTTTGGGAACAAGAGTTCCACAAAGATATGGATTCATTAAATGTACTAAGGCCTCATGTTCTGACGCGTGTTAGTGAATATATTCCTGAGATAGTTGCGTATATTGAGAAAATAATCGCGAATGGCTTGGCGTATGAATCAAATGGTTCGGTGTATTTTGATGTGGGGGCGTTTGATCGGAGAGAAAATCATTCCTATGCAAAGTTAGTTCCAGAAGCTTATGGAGATGCAAGTAGTTTACAAGAAGGAGAAGGTACTTTGAACTTTTGAAATATTCAAGATTTGTTATAAGATTCCCATTTTTAGCATTTGTTTGATAACCGTGTAGATCTGGAAATGTGAATTTTTAAATATTTCGCTCTTAGGAATCGTGATGTCACATGGATTTGTAAAATGTTAACTTTTGTCATAATTAGGTGATTTATCAAGTCAAGAACAACAACAAGGTGAAAAACGTTCAGCGACTGATTTTGCGTTATGGAAAAAGAGTAAAGCAGGTGAACCGGCTTGGGAGTCACCTTGGGGTACTGGTAGACCCGGATGGCACATCGAGTGCTCAGCGATGGCGTCCAGTGTATGCGGACCAACCCTGGACATTCACACTGGCGGTGTTGACTTGAAATTTCCTCACCATGACAATGAAATCGCTCAGAGTGAAGTGAGACATACATCTGAAACTTTTTAACTATTTTTTTTATGTGTCTTTGAATATTTACAGGCTTACTTTGGCTCAGCTGAGTGGGTCAAATATTTTCTACACTCGGGCCATTTGACAATAGCTGGTTGCAAAATGTCAAAATCGTTAAAGAATTTTGTCAGTATTCAACAAGCGTTAGAGAAATATTCAGCACGACAGCTGCGATTTGCATTTTTACTTCATTCCTGGAAGGATACACTGGATTATAGTCCAAATACTATGGAAATTGCCATGTCTTATGAAAAAGTATTTAATGTAAGTTTACATTTTAAAATATATTATTTACAATGTTTTCGTGGTCATCTATACGAATAAAAATTTAAAACACCAATTTAATTTGTCCCAAAACGTATCTTAGTGGCCACAAGTGATTTACTTATAAAAAAACTGATAAATTAAACAAGAGATCTTCCTGCGATAGGGCAAGGCTTGCCTTAGGTTTGAAAAGCACCAGTTTTAAAGAAAACACCAACTAAATCTTTCCAAAATAGTAGCACTAGTTAAAGTATTATTAAATACAAAATATATTTTATAGTTTAACGAAACGTTATCCGCTATTATATAAAATAACTAGTTATAGCTTATAATATGATTTTATTTTACACTTTAACGAATGTGTTATTTCATAGATTAACTAGTTATTCTACGTAATAACGCAAACCGGCGATTAACTAGAACGGAAATTATATGATGTGATGATTGATGGTTATTTACTTTTTTTTTTAATTGCAATATTTTTTCTATAGGAATTTTTCTTAACTGTCAAAGATTTGACCCGTGACGCTGCAGAAGGAACTAAGTTGAGCACTTTTGATAAATGGAACAATTTTGAAATTGAACTTAATTTGAAGTTATCGAAAACTAAAGATAGTGTGCATGCTGCTCTTTGTGGTGAGTTTTTATTAAAAATACACTTAATTAGTTTGTCTACTAATCTTTATTGGTTCTATTGCAGATAATATTGATACAAGAACTGCTTTGGATAGTCTACGAGAATTAGTTTGCTCCAGCAATATCTATATTAGAGAACGTAAACCCGCGAATAGTCTACTTTTAAGGGATATCGCAACATATGTTACGGAAATATTGACTATTTTTGGAGCGATTGATATACCAAAACAATTAGGATTTCCTGTCCGCACTGTAGCTTCTGGTGATGTAAGTCTATATTTTATTTATAATTTCTCTATTAAAACTAATCTAAGATTCACGACACAAAATTGGAAACGGACATTCTGAAGTTAGGTACAGATTTACCCATTCCAAATCAATAAAAAAAAAAACCGCCTTTTAATAAACCAAAATTTGTTTTCCATAGTAGTAAACTTTTTGCTGTTTTAGACAGAACAAACAGTAATGC
Organism: Nebria ingens riversi; assembly: GCA_018344505.1. NCBI lineage: Eukaryota > Metazoa > Arthropoda > Insecta > Coleoptera > Carabidae > Nebria > Nebria ingens. The sequence continues at coordinate 10,416 of JADQWA010000104.1, forward strand.
CGTTCTTGTTAATAATGGCTGAATTCCGAGACAAAATTCGTGTCCAAGCTCGAACTTTAAAAGCTCACGATATCTTACAAGAATGTGACCATTTGCGTGATGATATCTTACCGAATGTTGGGGTGCGCTTAGAGGATCGTGAAGACAAGCCAAGCGCTGTTAAACTTGTCGATCGGAATACTTTGCTGAAAGAAAGAGAAATGAAAAAACAAGCGGAACTTGATAAAGCAGCGGAGAAAGAACGGAAAAAAGCTGAAGTGGCCAATGCGCAAGCGGCCAAAGATGCACAGAAGAAAATCAAACCAACTGATATGTTTTTAGTCGAAACTGATAAATATTCTAAGTTTGACGACACGGTAGGATATTATTACTAGTTTTGATAAGCAGACACGCTGATGTTTAAAAGTTTAAATATTTAACTCATTTGTCGCGCATGAAGAAATATTATAATAATGTAAATGAATAAACAGAGGTTGTTTGTCACTTTATTTCCAGCGACAAGGCGTGAATGCATTGCTTTTAAATTATACGTAGTAATAAGCAAATGTTGCAAATTTGAAAATGTTCGAAGTCGAAATTTTAACGAACATATCCGTTTTGAGCGTATTTTAATCCATATTGAACATATTCAACAGATGTGTGCCTGTTTGCGTTGTAACTCAAAAACAGAGTTTAAAATTATGCAAAATTATATTTAAGATTTTTATTATTAAATTTAAAAGAATTTCTTTGATCAACCGAAAGCGGTAGTTTACTTGAAGTTGTTTTAATTTTTAGTCTCTATTTTAAGAAAAAGTTGAGTTACTTCGAAAATTTAGTAAACGAGCGGCAACATGATTTCTACACTTATTGTTTGAAAAGTTTGTTTTTTAATTTTTGAAACTTCGTGATTATTTATTTAAGTTAGCTTCGAAATAAGTGATGATCAATTTTGAACAAACAATTTATTATATTTGTATTTAGTATCCTTTCTATCTAAACATACTACCTACTCGTATTAGAAACGCCATTGCATGGTACTGCAGATATTTTTATTTTTTGGTCATATGATGTTACTGCGAAGTAGAGTTTTAATATTTTATAATTCTTTAAAAATAAATGAAATAGACGGTTTTATATACGATAATGTACAATATTTAATTTTATCTTTTAGGGATTACCGACGCATGACAATGAGGGTAAAGAAATTAGCAAAGGCTTAGTGAAAAAACTTGTCAAATTGCAACAGGCTCAAGAAAAAAGGTATCAAGAATATTTAGCATCGGTAAATAATGCGTCTTAATAAAAATACAAAATTTATTTATGAAGAAGAATCGAAAAACCCAGTGCTTAATAAAAATTCATATCTTTATTTATTTTGTGAAAAATATGTACCTAATTAATTATGTCTTTTCTATAGTGCATTTTATAAAAACAGGATGATTACTTTTGTATAATTTGCGAAACTAAAATAAAATATGTGCTTTATCCAAGTGACGATTGTTTTTAGCTCGCCCGAACGTAGTTCGAAAGATTTTAAGTCTTTGGTTGTGTGACTAACATGCTCCGAATTGTAAAATACTTTCACAGAAATTCATATCACGTCTCTCTGATTCCAAAAATATATTTGGATGTTTATTGGTCGCTCGATCGTAAGGACAGAATTTATCGCCTCTGAAGATTACAAAATGTATGTCAAGTTACCAAAGATAACTAAACGAGATAGGACAGCTCCATGTTAACTTTTGTTCAAGAGTTGTCGTAAGCACTACCTGGTGGCACACCGCAAACTAAATTTAATTTGCGGTAAATACGAATGTTGGAAATCAGATACGGGTTACTAGTAAATTACTAAATGTAATGAAATGATAACGACAAGTTTGTTTTATGAAAATAATAATGTATTTACATTTTTACAAATACGGTCACTTATACATACAAATATTTTACTGACAATATGTACAAGTAATTTACAAATATGTACAAGTAATTTACAAACTATATTTACACATATCTACATATTTACACACAATTATTTACATACATATACAATTTATAATTTTAGCTTTAACACACGCGAAAACTCATCAATCACATAATTTGGACGAGAGTAATTTCGCCTTAATTGTTTATTAATACATTAAAAAAATGTTTTAACATCACATGTGCCATTGTTAAAATTATTTTTTGTTGTAACAATATTTTGTGTTCCTCACAAGGTATTTCTAGAGAAAAAAAAGGCTCTAGAAATGAGCTCAACTCTTTTATTATTGAGTCTTTATTTACATATTCTGGTAAAATTCTAAAAATAATTGTTTTTAAGTTATCAATACATTCTATAACGTTTTCCGCCGGATAAACCAATCTTTTATTGTTTATATCATATTCCTTTAATTGTATTACAGCATGGCTGTCAGTAATTGTATCAGTTGTGTAAAAATTAACACATGCCTGGCAACCATGCTGCAATACCTTTCTCCCGATGAAGCTAGCGATATACCCACTTGTTTGAAGCCGAAGTCGTTGTATTAAAGCATAATGTCCATCGTTAGATGGTGGAGGTGGATCAGAGGATGTAGCGAGAAAAGGATCAACTGATGATGGATTGGAAGATTGAGATTGGAGCCTTGTGGAAATCGACAGAAGAGAGTTTAGAGCGATTAAATAATTGCCACCGTCATCCTCACAGTTCGAATGTTTAGAATTTTTTAAAGTTTTGTTAAATAAGCATGTTTTAAACGCCGCTGCGAACTGTGATGGCGACGGATTGGCATTTTGGCCACAAAGTCCCTTAATAACAGCAAAGACATTCTCTAAAGGATCTTGATTTAAGGATTTGGTAACCATATACGAAAAACCAAGATCCTTTAAAGAATTCCACAATGCTTCGACATCACGAATTGTTACAACGAAATTGGCTACACACGATGGGCTCGGTACTTTTTTCTCAGCTTTAATAAAAATTAAATTATTTAAAATTCCCGAAAAACTGAGAATAATTATCGATATATAATCAAAAACTGCAAGAATATTCACAGGAATAATGTAATTTCATTAAAAATATCATGATAACAAGTGCAAACTGTGTGTCGTCCGACGTTTCCTCAAAAAATTGGAATGACTTTTTTAAAAATTTACTATTTTCGTAATCTACATACTTCAAGCTTTAATACAATATATAAAACATGCAAATTAAGGCAACAAATCTTTTAAAAAATCTCATTCGAAATGTAACGTTCCACATGACAGACCACTTGAGGCTATATTCTGTCTACACAGTTGATTTGTATAAACTTTAATAATTCTGTAAAACATTATGAAAATTACATTGCAAACAATAAAAACTATACATACAAAACAAAACTATACAAAAAAAAAATAACAATGCCTATTCCCAACATGTGGGGTGGCAGAAAATTCTTTACATTCACATCTTCACAATCTTTCGCCATTCAATTCTATCCTTATACACTTCATTCAGATTCTTCATACATGCTCTTCTATTTCGCTTGCTCACAACTTTCCTTTCGCGCAACTCATTCTCAATCATATTCATCCACTTATTCCGAGGACGACCTCGCATTCTCACACCATTCATCTCGCCCACGTAAATCTTTTTTGTTAATCTTTCATTCGACATTCTTTCAACATGACCATACCACCTAACTTACGTACGACATTTTTGACATCGCACTGCTCGTACATCCACGTATTCCTCTTTCTGTCTCTCTTAGATACATCACAAGTACCTCTCAAAAATTTAATTTTCCACAACAGTCACGCGCTTTTTATGCTTGGTTTGCCAAACCCAACATTCACTTCCATACATCAACGATGGCACAAGTACACCATTGTACACGCATAACCTTGCATCCTTAGAAATGTTAAAACTTCTTGCAAACATATCTAAAGCCCCTAATATCTTACACCCAGCAGACACTCTTCTCCCAATCTCGCAATCATACTGGTTCACTTGCTCTAGTCGAGGTCCATCTACCACAATATTATACACTGTCCTGCATTCATTCTTTTCGAATACCATCACTTTTGATTTATATACATTCAGTTCAAGATTCATATCCTTTCCTACTGCACTTATACTCTGTACCATTCTACTTAGTTGCTCTTCTAATTCACCAAAAACCACGAGATCATCTGCATAAGCTAAAGCAGAACAGTCATACCACCAACAGTTACACCATCGTCATTCCCGCCACATAATGCCCGGCGCAATAATACATACATGTATATATTAAATAACCAGGGCGACATCACGCAACCTTGTTTCACACCAATTTTAATATCAAACCATTCACTCAATCTACCATCAACTCTTACTGCAGCTTTACTGCCTGCATACAACACTTGTATGACATTTAACAAAGATCCATTCACACCATATTCTTTCAAAATGCACCATAAACTCTCGCGTACTACACTATCATACGCCTTTTTCAGATCGAGAAAGCCACAAAATAACTTTTTATTATTATCAAGTGACTTTTCGACAACCATACGAAGAGAAAACAATTGATCTATACATCCTCTCTCAGGCAAAAAACCATCTTGTATATCATGCAATTTCATTCGCGATATACATCACACCACTTAACAAACTTATGGCTCTGTAGTTATTGCAATCACTCGAACTACCTTTTCCCTTAAAAAGAGGAACAATCACAGCACACTTCCAATCATTCGGAACTACGTCATTCTTTAGACAAAAGTTAAACATCTTTACCAACCAATCGATCAAACTTACACTCCCAAATCTTAACATTTCCACAGAAATACCATCTATACCAGCAGCTTTACCACATTTCATTCTCAACAGTGACTCATATACATCTTCACTAATAACACATTCATCAATTGTCGTTACATCTGACACTAAATCTGGCGCGCCATTGGATCCACTTGATCCACCATATAAACATTTAAAATACTCACACCATCTAGCTCTTACATCTGTTTCACTCCAAAGAAATTCACCACCATCATTCTTTATTGCTTTCACACAACTGGCATTGCTGCCACCTTTCAATTTCTTCACACTAGACCAAAACAATTTCTTATTTGTACTAAAATCAAAAAACTTTTCATTCAAAGCTTTCTCCATGTTCATCTTGCTTTCATTCACAATCCTTTTCGTATCTCTTTTCATCAATTTATATTCAGTGAAGCAAGCGTCATGAACATCACCCGGCATATCCTTGACATTCAAGTAACTAAGGTATGCTTCATTCTTTCTACGTACAGCCTCTTTTACCCTTTCATTCCACCAGCCACTCTGGATACGTGCACCCACTCTTGAAACACTACATACTTCAGTCGCACACCTTACAACTTGCGTCTTAAACTCATTCCAAATCGCATTTATATCACAATCATAATTTGAAACAAACGCCGACAAAGCAACATTCAACTTACATGCATATACTTCCTTAACTGACTCACAATGTAAACGAGCAGATTTTATTCGAATTATACACTCAGTCTTTCTTACTCTTTAGCACCAACCTTGTGCTAAATTCATATGCGAAACAACTAAATAATGATAATTCGTACTTAGCTCAGCTCCACGGCTCACTCGCGTATCGACAACCACACTTCGCAAACGTTCGTCACAAATTATCAAATCAATCACTTTTCTCTGATTTAGAGTTACATTCTCCCATGTATATATGTGTGACTTAATATGCTTAAAGCATGAATTAGTCACGATGCGGAATTTGCCCAAAAACCGAGCAAAGCAGGAAACATCATTTGGCGGTTGTGGCATATCGATTGTCAATTATATATTTTTTCTGTATTAACGTTTCACTAGATTATCTTTATATTAATCTATAATTATATTAATTTGCATATTAACGAGGTTGATGGGAATAGTAAATCTTTCTTTGTAACATCGCTATTTTGAAATAGTACATGAGATATTGGTTATTGTGTATTTATTAATGGAATGAACTCTATACGATTACTAAATAAACATTCGACCCGTTAATTAAATCGCTAACTTTCGTGTTTCTTTCATCAACCCTTCAGTGCAAGTGTTCCACGGATTTAGCGGCAACAACACAGGTAAGTATAATACTGTTTACTTATACTCGGCAATACTTGAGACGTAAGATGCGTTGGGACTCGTTGCAATTACCCTCGCGTATGTTACATTGGCGCAGTCGGTAGGATCAGTGTTAAATTGTGATCGGTAGCCTTTTTAAAAGATATATCATAACCACTGATTGAACGGATAGGCTCTAGTGTATTGTACATTCGTAGAAAAGACACTAAAATGGCACCACCCGTAACAATAGCAACGACAACCATGATGGCTAATGTCACATATCAGTTATACGATAGGGTTTCCGGGACTCAAACATTTAACCCTTATATAAACCCAGCGGGAATAGCAGCAGCTGCTAATTCAACAATACTGTTTTCGTCATATACTCCAACAATACCGTTTGTCGTACTATAATCCAACAGTTCCCTTCTCATACCATTTACCCACTTTTAGTCCATCCACACCCAATCCGAAACCAAACGATTCAGATCCAACGATGAACGCTTTAAAGAATGTAGAGACATTTGTGGGTGGACCAGACTTGGAACCGTTTTTTGATAACGTAGCTGCGTTCTCGGAGTGCTATGATTGGACACACATTCAGGTTGTCCATGCTTTAAAGTTAAAATTACGTGGAGAAGCGCAGATTTGTTTCTAATGCTGAGCGACGATCAGGCTCAGTATTATCTATGCACCAGTGGTTAACACAATTATTCGGTCGGAAAATCGATGCAGCTACGGCGGAAAGATATGTCCAAAAATTATATCGAAAAAAGGATGAAAGCTTACAAAATTATGCATTTCGTTTAGAAATTGCAGCCGCGAAACTTTACCCTAATCCCACCGAGTATAGTGATGACTACAGCGCTTTACGTAATCGAATAAGATGCGAAACGCCATTAGTATAACAGTTTTTCGAAGGGTTAGAGACGCATCTAGCTAACGAAATTTGTAGGTTTAGAAAATTCGAAACGATGGAAGAAGCGCTTCCATACGCGGAGCACTGTGAACAGGTTTTAAATCGAATGTTTAAAGTCACCAAATCTGCAGTGCTCGGTCAGCTATTCGCGCAGTCAATAAACCATTGACGGAACATGCTAAGCCTAAGGCGGGTCCATCCAGAAATTCAAGACCAATGATACCTTCAAATGAAGGGTCGCTGTTATAATAGCGGAGAGACGGGTCATTTCGCAAAAGCGTGTCCCAAACCTTCCCAGGCCCTGCGCTATGCCTGTGTTAAGGTTGGCCGGAACAGTGGACTGCCCTTTAAACTCCAAACCTGCCTTGGCGAAGACTCCCGCCTAGACAGCTCCCAACCCTATTCCGTTAAGTTAGTTCCAAGGGTCGCTGATTCAGACATGGATCAATGTAGACACATGCACCTCAAAATAAA
>JADQWA010000104.1:17951-48043 GCA_018344505.1 Nebria ingens riversi
GGAACCGCACTCGCATTCTTTAGATCGCTCATCTTTCGTTACCTAAGTTGTACTGTTCACCACATCATGGATATTTATTGTAAATTACGCCACACGCATCACTCTTATGTCAACAAAGTTTGCATATAAAATCTAGTAGTTTTTTACGTATAATTGCTTTCAGACGTAATACAAAGGAATTTTAAATTGCGTGATTACTGTTTTTAAATAAATTCATGTTATATAAACATATAAATTAATATATCAAATCAAAATAAGTGACCATGTCCATTCTACGCTACACGCATTACTCTTATGTCGCAAGGTTAAAAAACGTTTGCATACAAAAATCTAGTAGTTTTTCTAACGTATAATTGCTTTGAGACGTAATACAAAGGAAATGCAGGATCGCCATTTAAAATGTGCCCTTTTTTAATTCTTAAGTGTCTTTAAAATTTTTTTTTTTTAATTTATCGAAATTATTGATCGATTCCTGGAGAGAGGAAGGGAGCTTGATTATACCTTATACTCTTTGATTGATTAAAAATGCGTGTAAAACACATAATTAATGAATTATTATTTAGTATTAATTGTTAATACATTTAAACCTAAAAGTTTTATTTTGTTGCCCACAACCCCACTTCCTTAATTTCCTGATTATGGCCTTGTAATAATTTTTTAAAAAAATTTATTTATTTATTATTAATTATAGCCCAAGTATAAAATAATTTATTTAAAATCATAAATGTAAATTATTATTGTTTTTCGATAAACAAATTAATTATTATTCATATTATACGGTCTAATTATAATTTAAAACGGCGATGGTTGGATTATCCATAAGATTTATATAAATTCCTAAACATCTGTAAGCCGTACAGGTATTACAGCTTACAGGTGCTGATTTCCGTCAAACTGACCCACTAATTACGGTTTATATGTCAATTCAATGTAAAAGTTACATTTAAAACATATTTATTGCATAAAGTACATTCAATCCGTTGATGGAAATTGATTACAACAATCAAATTTCAATAATTTTGGTTTTTATTATATTTCATGATATTTAATACTAAATTGAAACAAAATACTCTTTTAATAATAAATTAATTAGTTGTTACATATTTATTTAAGCCAAAAATTGATCAATTTATTAATTACATATTAAAATTATAGTAATAAATTAAAATACAATAAAATGCAGTTCTAAATAAATAAATAATATTGCCTATAGATAAGACTATAATTATATTTGGTTTGTTTCAAAGTGTTTATCACAAAATTGTCAAAATAAACAACAAAAAATGCCGAATAAGCGTTTTCATTTGTCTGCATTTTAGTAACTCTACTGCGTAGCGGCCGCAACATAAAATTGTACAATGTAAACTGTTCTTCATTGTAGTCAATCATTTTAGTAATCAATTACGTCTTTAAGCCTCAAATATATAAAGTAATAAATTTAATACCTTAAATAATCATTTATAAGACAAAAAATGCATGAAGTAACTCTCTTTATCTCTTTATTCAATATTAATCAAATCATAATTTTGATTTAACGGTCATTTTATGAAATGTTACTGTGTACATCCACCTTACAGAGCATTCATTCCCCTAAATCGTAATCACCTGTTGCGGCCAATCATAGACGAAAGTTTAAAAATGCAATCACAGGTAGCGACGTTTGATTGGCCGTTTTTAGCGCTTTTTTGTTAGTTTATTATAAAGCGGCTCGACCAATCACAAAGCAGTTACTGTAACCGCGTGTTTTGTTTGCAGTGGCTCTAATTGGTGGTAGATAAGAAATGAGCAAAGGGAGGTGGAAAAAATTTGCTAGTACTATAGTGAAACGGCAGCTGGTTTCATTTGTAGTGTGGCTTTTGTTGCGTGAAGATGTGTTCGGAGTTGCTCTCTTAATGTTCAATTGTTGCTTGAGGTTAGGATTTTTATTTTTAATTAGTGTTCGCGTGATTCTTAATTTATATAAGACTTTTTTAAATTGAATGCTAGAAGATTATTACGGTTATCCGCTTTTGCGGCTTTATACCCTCATCAAAGAGTTCGACATGTATATAAGAGTGAGGAAACTGGCTGCGAAAGTCCCGGAACAAGATATTGTTATTACGATAAGTAAAATTACTGACATTCGGGAAATACGAGAGAAGATACAGAAAAAGTTGGGGGTTGATCCAAAGCTCCAGAAATTGTATTATAAAGGAAAGCAGGTTAAACAAAAATATTTATTCATGTATTTTAAAATTATCGAGTAAAAAATAATGTTTTACAATCCGAGCGGTGATATATTTCCGCAAGTAATATTATGCAATTTTCATTTTTTTTTATCGTATCGGGCGACTTGTTTACCAATATTTTTAACAATAGCATTAACAAGGGCATGTATTCTTCATAATCTAGCAGTTCTCAGGGTGTTGGATTCATGACGTTATTATTGTTTTTATTATCTTAGGTATTATTGTTGATTATTGTGCTTATGCTCGCTACAATACTAGTGGCGCGCCTGAAGTGTGGAAAAAGGCGGGCGGGGAGGGGGTTGACTAGCAGTTCGCCGGATGTTTTTGTAAAAGTCTTATCTTATAAGCATTGTTGTGCTTGCTACAATACTTGTTGCGCGCCTGAATTGCGCTGAAGGGGGCGGCGGGGGGTTCGCCGCGCTCGACTCCCACCATATCTAAAAATTATTTTTCGTTCGTGTACTCCCACTAATAAAGTCAAAACTCCTCCCGAAAGAGGGGCTCATACCCCCACATAAAACAAAATAATTTTTAATTGGCTCTCCTTCCAAAAAATATTAGTTACTTGTCGCCTAAAGGCAGGTTCAACCCCCGCCCCCAAGTACTCAACATTCATTTTATCTTTAAGTATTATGGTGAAAATACATTTCTGTCGGGGGGGGGGGGGGGGGGGGGGTTATATATCTATATGCGCGACTGCGCAAATGCTCATTGTTGCCACTGATCGTGTATGTGTGATCGTCATAACGCATTATTTTATTTTTCTATTGGTAAATATTGTTTGCATCTTGTGAAAATTCATTTCGATCGCCGGAGTGGTAAGGTTATATATATATATTTTTATATATATATATATAAATATATATATATATATATATATATATATATATATATATATATATATACACATATATATATATATATATATATATATATATATATATATATATATATATATATATATATATATATGTATGTATGTATGTATATGTATATATATATGCGCGACTACGCAAATGACTATTGTTGTCAATAATCGTGTTTGTTTGATCGTCGTAATAACGAATTATTTTATATTTCTATTGGTAAATATTCTTTAGGAATATGTTTACGTTGGTAAACTGCAGTTATTAAATTTCAGCAGTTCTTCGTTGTGTTCTAGCTTTATATATTTTATGGCGTATTTTCTCTTAATAATTGCAATTGTTTTTTTTTTAAATTCTTGGAATATAATCTCGAGCGTGGCCTTATCTACAACTGTCTGTAGTAAACAGTATATAAAAATTATCAATGTTTTGGAGTACAATCAAAATAAAATATTACTACCTATAAACAATTGTCGTATCTTTTTACAGTATTACTCATTATTTATACATCTATAATAATATCAAATTTATATTTACTACTTGTAATCTATGCACCGTGGGACCAATTCAGAAAACTACATATAATCATTAGAATCAAATACATTTTTCGATTACTATAATTGTTATTATATTACTTTGGGGTATAAAGGTGCTATATCCCAGTATATTTTAAATAAATAAATATATATATATATATATATATATTATATATATATATATATATATATGTAAATAATAAACACTTCTATTAAATTGATTGATTTTGAAAAATGTTATCATAATTATTAAAAGTGGGTGGGTTAGCGGGCGCGGAAGGGGGGATGTATAGCTACTAAAACCTCCCACTCACAACCACCAGCTAGGATTATGACTTCGGAAAACTGCACTTGCACATGACGCAATCATTCATAACACGATCATTAATTGATAATAATAGCTGGGTTATTTGTTCGAATTTACAATGTCGTATTTACTAGTGTTCATAATTTTTAATTTAACGATATTGTTCGTTTTCTTTTATCATTTATTCATTATTTTGACTTCCATTTTGTACGAAGACAATTAAGAGCTCAGATTTATTTATTTTTTAAAATTTCATTTTAGCTCATGAACGGGTCCAGAGTCATCGATTACAACATTGGACTAAACGACGTACTTCAGTTGACTATACTAAATCCGACGGATTCTGAAACTCCATCAGGAAGCACAAAGGTAGCAGAGGACTCGAATGGCACTGATACCCACAAGGAAAATACTGACATGATTTTTGATAGTGGTAAGTTTTTACTAAAAACTAACCCGGATTTCTTGTTGGAGATCTTTCAATTAAGTGCCCTTTTATATCAGTTCAATCTGTTTTAATCTACGCACAATATGTGTAGCCTTATGAGTTTTAATTTGAAATGTATATGAATGAATGTTTTTAGAAGATGACGATGGAGTGATTAGATGTGAGCGGTGCAGTGATGCCCCGAACGTACCCTGTGCTGAATGCAGCTGTTTTGTTTGCGAGTCGAAGCTCTTTCCGAATAAGATCGTACTTTGTGACGAATGTGACAATGGATATCACGTTTGGTGTTTATCACCACCTTTGAGTAAAGTCCCGTCGGCAACGGAATGGTATTGTCCCAAATGCAAGACTAAAGTGGACGAAATTATCAAGGACGGCGAAGGGCCTATTGTTTCGAAGAAGAAGGCGAAAATGCTGAGCACCACGAGCAAGAAGCTGAACTGGGGCCAAGGCATGGCATGCGTTGGGAAAAGCACCAACTGCTCAATTGTTCCCGTAAACCATTTCGGGCCAGTTCCTGGAGTTGATGTTGGCACCACGTGGAAGTACAGGATGCAGGTAAACATTTATTTCTCTCAACTATTTAACAACTTCACAATTTTTTTTTATCTATATATGGATTATATTTATGTTGAGTTTCGAAAAAATGCCACTTTCCGTGTTGAGTGAATCGCTTTTCGTTGTTCTTCGACATTTTATGTCTAAAAGTGATCCAATTGATTGAATGATAACATGTTACTCGGTTTTATGTGTATATTTACAATTATTCGGATTTTTTTACTTGAATTTACTGTGAATAATGTATAACATTAATGCATTTAGTTGTTTGAGTGTTATTTCATTTTTATTTTGTGTTTTAATTCGGTGTTTTTAAAATCGCGTAAAATTATCGTCGCAATTTTCTCAAATGCGGCTGCAGTTGTTTATTATGTGTTCTTAAAATCGCGTAAAAATATCTAGGCGTTTTATCAAAGCCGGTCCTAGTTTAAGTAATATTTATGTTGTATTTTAAACTTTGATTTGAAGTTTTTCAAATCGCGTAAAAATATCTGGAAAGTAAAACATTTTCGTCATAATTTTCTCAGAAACGGCTCCAGTTAATATTTGATTTTTATGTTGTGTTTTATACTCTGTTTAGCTATTCTCTAAATCGCGTTTAATATTTAGGAAATAAAGCACTTTTCGTCATTATTTTCACAAAAATGGCTTCAATTTGAGTGATATTTAATTTTTGTGTTGTATTTTATAAATTCGCGTAAAAAATCTAGAAAATAGAGCTCTTTTCGTTATAATTTTCTCAAAAACGGCTCCAGTTTATATTTGATTTTTATGTACTGTTTTAAATTATGTTTAGTTGTTTTTAAAATCGTGTAAAAATATCTTTAAAAATAGAGTTCTTTTCGTAATAATTTTCTCAAAAACTGCTTCAATTTTTTTTTGTTGTGTTTTAAACTCTGTTTAGGTGTTTTTTAAATCGCGTAAGAATATCTAAAAAAAAAAATAGAATTCTTTTCGTTTTAATTTACTTAAAAACGGCTCCAGTTTATATTTGCTTTTTATGTTGTGTTTTAAATTCTAATTAGGTTTTTTTAAAATCGCGAAAAAATATCTTTTTTAAATAGAGCTCTTTACGTTATAATTTTCTTAAAAACGGCTCTGGTTAATATTTGATTATTATGTTGTGATTAGGTGTTTTTAAAATTGCAATTAATAATATAAACGACAATAAAACATGGCGGAATTAAATATCGTGTAGGTATATAAAACGGATGCACTTACCAGTTTAAGAGATATACGGTTGTTTTTTTTTGTTGTTTTTTTATGAATTCTAATTCGCGAATTTTTTTTTTTCTACGTATTGCGCTGCTCTTAAACTTAGGTGGCAGAAGCAGGTGTACATAGGCCCCCGGTAGCTGGAATTCACGGGCGAGAAACCGACGGCGCGTACAGCATCATCTTAAGTGGTGGGTATGAAGATGATTTTGATATGGGTGACGAATTCGTTTACACTGGTTCTGGCGGTCGCGATTATTCGGGTAACAAACGTCAAGCCGAACAAAGTAGCGACCAGAAACTAGTTCGCATGAATAAAGCCCTCGCTTTGAATTGTAATGCGAAATTGAACGTTACTATCGGCACCCAATCAAAGAATTGGAGAAAAGGCAAACCAGTACGCGTTGTCCGTAATTATAAACTGAATAAAACTTCCGCTTTTGGCCCGAAGGAAGGCAACCGTTACGATGGTATTTATAAAGTTTTCAGCTACTATAAAGATATGGGCAAAGCCGGGTTCTATGTGTGGAAGTTTGTTCTTAGAAGGGACGATAAAGCTCCGGCACCTTGGGACGACGACGGACGCGAACTCGCAATGATAGTAAGTGCTTTTATCTGTTGCACCAAGTGCACTCGAATTCCGGCTATATAACTATAACCTTGCTTTTTCAACCACCGATCATGGCAATGTTGATTGTAACGATCATCTAAAATTATCGATTCAAAAAGGTGAACCGATCATTCATTAGATGTTTCGAAATAAATCTAGAAGCCATGGCGGTGGCTAGAAAGAACATAGCAGCCACATATTACAGATAACTCCAAACTCAAAGTGATTAGTTAGGCACAAACGTTAACTGCGCAAATAAAACAACCTTAGTGAATAAAATACGTTTAAAACCATTTAAAACTTATAAGTTTAAAGATCCGAATATAAATAGACAATTTGAGTTTTATTATTACATTTAGTTTTTTTTTTTTTTGGGTAATTGTGAAGGAAACTCCACCGTTTAGAAACCATTTTCTGCTTTGCCATAAATGCAATATTACTTTTTCAATTATTTGATTTTCTTTTCTGTAAATATTAGTTTTGGGAATGTTTATTATAAATGATTTCAGTATCCTCCGGGATACTTGGATGCTCAAAAGGAGAAAGAAGAATCTGCATCTAAGAAGAAGGGAAAAGGTAAGAAGAGTGGCAACAATTCGGATGCAGAATCTAAAGCGCTAGAAGAAGTTAAAAAGGAGGATGAGGAGGAGTTACCTAAAACGCCAGAGAAAGAAGAAATGAGCGACGCTAATCTGGATGTGTTATTCCATTCACCAGGGAAAATGAATCAGAACGAAGTTAAGCTTGAAGAACCAACTGAATCGCCAAAACCCCCTAAAAAGAGTGAAGAAGACGATGTAGAGTCTACATTTAAAAGCTGCAAGGCACTGAGAAAATACGCTAACAAAATGAAGGGGAAAAAACCATTGGTTCGACAGTCTTCTGTTTCTAGCTCAACAGCATGTGCCACTGTTACAAGTGGCGCATATGATATGGAGTGTGCCTCCTCTTCTAAAGGCATACTAAAAACGGGACCGTCTAAGTATGCAGAAGTCCCTCCACAATTAAAAAAAATCGTTTGCTTTAGTGATGAATTTGGCGAGAGGATCATGCCGCATTTAGAACTGCAGGAGTTCCGACGATCTACAGCAATTGGTGAAAGGAAAACGATATTGGAGCATTACGAGAGCGTGAAAAGTCCTATCCCTAAACATGGCTCATCCGAATCTAATCCGGTGAAACAACCGCTTAAACGAATCAAAGTAGAGCCAATTGAGTACACATTGCCATCAAGGTTGCATGAGTTAATCGAATTGGATACACGAAATAAAAAGAAATGGGATGAGTGTGCGCCTTTTCTGCGAAGTGGTAAAATTATTTACTTGGAAAAAGTCACGGAGCAGTTTACTTGCGTCAACTGTCGAGATTTGGTTTGTAAACCACTGACCACCAAATGTGGACACAATTTATGTTGCGTAAGTTAATTTTACTTTATTTTTCAAATATTTAATTACCTCCAACAATCAAGTTTATGAAATACTCATGAATGCACAATGTTTCGATCTTTGCCAAAAATTAACGTCAATTTTTAACAATAAGCTACATTCCGTTTTCTAGTTAGTAAATATCATACTAGTACAAATTACATTTGTGTAAATCTAATATATCTTCAACAAACCAAAGGATGAAGTGTTTATTTTACATATAACAGTACAATTTTGATTAATTCATTGTCGAAATTTATAAGTAATTGTAAACTTGATTGTATGTCGGTGCATCGATTTCTGCATTTACATTTTGCGTTTTTATGTTTTTATAGGAATGCATGCGTCAAGCCTTCGTCCATAACTTTTATACTTGTCCTAACTGTCGGTCACATTTAGGGCGCAACTATGCCCTTAGGGCGAATAGCGCCCTAACAGCCATTTTAGAGTCGCTCTTCCCAGGATACGAGAGCCACCGTGAATGATTT
Source organism: Nebria ingens riversi (assembly GCA_018344505.1). Classification (NCBI taxonomy): domain Eukaryota; kingdom Metazoa; phylum Arthropoda; class Insecta; order Coleoptera; family Carabidae; genus Nebria; species Nebria ingens. The sequence continues at coordinate 26,632 of JADQWA010000104.1, forward strand.
CATATTATCATTTATTTTTTCATTTATAATTTTTTTCCTATTTTTCATTTTTTCTTATTTTTGATGTTTCCTATTTATATTTTTTCCATATTTTCATTTTTCGTATTATAATTTTTTCAGTATTATAATTTTTCACTTTTTCGTATTTATATTTTCATTATTATAATTCTTCTTGTGGTCACCATTTAATTTTTTCAATATTTTATTAATTTTTAAGTTTAAGTTTTTGATGTTTATCATGCGTGCTTATTCATAGTACGCTAAATAAAGTGTTTTTCGTGTTAAGTTTTTATTTTATTATTTACACCAATTTGTATTTACTTGTTTCGAATCCCTATTTTTGTTTCATATTACGCAAGTGACGCGAATTTCTAAAATACACCCGTTCTTTAAACGACTCTAAGAAAACATTCCATCCAAATAATTATTACAACTTTTCAGACTAATCAAATTACCGAATATTACATGAACTTGTTTCTTTTTCAGTGTTGGATTCCTGGATTTATTTCAATTAAGCGCACAGTTATTAACTCATACAAAACGATATTTTGGTAATTAAAATTAAACAAAAAAATATCGTAAAATATTTAAATTATAAAACGTTTTTGGTATTCAATATTAATATTTTTTGCTTTTGATGTTATTTAATTTCCAATTTAGTAGACAATTAGTAACTGTGACGTATTTTTTTTTAATTTAAACATTTATGATTTCTATACCCCTTTATACTATTCTTTTTGATAACGTGTTTGAAACAAACGTTTAACTAACTCATATTCTAAACCTGTTGTGTTGTATAACTAAATGAACTGGTTGATGTTAGTTTGAGGCGAAGTTTTGTAGTGTATAGATATGTTTCTCGCTTTAAGCCGATTAAATGTGTGTGTCCAGTGATTTTAGACTGTTTCCCGGTTTACGTAGCTGTTCTGGTGGCAGCCAATGCGAAGAAACACCTATGTAAGTTGTTTTTATATTTATGTCGCTATTTACTTATATTTTCTCGCTAACGTTGTTGGTTTATTTACCATAAACGACAAACGATATGTCTACGACGTTATATCGATACGCGTAAATGTAGAGAAATTATATAATGCTTAAAAACTATTAGATGAGAATATTAATTAAAACGCATGTCTATTTCGTTTTAATTATTAATAATACAGTGTTAAACGGAAATATATTAAATCAATGTGTTATATTTGAATTATTGTACGATATTTTATCTATTATGGGTAACCTATAGGTAATTTCGAAAATTATTAAAATTCTTTGCTATTATATTATGCTACGTCAACCCAGCACCGTAACACAGTTGGCGGTAAGTAAGCTGCCTCTGCCCGTTATGTTATATTAAAGTCGGGGTTATGAAAAGACTATATAGACGTTGATTTTTATGAAAGACTGGGTCATAGAACAGATTATGGTAAAACTGAGTCTTTAGTTGGCAATCTGACGTTTAGTAAAAAAAACTTATAACCGCTGACGGATATTTCCAGATAATTCATCGAATGTGTTTTCTTGATCTGCTCCCCCCCCCCCCCCCCCCCAACCTAAACTTTGCCCTGGCTTAAGGGACAAATCCCTTCGTAGGGTATGCTTTCTATGTATTTCGTTGCAACTGTCAGATTGCCAACTAAAGACTCAGTTTAACCCAGATGGTAACTATTATTTATATATATATATATATATATATATATATATATATATATATATATATATATATATATATATATATATATATATATGTAGTTAGATTTCGGAATATGATTACCTGAAAACATGTTTTAAATAGTTTTCTAACATTTGAGAGGATGCTGTAGTTTCTTTTTTTTTACACATGTAAATACAAAATATCCAAATACAATTTTGTAGGTGTAAGTATAAATGAAGAAACAATAAAGATTCATTAATAAAAAATATAAATGTGCATTAATATTGTTTTAAAAAGCACATTTACTGGTAATTATTAATTAAAATGCAACAGATTTATAAACAAATACAATTTATATTATTAAATATAATCTTATTTTGTTTATATTTATTAAATTGCTAAAGATACAAGAGTCGACATTCAAATAATGCGTCGTGTTGAACATTAGAATTAACCACCATTTTAAAGCTTTGTTCATTTGTCCTGCTCTGGTGGTTCATAATCTGTCCTTTTTTCTCATTATACGTAGAAAAGAGATAAAACATAAACTGAGCCCGGTTCATTATGGTGATATAAATAATGTTTGCACAATATATACATAAATATTAAGATTATATCCTATCAAAATGGGGCGACTTATGCTGTGACATAACTTCATGTTTGTTTGGGACAATTTTTCCCATTCGACATACAAATGAATTTAACAATTTAATTTTATCAAACGAACCTCGCAAATAAAATGGAATTACACGAAATAATATTTACTTAAATATATTTAATGCACGCTCAACTGTGCCTCATTTTATTTAGTTATATCTCTAGGAAATTGGGGCTTTAAAAATGATTCATTAATAATAAATATAAATGTTTCAAAACGGATGTTTACGCCATGATTTGTGCAACAGATTAATCATTAGCTAAGCAGCTTACTAGAGGGTTCTTAACAAGAATTAATAAACTGATTTCAAACTTTAAAAAACAATTATATAAATCTAGATTGAATTCAATTTTATCTTATTAAATTTGAATTAAACAAAAAAGTTTAATAGACAAGAATTAAAATGATTTAAAATATATTTATTAATATTTATAGAATATAATTATATATAATATATGTATGTATAAGTAATCTTCGTAAAAATATAAATAATTTAATAATTTCCAGAATTTGTAACATGATATTTGCAGTGCATTAGTTTAGTTTTGTTGTCGGTATGGCAGAGAGCTGTTTTTGTAGTTACACGCATTTGACTGAGTTCAAACACTCCAAAGTAGCAGATGATTCGTTGAATCTTCGCGGCCCGCCACATCAGATGTGTTACAGCCGCGGAAATCCTCGTATCCATCGCCTCCCGAAATCACCAATAATTTCGATTTTTTCGCCGGATCTGACAGACCTAAATAGTTACTGTATTGCTGTGATGTATTCTCTGCGCTCGTGTTTGCGATCTCGATACAGGTTAGGAATCTTACGTGACCCGTGTGACCATGCGGAACACCTACAATTAAACAAAACATATTTATGTTAGCTTTTAATTCAACTTATACTATTTTTTTAAATTTCAACCTGCCCTAATCAAGATTACTTACTAACCAACCTTGATTAGGGTGTAAATGTTACATTATTTTGATTTAATTACATACATACATAACTTAATGCCTATTCCCAACATGTGGGGTGGCAGAAAACCCTTTACATTCACATCTTCACAATCTTTCGCCATTCAATTCTATTCTTACACACTTCTTTCGCTTCATTCAGATTCTTCATACATGCTCTTCTATTTCGCTTGCTCACAACTTTCCTTTCGCGCAACCCATTCACAATCATATTCATCCGCTTATTCCGAGGACGACCCCGCATACTCACACCATTCATCTCGCCCACGTAAATCCTTTTTGTTAATCTTTTATTCGACATTCTTTCAACATGGCCATACCACCTCATTTGACTCTCGCCTATTCTACGTACGACATTTCTGACAATATCGCACTGCTCGAACACCCACGTATTCCTCTTTCTGTCTCTCTTAGATACACCACAAATACCTCTCAAAAATTTCATTTCCACAGGAGTCACGCGCTTTTTATGCTTGGTTTGCCAAACCCAACATTCACTTCCATACATCAACGATGGCACAAGTACACCATTGTACACGCATAACCTTGCATCCTTAGAAATGTTAAAATTTCTTGCAAACATACCTAAGGCCCCTAATATCTTACAACCAGCAGACACTCCTCTCTCAATCATACTTTCCATCGTCAGAGAATAAACAACCTAAATAAACAAACTGGTTCACTTGCTCTAGTCGATGTCCATCTACCACAATATTACACTGTCCTGCATTCATTCTTTTCGAATACCATAACTTTTGATTTATATACATTCAGTTCAAGATTCATATCCTTTCCTACTGCACTTATACTCTGTACCATTCTACTCAGTTGCTCTTCTGATTCACCAAAAACTACGAGATCATCTGCATAAGCTAAAGCACGAACAGTCATACCACCAACAGTTACACCATCGTCATTCCCGCCACATAATGCCCGGCGCAATAATACATCCATGTATATATTAAATAACCAGGGCGACATCACGCCACCTTGTTTCACACCAATTTCAATATCAAACCATTCACTCAATCTACCATCAACTCTTACTGCAGCTTTACTGCCTGCATACAACACTTGTATGGCATTTAACAAAGATCCATTCACGCCATATTCTTTCAAAATGCACCATAAACTCTCGCGTACTACACTATCATACGCCTTTTTCAGATCGAGAAAGCCACAAAATAACGTTTTATTATTATCAAGTGACTTTTCGACAACCATACGAAGAGAAAACAATTGATCTATACATCCTCTCTCAGGCAACAAACCACCTTGTGGTATATCATGCAATTTCATTCGCGATATACATCTGACTTTCCCAATTATAATACTTCCATACAACTTGCCTACAACACTAAACAAACTTATGGCTCTGTAGTTATTGCAATCACTCGAACTACCTTTTCCCTTAAAAAGAGGAAAGAATCACAGCACACTTCCAATCATTCAGAACTACGCCATTCTTTAGACAAAAGTTAAACATCTTTACCAACCAATCGAACAAACTTACACTCCCATATCTTAACATTTCCACAGAAATACAATCTATACCAACAGCTTTACCACATTTCATTCTCAACAGTGACTCATATACATCTTCTTCACTAATAACGCATTCATCCATATAAACTTTTAAAATACTCACACCATCTAGCTCTTACATTTGATTTAATTACGAAATATATATATATATATATATATATATATATATATATATATATATATATATATATATATATATATTATTCGTTATAAATTGACATTTGATATGAACTTACCAATTATATTAGGTAGACTTTGTATTTTTGTTGTTAGCGTTGTAATATGTGGCAAGGACATTGTTAATAGAACTCCAGCACTAGTACCGATCCAGAGAAGATCTTTACACGCTAGTAATGATGTCACTCGCAAACAAGCAGCTTTATGTTGTCGAATTATATCATCACAACCTAATATACATACAATTATTTAAAATTCTATTAAGCCGTTTTAATTTATAAACAAAATATGAAAACATTTTTTGCATTACTTATTATATGTTATGGTGCGATTCGGAGCAAATTTATAGATCTGTAACGAGAATCTGTAAAATGTTCAAAGAGATTACAATATTTTAATTTAATTGTAAATCAAATATTTATGGAATCTGTTATATATATATATATATATATATATATATTTATATTTATTACAGATTCCATAAATATGTTAAAACATTGTTTTTAGCATTGAACTAGTCTTAAATGTATATTCATTTACAGATTTTTATAGAATTGCTCAAAATTGCAACAAAAGGCTTAAAATCTAAAGTATTCCTATATAAAAATAGAGTACTGACTCCAGGGTCGTATCCAGGACAGGGTTTTTGAGGTTTATCCCCCCCTCCCAACAAAATATATTTAAATATATAATAACTCATTTGTATTTTGTTAATACTTCGTTGAAATGAACTTTAATAAAAGTTATTATTAATTAAACGATTATTAATTGTTAATAATTTAAACCTCGAGTTTTATCTTGAACCCCCTCCTCCTTCTCAAAACCCTTCTAACGATATTTCCAGGTCACGGTCTTGACTGACGTCACACAAACTATTTAGTGCTTGTCGTACTCTTGGTTGAACTTACTTGACAACATTTTGGTGACAGCTGGCGCCATATTGACCTCGCACAAAATCTCGTACGTCAACGAATGAAAACATTTAATAAGCGCTGAATTATTAAACGAAAACCAAACGCCCAAACCGGACATGACCATACAAGTAATAAATTTATTTTGATCGATATTAATTTGAAACGTGTGTTCAACAGTTAACGAGTGAATATCGAAGATTTTCACAGAATTACTACAACTGCACCATAATTTATTGTTGTTCGGTAACATTTTACTAACAGGCATCAACGCTGTGCTAACAGTAACTGTTAGTGGTGACGAGATATTCCAATTTCCAGCTAAAAACAAATCAATTATAAGTGTAGAATAGTGTTTTAGTATTTTGTTGTTGTCGCCATCTTGTGCTTGTTTTTAATAAACAAAATGGCGGTGATTTTAAGTGGTTTTAAAAAATACTTACATTGATCACGTGAATAAATCGTGATGTCACCGTTCGCTTTAGAAACAAATACTCGATTATCCAAATAACTGAAATGTGAATATATTTAATAAAATAATTAATAGAACGCTTTTAAAATATGCGAAAAACACATACATAATACACAAAATTGACGAACTATGTTGCAACCGAATCTTATTCTTTTTAATCCGAATATTATCGCTACAATTATAAATATGGATGCACCCATCCTCGGTTCCTAGCCACATAGTTGGCTGTTGGTTGTCTGTGTCATCGGACGAGTCAGTACTTGCAGTTTCTGTTGATTTTCCGCGATTTAACGTCGATTCTCTGGTCGTTTTCTTAATATACTCATCCCGATCACTATCTTCTTCGTCCGCAGAAGTTGAACTGCTGTCCAGTTGTATGTTACGATTTTCCTCGTTTTTAATTAGAGTTTCGGAAGAAACACGTTGTCGAATACAACTCGCAGATAAACTAAAAATATATTTAAATAAATTATTTATATTTGCACTAAAATAATTCGGTTTAATAAAAATTATACTGGAATTACTCTAGAAACCACGAATATTGTATAATATATCAATGTCAAGCGCGTCAGTTACAAACTGTCGAAATAACAGGCACTTCAAAAAGAAACCAACAGATGGTCCATCCTATATATTAGCAAACGAAGTAAACAGCTCGCTATCTGACGGCGAAATTAGGTACTATTTGTAGTATACTTGGAGCATCCAGTATTTGTTTATTTACGAGTTGACAAAATAAATTGTTCACCGAAATTAACCAAAAAATACTCAGAAAAATGTTGTGTTGTCAATTGTCTATCTAATTCAAAAAAAGATTAAAATGTACGAAATTCCATTACTTCTCAAATAAAAAGAAAGTGTTATTAATAACATGAATTAGTGAGGTTATGTATATGTTAACTGTGAAAGTAAAGGACAAAGGGTCGAAGTATACTAGGAGCAGCCATTTTGTTAACGACACTAGTAGCCTCAACGATAATTTAGTTTCTCAATAATTATCTATATAGCAAAAGTATCTTATTTATACTATAGACTCTCTTCAATAAAGCAACAAGCATTGAAAAATATTGAACGGTGTAGTTTTAATAACAATTTTAAAAAGAAACCAACAGATGGCCTACCCTATATAAACGCAATCGCTTGCAACTGACGTCACTGTTGTTTAATAGTTAAAAATAGACGTATGTCTGTCTCATAATAATTGAATAAGCATGAAAATAGGATAAAAGTGTTGCTTTGTCGATTGTGTCAATAACAATTTATAATAAGGCCTGAATATATATATATATATATAATATATATATATATATATATATATATATATATTTGATTTACTTACTTTGAGATAGCGGCAGGCACAGATGCAATACACAGTATCCGTGCATTACATACGCCATTACACGACGTAACTGTTGGTTCGGGATACAAACTCAGGACGCAAACTTGCCCTACGTATCCATCTGAGTTACACACCCAGACATCGTGCGGTATGCTGGTTATGTTCGATAGGGTAGGGGCGGCACATGTGAACTGTAATCCAGCGCGCGTTTTTCGTATTGGTACAGATACTAAAAAATCCGGCGACTGTCTTCGTTCCGCTGATAACGCTACATAACAATTGAAAGACAATTGTTATATAAAATACAATTAGACCCCGCTTTGTGTCGGAATACATTATTTAAAAAAACACACACACACACTGAAATCAATGAAAAACAATATAGTTTATTCGAAAACGAACCTAATTTGTGTTTAGCTTCATTGAATGACTCTTCCCAACTCGCACGTTGCTCGGGTTGAGCAAAAACTATCGACAAATGTTCGATACCATTTCTGAAACGAATTTTTCATAAAATAATGACCAATCATTGCCGTAATTGTACCCAAAACAACCGATTCCACATCTATAACGACCCACAATTATTAAAAAGGTCGTTACTACTTAAAATAAAACCATAAATATTTATTGAATTGAAGAATTTCAATGTTTAATTCGATTGCCTTCGTACAATTACGAAATATGCTCTTAGAAGTAGTTTTAATTTAGATACTTACGGTGTATTTAATGTCAAATCTAAGTACGATAATTGTGTATCACTATTTTGTTGTTCAGTCAACTGACGATTCAGCGATGATAAAATCTCTTTGATGACGTCATCAAGTTGTAAATGTGGACAGTGTAATGACCAAACTAAATCGTTTATTTGGTTTAATACTGATATATCTTGAGTTAAATTCTCTATTTCTATGAGAACTCTACGAACGTTCTCATCTTTTGCTGTGATATAAAATAAAGGTTACATTTATAAACATTTACACGCCAATTATTTAAAAGTTACCTTTGATTATCTCTAAATCATCTAATGATATTCGCATTAATAATTTGTACTTATTGGCGTCCAATGTACTAGTTACACTCCCATGGCAATTTCTATTTAAAAAAATACATATATATATATATATATACACATACTCACAAAATTGAAGGCACAGGAGTAAATCATTTTATTTATTGATCTGATTTTTATTGAGAATGAATTTCTTGTCATAATATTTTTTAATTTCATTAAATTAAGCGTTTATGAAACCAATATAATAAAAAATAATATTTCAAAAATTGTTTTTTTGACAATATCGATCAAATATAATCAAAAAGTCAAAATTTCATAGCACAAAATTAAAGGCACAAACTAAAACAACAAAAATTATATAAATACAATAAACTAATAACATTTTAATAGTTCGTCGGGTATCTTTTAGCTTTTATCACTGCCTGAAGTCGTCTCGGCATGCTTTCCACCAACTTTTCTATGACGGTTGGGCCAAAATGTTGCCATGATCTTGATATAACATCCTTTAATGTTGCCTGACTTGTAATTGGCCATTTCCTTATTTCTCTTTCCAGTTCGGACCACAAATGTTCGATAGGATTAATGTCTGGAGTTTTTAGTTGATTCGGCGCATTATAAAGCAACCATAATTTTACAATATGTGCTGTGTGCTTTGGATAATTGTCTTGCTGCCACCATAAATCATTGTCTAATCCTAATTTAGTTGCACTGGAACGCATATTCCTCTTTAAAATTTACAAATACTTAAATTTATCCATTGTTGTTTCAATGAATTTCAAATTGCCAACTCCACTAGCCGCCATACAACCCCAGCCCATAACATTGCCGCCTCTATGTTTAACTGTTCCACACAAGTTTTCTTTATTTAATGCAGTATTAGCTTTTCTCCATACAATTTGCTTGCCATCTGACCCAAAAATATTGAATTTGTTTTCGTCACTAAATATTACATTTTTCCAAAAAACTGAATCGTGATTTACATATTTTTTTGGAAATTCTAATCTCTTTTGACGATTTATTTTGGAAATATATGACTTCTTACGTGCAACTCTGCCGTTGAAACCTTGTTTCCTCAACATTCTTCGAATAGTTTCTTTAGATATCGGTTTACCAATCATTTTCGAAGCTGTTAAATTGCTTATTGATTTCTTCGGATTCTTTTGCATTTCGCGCCTAATATATTGCTCATCTTTAGGCGAAGGTATCTTTTTTCGGCCACGTCCGATCTTATTTATCAAAGTTCCATCAAATTTCCACTTATTTATAACGGTTCGTACTGAAGAAAATGATCTACCAACAATTTCACCTATTTCACGATGTGTTTTGCCTTGACAAACAAGCTTAACAATAATCTTTCTCTCTTCGAGAGTTGTTTCCTTTCTTGTTTTGCCCATTTAACCTATTTATCTTTTAAATTTATGACGATGTATTTAAATAAGAGACGCGAGCACTACTGACACACAATAAGGCCAATATTTGATAAAAAAAATTATGTATTTTCATCGTTCAAAATCGAGCAAAAGCTTCTTAGATCAGTTCGTGCCTGCAATTTTGTGTCTCGTTATTACGTGAATATTTAAATCTACACGATATCATTTGAAAAGTTTTGCATAAAATGTTTAAAAGTTGTATGTATATTATAACTGTAAATATGTATTTATAAAATTAAATATCAATTTGAAAGTTTTAATTAATTTAGTGGTAATCGTACATATATATCGTTTGTGCCATCAATTTTGTGAGTATATATATATATATATATATATATATATATATATATATATATATATATATATATATATATATAATATATATATATATTTAAATAAACATATATATATTTAAATAAACATAAATCTAGTAATACAAAATTCAACCAATCAAAATCGTTAGAAATTTAAAAAAACCCCAATCAGAATCATTCAAAATATAATCTAACCCAATGAGAAACATGTAACCAATCAGAATAGTTCAAAATTTAATCCCGCCAATTAAAATCGTCAGCAATGATACGCAACACATATTAATAGTTACAATCATTCAAAAATCTAACCTTATCAATCAAAACAGTTCAAAATGTGATCTAATATAGTTCAAAATATACCCTAACCAGCAAAAATGACTTAAAAAGGTCCTGAATATTACATATATTAATATGAATGGTTTAAAATGTTACTCGATTGATTCAATTTAAACTAGAACGAATAAGAGCTTTTTTTAAAATAAAACTTTGAATGAAATAAAAACTGACAACTTACCCTGATTGTTTCTTAATGGTGCCACTTCTTCGTTTGATACTAGTGATAATTAACAAATCTGAAAATAGAAATAAGGCCCGTTCTTTCCGCGTATCTTGGCCGGTTGTCATGGTAACCAGATCGTGACGTATGTAAACACGATCAGCAGTCACTAAATTTGCTAAGCCCTCAACTAGACCTTCCAGTTCTTTTAAATTCTGTTGTTGTTGTTCATGTTCGACCGTTTCTTTTTCGATACAATTGATTTTCATCAAGTTTTCGTGAATCTCTTTCTGAGCCTCGATCAGCAACGGATAATCAGGGTGCGTTGAATCAGTGTGTTTGATTAGTCGTTGTATTAATAATTCGTATTTCGGAAATTTTTGTATTGGTTTTATTAACAGTGAATCAAGAGCTAGTTTGCCTTTGTGCTCTCTGGCCATAGCCTAAATTTATTTTAATTAGAAATTTATATATATATATACATATATATATATATATATATATATATATATATATATATATATATATATATATATATATATATATATATATATATATATATATATATATATATATATATATATATATATATAGATATAGATATATATATATATATATATATATATATATATATATATATATATATATATATATATATATATATATATATATATATATATATATATATATATATATATATATATATATATATATATATATATATATATATATATATATATATATATATATATATATATATATATATATATATATATATATATATATATAGATATATATATATATATATATATATATATATATATATATATATATATATTTATATATATATATATATATATATAGATATATGGGTGTTTTTTATTTGAATTTTAAATATGACATGGTGGGGTTTGTGTTTATATTTACCTCCAAAAAGCGTGCAAAAGCTGGCTTAGCTTGACTGGTTGTTTTGATGACTTCTTTAGCTTTCTTCCAGTTTGAAATAAAAGCTGTGTAAGTTTCGATTACAGCTGGCTTCGTAAACTGTGAATTTAATTTATAATTTGACAGAAAAATGTACACAAGTCCATTTCTGAATTAAATCATAATTATAATTTTTAATATATTTATATATATATATATATATATATATATATATATATACGAGGGTGGTCTGAAAAGTTTCCCACCTCAACATGAAGATAGCAGCTCTCGTAAATAAAAGCTAGGGAATTTCGTTGTTCATCTGTTGACAGTAACTCACCAAAGTTTCAACCATTTTGGACGCGCAGTTGTTATGTAACAGTCGTTTGAGTGAGTTGATGTGAGTGTTTTTATGAAAATGGACAAAATCGAGTATCGAGCTGTCATCAAATATTTGTTTTGAAAGGTAATCGCCTACGCAAATCAAAGATGAGTTGGATTCTGTATATGGGGACTCGGCACCATCATTTACCACAGTGAAATTTTGGGCAGCTGAATTTAAACGTGGCCGTAAGAGCTTGGGAGACGATGAACGTTCGGGACGTCCAAAAACTTTTTTCAACATAGTCTCCTTGTAACTCTACACACTTCTCCCAGCGATGCTCCCATCTCTGTAACCCGTCCAAATAGTACTCGGCGTTTTTCTCTGCAAAATAATTGTTCACGAAGGTGATTGCCTCTTCATTTGATGAAAATCTCTGTCCTCTGAGCGCAATTTTTAGATGAGGGAACAAAAAGAAGTCGCTTGGGGCTAGATCTGGTGAGTAAGGCGGATGGTCAAACCGTAATTCGTGGATTTTCGCCATGGCAACAGAGCGTTGGAAATCTTCATTCGAACACGTTTTTGGTCTAACGTGAGCAAACGCGGTCTAAATGTTGATTTAATATGTGACAAACACGTTCTTTTGACATGTTCATAACCTCTGCTATCTCTCTCACTTTAATTCGGCGGTCGTCTAGCACCATTTCGTGAACTTTGGCGATGTTTTCGTCGGTAGTTGCAGTTTTTGGACGTCCCGAGCGTTCATCGTCTCCCAAGCTCTTACGGCCCCGTTTAAATTCAGCTGCCCAAAATTTCACTGTGGTAAATGATGGTGCAGAGTCCCCATACACAGAATCCAACTCATCTTTGATTTGCGTAGGCGTATTGCCTTACAAAAACAAATATTTGATGACAGCTCGATACTCGATTTTGTCCATTTTCATAAAAACACTCACATCAACTTACTCAAACGACTGTTACATAACAACTGCGCGTCCAAAATGGCTGAAACTTTGGTGAGTTACTGTCAACAGATGAACAACGAAATTCCCTAGCTTTTATTTACGAGTGCTGCTATCTTCATGTTGAGGTCGGAAACTTTTCAGACCACCCTCGTATATATATACTAAACGTCGATTTTTCAGCAGCCCTAATTAGTGTATAGATCTACCGGTAAATGCAAATTATATATATATATATATAAGTATAAAAAAAAATTAAATCATTAAAACTTCTTCTTGAAAATAGAACGTACCTCCAGAAATATATCTCCGATTTTTTGTTTGACATCCCAATGTTCTAATCGTTTCCGTAATTTTTCTAAGAAATCCTGGTGAAATGATAGTAAAGTAGGAACCTTGAAAACAATAAAAATGAAAGTTTAACCTCGCAAAAGCTCGAAAAAACAGAAAGCATACCTGGTAAAAAATTTCGTCCACCAAGGCTGCATCTAGTAACAATGAATTTTCAGCACTTTTCAACGGCTCAAAATATTTCTAAAACACAATGAAACCCATAAGAAAAAAAAACATATTCCGATTGAACGCTTCCGTGTTGCACTTAATAGAAGCTCCAAGCTCATGACGCCAGTGTAGTTCTATTAAGTGCCGCATATCAATTTCAATTACCACAACAAGTATTTGTAGTGATTCAACGTAAGATCTTTCGGTTTCACATAATTCGACAACAATATGCGTTCTGGTATCCTGAAAATGCAAAAACAATTAGCACACAATGGGTTGTTACTTGTGTTTTATTAGTTACACGACAATTAGACTAGACTAGACATGACATGACACGACTCGTACAACGACAGTTACAACAACGACACATCTAGTTATTAAACTCACCAAAATCGGACTGTTTATTTCAAAATCAGGTAGAATAGATACGCATCTGTAATACAGTTGGTCATCTTCGCTGTCTTCAGACAGATTATTAGGCAGGGGAACTGATATAGCCGAATGAATATTAAGATCGTTTAAACTGAGATGTAAACCATCTCGAATATTATTGCATTCGCTCATTATTAAACGAGAATGTCTTTTACACTCATAGTATGCGTCTGATCACACAACAAATCCGCAGATCATTTAACTATATTTATTACATAAATATATAAATATATATATATATATATATATATATATATATATATATATATATATATATATATAAACGAAATCGTTTGTGCCTAACACAAAAATCTCTCTAATTTGACAAATGTTCGCTCCAAAACATACGTACAATAGAACTCGGTTATAACGAACATCTTTCAGTTCTACGTTAGGATCATATAAACAACGATTCATATCGAAAATTATAACGGAGTTCTCCTGTAGTTTGACGACGAACCAAACATATTCCGATATCATTAGAGAATGGAGCGTCAAATCGTCTTAATTTGTGACGTCATTTTGTCTCCTAACGTCACGTATCATTTCTTAACCAATTAACGTGACGAATTATGTTTTGGTTCGTCGCGAAATTCGTTTTCATATTAATTCGAAATGATTTAAAAAAAAAAATTATATATATATATATATAAATGTGGTGTTAATTATAGAAAAAAAAAAGATCCAAAAATGATTAAAACGAGTAGATTGAATGAGGTCAAAATTAATTAAAAATACTAGGAAATGATTTGAAACGAAATCGAGATTTAAGATATCAATTTGTAACAATATAAAAATAGATATAATGTTTAGAAATAAATGTATGTATATGGAGTAAATAAAATCATAAAAACAAAATGTAAAAGATAAATTGCATTGCATAAACATAAACGAAACACGTGCCGCCGTATGAAGAGTTTCACGCCGGCGTAGTCGATATAAATAGACCAGTAATTTTTGAAATCAATACAAAAACTGAATACCTTCTCGAATTTATGTATCATATGTTATTTTACCAAAAACCTAACCGTACTTATCTAGCAAAAGGTACAGTAATACACCAAACACAATCGCCAAATGGATTCCGTACACTTTTAAACCGTTTCAAAACAATAACAATCAATATTATTCAATTTGACACCAACGATATTTATATATGTACATCATACATAGTTATGCGTTCAGAAAAATGTCCACCTAAGGTCTTCACCTTATTCTCTCGTTGTTCGACGGAATCGCTCGCGGTTTTTAGCTCTGTGCGACAATTCTAAACATTTCTGTGCTCTCAACTTAACGTTTTTGTGATTTCTGATGCTGTTTTTATTGTATATTTTACGCTGTGAACGCTTAAATCAGATAAGTCTGTGTACATATTTCGCACATGCGTTTAATATTGGAATATACCATGTATATATAGTACTACTCGAAGTAATTTAAAAATAAATATTTTTCGCTTAAAATATGTACCTACACTCGGTCAGTAATTACTTCACTTTTTACGTTAGTTAGTTATATATATATATATATATATATATATATATATATATATATATATATATATATATATATAAAATTACATTTTTATTCTTTAATAAACTATTATAATTTTCTTATTTGAATATGAATTCAAATTAATAAATAATCAAATGTTTGTTTAAATTAATTAACATTAATTTTATTTTGTCATTTTAACAACGAATTATAATTTTTTTTTTAATATGCAAAATATTTATTTAAAAAAACAATTAGTGTCGAGTTGTGTTGATTTTAGATAGTTTTGCACGCATGCGTGTTTGTAAATTAAGCGCAAAAAAAATTATTAGACTGTTAATTATTTAAATAAATGTTTAAGCGTTTTAGTATAATTTTGTAAACTTACATCGGGTATAAGACGACCAGTTGCAGGTTCTGGATAAGATTCGGCCGTCGACGACGCAATTGTCAATCTTTCGGAACTCGTTCGTAATAGAGCATGTAAAAAATCGGTTGGTGCTTCTTCTGTTTCAACCGTTCGTACGGTAATCTCATCTAGTTTCGACGGACTTGAAGTTGTCCGATGATGACTTGATCGCTTTCTTCTCGGTCGAGGCTCAACTTCTTCAAAAACCGACGAAACAATCGATGAATCATCATTAAACTTATCGGTTATCTCAAAATTAGGATTGTCTAACGATTGGTTCGACGTGAATTTTGGTTCTAAATCATCTATGTTTTGTCGCGAATGATTCGAAACCGTTTCCAAAATGTTTAGATCATTCTTTAAGTGTTCGAACGGCTCAGATTTTCTACCATCTATCGTCTTACTCGACGAACTACTGATATTGTCTAAACTAGAACGCTTTTCCGGATTCGAAACTCTCAGGTTGGTGAAAAATTGATTGTTTTCTTCGTCTGAATCGAATTTGTTGATGTGATTGTTTGTTAGGTGAAGTGATTTAGATTTATCCGATTTGGATGATTTTAAGGGTTCGTTTGAAGTGGTTTTGCCGCGAACGTCTGGTTTCGACCTGTCGTTTGCGGTTAAAGTTAAAATCATTGAAGTATGTTGTTCAGGCCACTGCGATAAGTACATTCCTTTGCGTCGACGCGAACGATCGCGTTTTTTGTCTTTGTCTTTTTGTGGCGCACTTTGAGGTTCCTCTTCGAGAATTTGTGGTTGGATTTGAGTATTTTGTAGCTCTAGTTGTAAATTTGTGACGAATATTTCGTCGGTTGAGGGACTTACGGGGGTTAAGAGTTCGTTTTGTATGGTTTCGGTTTGGAAAAGAGCTAAGTTTTCGTTGTTCATTTCGAATAGTTCCGAGTCTGATGTGGCGAGTTTCTCCCGAGCGAATTCATCTGGTTGAGGATATTTCTCGTCGATTACAACTTGTGAGAATGTTTTGAACGGAAGCGAATGTTGGAAACAAACGGAACAGTCTGGGTTTGAGGTTGTGATTAAAGATGCATCAAGTAACGAAAGCGAAGCGATTTCCTGAGGTGATTCATATACATTTTGTAAAGGTACATTAATTTGAAGATTGGGTGGAATAGAAATATGTTTCATGTTATTAATAGCGTCGTTCTGTGCAACTTGGCCTTGTGTCGCCGTTTTTAATCTCTCAATAAATTCGCGCAGCCGGTCCGACTTATCTTCCGCTGAGTTTTTTGATTTCGCCCGAATATTACGACGATTGCCGCCGAATCGAAACCGATGCAAACGGTTCACCGTACCGTGATTCGGACTATTAATAACATTTATATCCGTTGTGATGATTGCCGTTGTGTCAGGTTGCGATTGCTCTAAAACACGACACCGCATATGCGACTGTAGAAACATGTCCGTACCAGCTGCAACACGTAATTGATCGTTCGTCGACGCAAATGACCGGTGAAATTCGAAACGCGCCGAATGCGACCAGGACGGATCAAAATGATACACTGTCGATGCGACTGCGATCGACGTTACTTTTTTCGCTGTTAAATCACTGTTTTCGTCGGCGGCTTTTTTCTCACTTAATGTTTGGTTATGCGCGGGTATTTCTGAAATGGCGGCAATTGGACGACGCCATTGCAGATTGACGATGTTACAATTGCAGTCTTTGTGCGTGGAGGATTCTAGCTGGTGTTGATGGTGGTGTTCTTCTAAAAAACCAGCGGATGCATCGATCGGCGATGCACAGTAGCGGGAGCCCGGTTGAGGCGGTGATACCGTCCCGATTCGGACACCATATCTGATTGAACCGACGGTTACAAATCTGTCAGAAATAAATTTCAAAATATTCTCTCTGATTGTTTATCTAGAATTAAAATCATGTAAAACAAGTTTTATCGGATGTGATCGCGTATACAATCTAAATTGTTTTTTTTTAATTCAACAGCGAAAATATTCATTCGAATTGAATAGAGTTCAAACATACAAATTCATATCTTTTACATACATATTCAATGAAAACTGAATTGACTTTATCTTAAATTGATCGATGATAAAATGTTGCAATATATATACATTTAAAAAAAAAGATTCAATGGTACATAGAAATTAATTATATTTTTAACCATTTATACAAATAAATTTAAAAATCTAAGAAATATTTATGTAATAAATCATTAGTTAAAATTCACAATGGATGTGGCCGTAGCGATAAAACATAGGCTAAATGATATCCATTGTGAAATAACACAAAGACTATTAACTTTTTTTTTTTAACTTATGCTACGCCACTGGAAACCATAGTTGTACATAGCGTACTTTTTCAACCACTTGTTCCAAACCACTTGTTTATTTTGAAGTAATTTCAATACGAATAAGACTAAATCCTGGAATACACCTTATTTATAAATCAAAACTCAAATTCCTAATTTATTTAACCAACCAACTATTAAATATGTTAATAAAACAACCTGTTGACTTTGACATAAATGGGTTGTCAAAGTTAGGGTCAAAAACAGCCGTTTTGATTCGTTTTTGAACGAACCGTGATATTATAGATAAGAAAGAATTGTGTGTTTACCTGTTTGATATGATATTTTGGTTACAAACGTGTTCATCCCAATTACAGGACCGATCTAAATAATCTGGTGAACAATTACAAACACAACTTTCCCGGTAGCCACTTGTCATTTGCTGGCGATGCCAGTTTGACATTGTTAACTCAAAAAACCAATCTTTTGACTATTTTATCACATGTTCACAACATCGCAAACACTCAAAAATGCCCATAGTTAATCCAAAAAATGTTTGGGCTATATATTTGACACTTGTGTCATTTTGGCACATAAAACATGCATTCTAACAAAAAAACATAGACATTTGACAGAAAACATCACAAAAACACTATATTTTGGTATTTAAATAAGTTAAATAAATTATTTCCCCAAATTTTCACCAAAGTTTTCCGCGATAAATACTTTGAAAAGTTCAAAACAATCAAACATTTATTACAATGTATTAGGGTCACTAACTAGTTGGCAGAAATATCGCTATGTTTTAGTTAAATTTAAATTGAAAATAAATTTTAACGTTTGTAACGAAACAATAAAAGATAACACAAATAACCTTTTGCTAAATGGATACTTTTTTTTTTGTTTTAAAACTTTGCACATTGTAGAGAATAAAAGATGACGTCACAAATTTCTATTTAGAATAAATTATTTAGAAAATTCAAAACCTATTTATTCTAAGCAACAAGTGTTTTTATACATTTAGATTTGAAATCATTTTGCAAAAAAATGTGTAAAAAGTTTTAGATGTTAACCTATTTGACCTAGATCGCTAAAATTATTTTATTTTCATTTTGGGGCTCATTAAAATCAAAATTATAACAAAAGCTATTTTTATTTTCAAAATATAACATTTATCTTATGTCTAAAATGTAGTTTTAGATCATTTGCCTTGAATAACCGGTTAAGAGGAGTTCTGAACTACTCCGAATGCTTTAGGAGTAATGTAATGTTAACTTTTTTTTTAATATATATATAATGGTTATTTAACATAAAAAGTAGTTATGACTTTGTTACTGTCTAAATTATAAGTTAAAATATTAAATTTATTTTTAAATGAAATGTATTGGTTACGAAAATGTTTTGTGTTTTCATAATTTGAGGTAGTTTTTGACCGGAAGTTGTTATAGCACAGATGTCCACTAAGGACATCTATGGTTTAGTATTGCGGCGAAAAGTTGTACCAACTTTTGATCGAATTGAATAAACCTTCTCTGCTACCCTTGAACTTTTTAGTCTTTGTTCGTCTGATGATTCGTTGGATTGAAATATTGTTGATTTGTTGCAATTTAGAAAGTTTTTGGTGAAAAAACGAAATAAAAAAGCCTAAAAATAGTTTTCCCAATTGATGGTGTAATTATCTAAACATATTTTCCACGTACGTCTTGCCTACTGGAAAATCGTATACGCTGCGAAAATATTACGTGGTTGTTATTGTACACCAAAACATCGTGAACTGAATCGTCATTTGTGGTTGTTGAGTGTTTTCCGTCTGGTTGCAATTACTAAAATACGATTCAAACATGAAGATACCATCGGCAAATTCGATAGGCAACGGTTATTTTAACTACGGCGATTCATATATTCTCGATAATGTGAACAGCGAAAATAGCAATGAAGATAGTGATAACCTGGATGGAGATTTTTCCGAATATCTCTGGATGGAAAACGAAGAGGAATTCGACAAAGAGGTGAGTAATCACTGTTTTCTATAATTTATTCATTTTAATCTTCTGATAAGCGATTTGGAGCGAAAAATCTCTAGTTTGAAGGTTACATATGGACAAGTTTTTTTCTGTTTAAAGTCCTTAAGTCTTGCTTCTTTTTTACTTATAACTTCGGTGATAGTTGTTTTTCTATTGCATACCTGTTTTAAAAATGTTTAATACAAAAAAAAAATTACGAAATTCTATTTAATTCATTTACGCATTTTGCTACATTTTCAACCAAATGGGGCACAAATATTTATATATTTAATTAATTTTTATTAAGGGCCTAACAACTAAAAATAAAGACGTCATTGGCGTCAAATATTTATTATATATGTATATATAAATTGTTTTAATTAATTCCAAATAAAAATTCACGAAGAGATTTGATTCTTTTTGTGGGTCAAGTACTTTTTTCGACCTTAAATCACATTGCAACCTCGATAATGCACTATTTGTAATTCTTATTTAATCACTAGTACCAAAACAATTTTAATTTCTGGTTTAGTTTTTATTAGGGTTTAGATATGTTTGCTTCAAACTATAATTGAGTTAATATTATTTATTTATTAAGGGTTCAGTTTGGGATAAATAAATGATTCGTTTTTAGGTGATGCAACAGTTGGAAGAAGAAGCTCTGATGGAACAGTGCATTGAAGCAATGTTGGAAGACGAGTTGTCCAGTCAAGAAGCCAGTATGTGGTCTACAAACCACGAAAAGTTAGTATTTTATCAGTTTGATTTTATTTACAATTCATTGTAAAACGACGCCAACTTAGTAGTTTTAATTTTCTGATACTAAATTAATAAAAGGAACACTTAGTACTGTGGTTAAATTCATTTTTAGTTGTCTAGACATATTAATTTGGTTAGGATAATTCAAAATTATTAGTATAATTATGTAAATGATTAGCGAGTGTAGTGTATAGATTGTTTATTATTATTATTAAATGGACAGAACAACTTTTAAGTTATAGTGCTATTCTTTTTAAATCAATTCGCGATTCAAGCTAACGCGCAGCACTGACGATAAAATTGAGAACTAATGCTTGAAGGCAATAGGGTTGATACATATATTTATTAAATGCAATATAAACCTATTATATTGTAATA
>JADQWA010000105.1:0-2500 GCA_018344505.1 Nebria ingens riversi
TATTTGATACTGCAGTTGCAAACAGGATGTTCACAAAATTAACGTTTAATTAAATATCGATACTGTTTTGTCTCTCATGCGACAGCTAAAGTTCATGAAAATGATTGTAATACATACAACCACAACTGTATTCAAACAAAATAAATGCCATTTGGCAGACATATTACTTTTTAACTATTAATTAAATATTCTTACTAATGTGTGACAACTTTCGAGTAATCACTGTTACAATGCATGAAATACAACACATCTCAAGCAAACTGAAAAACGCACTAAAAAGACCGACATAGCGTAATAGATTTTTTAAAAAACAAATGTACAATCAAATATGTAAAAGGTAAAAATGTACCAGGATACTATTAATAGCCAAAGTTGCTAAAGTATCACAAACAAAACAAAAAATATACTTTCAAAAACAAAACTTAAGTGTATTGAATTTATTATGGACCAGATTTTTTAAAACATAATAATTAATATGTAAAATAACATTTAATGTTGTCATTACTTTTGTAATTCAATGCACGATCCATGTCAAAAAATTACTTTATAACCAATGGGAAAATTGCTCACTTATTCGAAGTAGATTAAATTTAAATTAAGCCAAATTACTACAGCAATAATCATACAATTTGTCAGAAAATACAAGCCAGATAAACATTGCATGAAAAATATAATTTTGACATGTAGCTTTTGAATCAATCAACAATACTTTGAGATAAGCTTTTTTCATCCTTAACATCTTTTTAATAATTGTTCTGTTACAATTATTCGATGATTGACTACACGATATGTGGCGCCATGTATCTGAAGAGCATTCGCTTCTCTAACTATTCATTAAAAGAAAATACATAACCACATCCGGTGTTATATGATACTACAACAAATGAAGTATTTAAAAAAAAAAACTTACTAGGTATATAATGTTATAATTATCATTAAATGTACATACCTATAGACTAAAGGTTACGTAAGAAAGTTTAAAATGATATTTATAAAATGGAAGTACTAGGTAGGTATAAGTATCTTTAAGAGTCTAAATTTATGATTTCATATTAAGACCAATTCTAGTATCCAATTTTATGCAAAGTACTTTAGCAACAATAATAATAAAACATAAGCAATAAATTTGAAGTAAAATTTGAATAGAGAAAGTCGTTGCACGTTTTGAACTGCATCCGTAAGATTTATATATCACATTTTAATCCAGAATGGAGCAAGCGTAAAGAAAGACATAATGCAAAGTCTTCGCGAAAGTAAACGGGGTGTGTGTGGGGGTGGTGAGGGGAAGGGGGGGGGGGGCGAGGCGAGTGGTTTGAAATGGTAGGAGCATCCATATTCAGAAACCCGAAAATCTAAATCATCCTCGAATTTAAATTAAACCTTTAAAAGGAGAGAAACTCGCATAAGAAACAGTGTCGGTAAGAAAGAGATATGGAACAGAAGGGGGTGAGTTTTGAATGAATACCTCTAGCCTTAAAACACATACATATATATATATACACTGGGTGCGCAGAAAACTTCTTTTCATGGGGCATAATTAATTAAAATCTAATTGCAGTTGTGGAGCGCGTTAAAACTTTGGTGTGTTTTGTGCTGAAACGTTGGTATTGGAGACATACATCACGCTGCGGACAAAAACAGACGTTTTAATAGTTGGCCTTGCTTACCGCCGACGCCGCCGACACACAACGCTCTCTCTCTCTCTCTTTCTACGCTTTACCGCCATGAAATAAGAGTAAGGGGGAAACTGCACACACACAGACACATACACACACACACACACACACACACACACACACACAGAGACACATATACACACACACACACACACTAGAGGTGTACTATGTTGGTACTACGACAGATACCGAACGCGCAACAATGAAAAATGTTTTCTCGGATCGTAACTTTGCGGTTTTCTCAGCGGGAAATTCACGTATGGACCGTAATATGAAATAAATAATGCAGCGGCGGGATTTATACTATAGAGCGGTTTTCATCAGTGAGATTGGTACACAAAAAATTGCAACAACTACTCCCCTAAAAGAATACTCTCCTTCATAATATACCTGAGGGGAAATATAAGTTTATACACTTATTCTACAATTAAGAGACTGGATACAGTATAGACATGAACCTATCTAGTATTTTTAATTCGTTTTAATAAAAGCAGATCATCATGAATATGTTTAGGTATATGTTGTTTTTTTTTTCTCACCAAGACAATACATTACTTTAATACTTAATTCATTTTGAATCAGTTTTGCTGGTTTTAAATTTCAGACCAGATATAATAATTTAAATAAATTTATATAGTTAATTTCCAAAAAAAAAAAAAAGATAAAAAATTGATATTCTTTATGGTTGAATCAGTATAACGACCCTTTCTGATATTAACTTAATAAAATTAACTTCTGTATAAAATAACCATTAACCATTTCGGTTCACAACCGTACTTTGGCACTTGATTGGTTTTCGGTAGAAAATAAAAAGATAAAAACAA
>JADQWA010000105.1:5000-194836 GCA_018344505.1 Nebria ingens riversi
ATATATATGCGTATATATAATATATATATATATATATATATATATATATATATATATATACATATATATATATATATATATATATATATATATATATATAAATGTTTTACAAGGAAACTAATGAAAATGACAGTAGAAATGATTGAAAAGTCGCAATTGATAGTTCATCGCAGTGTGAAACACGTAACACAAATCCGATGTTTTTCATTATAAACCGTTTACCGATTACGCCTGAAGAATGGTAATAAAAGCCATAAAAACAAATTAAAATCTATAAAAGTGAACCCCTTATTTGGGGCGGCCCCCATTATCCCACATGTGAAAACCTATCATTAAGCCATTCGGAGAGTCGTTGTTGGTCAGTCAGAAATGCGCCACACTGAAGAGTTATAACCTACGTACATATATGCGTATGCATATTATGTGAGGTTCATCAACTGTTTCAGAATCGGGATACTTCATATTAGTAGCCAAAGCCTGCTGTCCGATAATTGTCATATATGTATGTATGTATCTATATAAAGATCGAAGAGTATAGATACTCGGATTTTTAATGGACATTGGATTCAATTTTAATTTTGTTTTGCCTTTATTTTTGTGTGATGCATGATGTTGTTTACGAGTATGTAAATCAGACAAATATGTCTACGCCTTCTTGATGTGCCTCTTTCCTCTCACTTTGACATTTCACGAGATTTACTTTTGAATATTAATTACTTATGTAAGTATATTATTCAAAAACTTTATATATATATATATATATATATATATATATATATATATATATATATATATATGTTTTAGAATCTCTGTTCATGACGATTTAATCCGACAAACCCATCAAATCAATTCAAATGAAAAAAACTCATCTAAATTTTGACCCTAATAAAAAAAAGTGTGGCTGATTTGCACTCGTTCCGGGGTATTGGCAAAGTGATCGCGCGAAAGGAAGGAAATCGGATCCAATTCACTGCTAATAATAATAATAATAAAAGCAGTGAATCCAACCCATCGATCTCTTCATATTACCGCGAATGGTCGAACGCGAACGTACGAAAAATATGTTTGCTGTAATTTCCGTAACTGCATCGAAACATGACTGATGCGATCACCACACGAACGTATTATCTTTCGCCTTGCACACCGCCGCACCACCACACCGGAAAACACGTCACAATGTCCGTTTCTCCTCCCTCAAAACACTCCCCCTCGGTCATAATCATGATATGTGTGTATGTGAATGTACCTCCCTCCACTTGTACCAACTTTTTACAATGGCCCACCCATCATACGAAATATGACTTTTATTAATTGAATATAATATGCGAACATGAGTGTTGCATTTTTGAATGTCATTAATTTTTGCCACAATGGTGGCTTTTCACGTTTATTCTTTTGATTCAATTAATTTTTTAATCCCAAAAAAAATTACTCATTGATCATTTCAATTTGTAAATAAACTTATTTAGATATTTTGATGCACGAACGAGATAAAATATGAATCGAGTGTATACTATACTATAATAATTATAGGACAATATTTAAAACAAAGCACAAGACAAAAGAGTCTGGTAATAATAATTAAAGTAGTACAACAAAAACAACAAATTGGAATATAAAAACGAAATCCAACGCACCGACGACGACGGCAAGGTTAAAAAAGGGCCAATAATAATGTGGGCATGAGCACCGACAATCGGTATATCGGGGTTTGGTTTCCCAATCAAAATTGATCGGCGCACGTCCGAAACTAGCCAATCATTGTCCGATCCAATCAATCATCAACGCTAAATTAATGGACAGGATGAAATTTATAACCAATCCATCGGAACTATTGTTTAAATGACTGAACGTCACGTGATCAGACCAAACATACATACATACATCTCTAGGTATTATATGGTGAAGCCGCCGCAATCAGAGCGCCAATCCACCATTAAAAAAAAATCATTCAAAAATAGTCATGTATAAAATGATTTTTCTATTTTTTGTTTCTTTCCTAGTACCTATAGTTATAATTAATTAATATTTAGAGGATAGTTTCGGATGACGAAGTTTCAAAGAACATTTTTTAATTACTTATCGATGTTTCGTTTAATTTTAATAGTCAGGAACGTATTATCAGTTTTGTTAGGTAATCAATTATTTTCGTGATTACGCTCAGATCTATTTCAATTAGGTTGTAAATTATCGTAAAATGAATCTATTGCCATGATATATACAAGGTGGGAAAACTTAACGACCCTAAATATTAATATTTTTAAACAATTCAGAAAATCATTAATATAGTTACCCCAAATAAAAAAAAACAATTACTACCTACTCGAAAATACTAAATACGTAATTGTAAATGAAGTGATGACAAAGACTATAATAGAATGTAACATTGATCAGTAACGACAATTTCAGTTAACGTATTTTTTTTTCCTCGCACGACGAGTTCATAAATTTCGATGACGCTCCCTAATGCACGCATATGTCTCAACCGAACTTCCGAACTGTATATGATGTTCGTATATCGCACACAACTACAGCAATCCGCAGGGGGCATTCCAATTTCCCGAATTATCTGCAGAACAACGTGTGTGTGTTTTCACGCATTTTTATCAATTTCATAGGACAGATATAATAAATGTGCCAACATCTTCCATAAATATTCATTGCATTCCTATTTAGATTAATCATTTATCTAAATGTTGTGTCTAAAAACTAACTAATATATACGAATTATGAACGTTATTATATGGCAACACAATTTTGAGCCATTATCGCAGTAAAAAAGACACAAGTCATCTAGGCAATGCACATTACGTCACCGGTGCAAATTGACAAAGAAGATATTCTCTCACGAGGGGAGACTAAGGACGACGTTTCAACAGCCAATTGTTATCACTGTTAAAACATTACCATCAAACACAACAGTGATTTCATCTGGTTTAATTCAAACGTTTCCCGCAGAGTAGCGCTCGTGTCGGTGTCAACAATACAGACTTATTGCATTACGATGACTGCGCGAATTCCCAAATGTTTTTCTCCTCGATTTTTTTATCCATTAACAAAAGCGACATACACACACACACGCACCCGTTTGCTTGGTGTAATTCAATGATATATAATTGTGCGTTCGTGTAAATAAAATTAAAAAATACAGTGATCCCAAGCAACAATGAAAACGGTGAAGTCACTCCGTCGATGCGATTGTGAACTACTGCAACATTACTCTGTGTAGACGCCATCTATACCAACATTTGAACACAGCTCGGTGCGGCGTGGAAGCACGGACCGGCGTGTATTGTTTATCAATTCCTCGTGGCAATCTTATTGTGAAACGCGTGCGCTTAAATTCTTTCCGCGAAAGGGATAATGTTCCTATTCGAAACTGTTCATCAGATATTGTACCATATTTAGATATCACCTCAACTAACTATAAACATTAGTATGGCGAATTTATTTTATCTATAAATATATTTCTGGTGGACATTTAGAAACTTTAAAATACGAGTATATATATTACAAATGTATTATCTTGTAGTTTTCTAGAGTGAAATTCGAGTTTTAGGTAATATATCTGACGAATAGGAACACAACAATTCGTGTCTTTGTCACTCCCGAATGTGGGAACAGTGACTTGCAGAAAGCAGCGAACATGTCTAATTCTCAGAGGCCGATCGGGACTGGAACCGGGAGAGAGCTTGATGGATGGATTGTCCTTGTTCACGACACTATAGAATAGACGACGTTACTCTCGCAGTCTCAATATCTATCCATGTGTATGCATATATCTTTCATGTGTATATGTTTTATCACACAACTATTCAGTTTGTGTATCTATACGCTTGTGTTACCAACAACACATGGACCTTCAATTATAGCTTACATTCGAAAATATTATATATATATATATATATATATATATATATATATATATATATATAAATATATATATATATATATATATATATATATATATATATATATATATATATATATATATATATATATATATATATATATATAATATATATATATATATATATATATATATATATTATATATATATATATATATATATATATATATATATATATATATATATATATATAGTATATATATATATTTATATATATATATACATATATATATATATATATATATATATATATATATATATATATATATATAATAAATAGATAAAACACTTGGTTAAGTTTCACAGGTGAAACTTAACCAAGTGTTTTATCTATTTATTATATATATATATATATATATATATATATATATATATATATATATATATATATATATATATATACATTGATTCGAAGTTATTCTATAAAACCAATTTGTACTTTTAAGTTCTTACAGATACTAAATATATTTTTGTGTAATTTTTCTATAATTATATACCTATTGTTATTTCCTCTTAAATCTTATAGACAATTAAACTAAGAAATATTTTGACTAAATAGAAAATAACCCTTAAATAAATAATATGTCATTCTATAATTAAATTAAGAGTGAATTAATTTAAAATATAAGTACTATATCATAACACAATATCTGTCGTCAAGAATGATAAATTAATTCGTTAAAAAAACTAGAATTTCGGTACGGCGGTTGCCAAGCACGAGTACCCAAAACCAACAAACAAATATAACACTGAAATAAAAAAAAAACACACACACAGAGAGAGAGAGAGAGAGAAAAGTGTTGACGTGGCAACAAAAACAATTGAGGCGGCGTGGCGCGACGAACACCGGAACTAACCTTAAATGTTCCGCTGAAACATGTCGCGCGGGCACCCATACACATCACCAACAACCGCACACAAAACAAATAATTATAACCACGTCACACTGAAATGAATACGAGTGATTATAATTTTTGTTAGGTATATGTGTACTATAAATAAAAAATAACGACCAAAAAAAAAAAGTCAACGTTTCTTTATTGAATACGAAAATACGATCAACAAATGTCCTTAGATCAACACCACTCATGTGTTTCATCGTTTCACATCACTAACTCATATAACCATTCAAATTATTCAATATACAACCATCATGAAGAAGAAGTTTTATTTTATTTAACTATCTATTATATATATATATATATATATATATATATATATATATATATATATATATATATATATATATATATATATATATGTACATATATATAAATTAAATTTTTTAATATTCTATAAATCAATTTATATTTATATAAAATTACTAAGGAGTTAAATGTAATTTGAAAAGGATATATTAAGGATTGGTTACGTCATCACATTGGAATATGTTTTGAAGAGTGTCTATTAATAGTCTTCTAATAGATATGCTTAAGATGTATGTAAATTGAGCTTCCTGGAAAGTTATTTGTAAGTTAGGAAGTGAAAATAGACACTAGCCCGAAATCAATTTAAATTGGAAGTTTGAAGTTGGCAAGGAGCACAATGTAAGACGTATTAGTTTGTCATCGAATAGCGTATGTGACATCAGAGGATGGCAAGGCAAGGCGAGGAAGGTAGTATGCAGACATGTCGTAATAAAGTTACGAGTTGAGATTGACTCCAGATGCAATTAGAAGGCGCAACGGGCCGTTACGACACGTTCGAGCGCCACAAATCCGGTTAATTATTACACCAGGCGAAGGACAACGAGATGACGGAACTAACTATCGATATTGATACATAAGGCATTCAAATCCAGTGACGATCACACATCCTCGAATCACACAATATATATAACAACACTGGACACAATCTCAATCAAATCTAACATTGAGGAAGGACATCAAAGTAACAAACAAGGACGAAAATATTGAATTCGTAACACAATTAAAACATCCTGAATTCATATAGGTAGAGGTAGATATTTTAAAATGGAAAAGAACAAAAATGATCCGTTGTTATTTTGTGTAACTGGATGCATTTTAAATACATTATTATTCAGACGATCGCACCCACAACTTTTCCATACCGATTTGGCTTAGCGTGTGACAGATTTGCATGCAAATTTCTTTCCAAGTATATATTAGAGATTTAGCATATGGGGGCGGTGGATGAATCGTTTCTTCTTGCACTGTTCAACGTAACGCAACGCAACGCAAAGCAAAGCAACGCATGTCTATTGCACAGTTCGTTTCGGTTCAATCTCATAAATGCACCAACCAACCAACCACATCTAACACTTTTTGCATCTAAAGCAATTCAAAAAGAAACCCATTTCAGTACACTTTAAATGATAAATAAACATATTCCATAAAGAATATTGCAATCGCAATAGAATCTATAAAGGATTCAACTTTGGTTGAATACTTGGTTTAGATTTCAATGTTTTAGAACCAAGACGAGTGCATATTTGTGATTGCAGAGGGGCCCGATAGGATTAGGGAATCAAAGCATATCGTGTGCGATAATCGCGAGTTTACGATTTCAGAATCCACGTATCTAGCTCGGAATAGCGTTGATGACTCGTCGAGAGGTCCGTACGTGAGAGATGAGTACTATATACCTCCACAGCCACCCCACGGCTGTAGCGTGGCCGTGTTCGCGATCTTAAAGCATCTCCTTGTGCGACGCGGCTCGACCCTCTCAAGTAGACTCGATCGAAATGTCTTGCCTTCTTATAACTGAAGTGCAGTGTCGTAAGTCCTGTCGCCACACCGCACCGTCATCGTAATGTTGCAATAATATCCATAATTTCGCTATCTTTCTGCATAACAGGAGCCAATTTTCGCTCTGATAGTCTGTAATAGTCGTTGTGCGAATGTATGGTAACAGTTTCCAGCATACGAACTAACCACTAATAGCTTTTATAATGTCGCATTGGAAACTACCACCAAATAGCATATGAAATCACATTTTCATCGCCTACCTCTATTTTTAATACATTAGCTTTAGTGTGTTTTGAATATTTAGAACTGTAGATGTTTTAGTAAACGAAGAAAACAATCTTGTAATTTAGATAAATATTTGATTGTTACTATAGGTACACCTTCGAACATAAGTCTTGTCCCTTTATAGCCATCTAAAGTCTCGCAACCAGCATTGCTTGATTTTAATGCAAGTTATGCAGCACGTCACAATCAGTTAAATTACGTAGGTGAATCCATATCATTCGCTTATTATGGTAAGGGTAGTCCACCCTACCATAATAAGCGAATGATAAGGATTCACCTACGCAATTTAACTGATTTTGTACGTGCTGCATAACTTGCATTAAAATCATGCAATGCTGGTTGCGAGACTTTAGGTGGCTATAAAGGGACAAGACTTATGTTCGAAGGTGTACATACATATGTGTATTCTTTTAGCGATAAAGCACGTGGTGTACTTATAGTGTCTGCCTCACTGAATTTTCGCAGTGTTTTCCGGTGGCAATTATGTCCCACTTCTCTATATAATGTTAGTTTGAGTAGAGTCTCCGTGTGTCGCTGTTTAGTAACGAAATGACGTCTCGACGCGTCGCCTGCCGCTTGCCGCTTGCCGCTTACCGCTTACCGCTACCCGCTACCCGCCACGCGCCACCGTCACCGTGTGCCAATGCCGATCGCTTATTCTCTTCTGGCTGGTGAAAATTGTCGACATATTTTGACCGTCGTTAATAGTGTTATGATAATCGCGCTTCCATTCCATAGTACACAACTCAATTTTAATTACATTTTCTTTAATTAATATGCTAATAATTTTGCATAGTAATTATTGAGAGCAATCTAGCGAGCGCTGATGTCGCTTTGATGTGTCTATCGGGCCCCAGACTTGACTCTTGCTCTCTCCCGTCGCTCTTCATTCAAACAACACACACGGTTCATCGGATATTTATATATCATACTCAAATTATGCATACATTACCACTATAGGTATCAAATCATACTAATTTCATTCAAACAATTGGTACACACTTTATTATTTACGAATCTTCCTAATAACAAATAGTGCATTTTTCTCTAATCACACAAACACTAATTATAAGGCTTTTAAAATATTATATTTCAAAATTTTACTTTCTTAAACGAAGTAATAAGTAAGCATTATAATCATGAAAAAAAGTCGATTTCGACGTTTTAATAAAAATAAATCTTTTGACCTTCCCTGAATCAAGTCATTTTTACGATTTCTGCAATATCTCCGAAACGGTTGCACTTACAGTAAAATCAATTGCAATTAAAATAAAAGATATTAATATTTCGCACAAATTATGTTTGAAAACTTTCCTCAAACAATGAACTAGTTACAAGAAAATTGTTATTGAAATTCTTTAATATCTTATTTATTTTTTCCATAGTACGTATAGGAAATTATATTTAATAAATCGTGTCAACTATGCCTGTCAATTTTTTAATAGGAAATTAAAATATACTCAGATAATTTGGGATTTGACATCAATTTGTGACAAATAGATTTAGTGAAAAAGTTACAAAATATAAAAAATATTATATATAAATATGTTGTTAAAATATATATGTTTAATCTTCTTACAGATTTATAAACATTACTGTATTATAAATTGCTTTCGAACAGTTCCGTGCAAGTGTATATACACCTTTACAACTACTACTTGTTGCCTATATACATGCGATACATAACCAAAAACATGACGCTAACAATGAATAAGTTTTAAAGCACTTACATTTATCAATAAACGCTATCCTGTCCATCAATTGATATCACAAACACTTAAAAACGTTTCAATTGTTACTTTTCACAGATTTTAAAGATATATTTCCCGGTAATCCACAAAATGTTCAACGCACAAACACATGGAGCACCTGACATGATAAGTCTCTACTGACACTGGCCACAACGGTCATGCGCAAACGCGGAAGTGTATTTTGAATTTTCTTAAACAATATAGTGGCTAGATATTTGTTTGTTTATGTGTATTACTTTATAACTATTTCAATGCTTAAATTGTCTGATTTATATAATTAGCATTTTATTTATTGAGTTTTATTTATAAAATAATGTAGATTTCGCTGATAATTAAGACGACGATGTGTTTGTGTGTGTTTTTGTGTGTGTACAGCTTCAACTGTTTAAGATAAAATGAAGAAGGTTTAAACTTTAGTAATAGAAGCGTTTCAAAGGTTAGTAAAATATTATATATATATATATATATATATATATATATATTATATATATACATAAATATTTTGTAAAAAATGTTTGGTCATATTAATACCTATATAAAAATACATGTATGTTCGTACTGCGTTAATGTAATAGCATAGTTCGCAATGTTAGAATGAGTTAGCAGCACAAGTACGAAATGTAATTTCCTTAACAAATATTAACTTTAGTTATTGGAATCAAATCTCTATCAAAATATTTCTCTGCTAGATAGAATTAAGTAATATGTTAGGATTAAAGCCGAAACGGCAATATCCCTGTTAGAGTGCACATTTATCCCTATTGTCAGCTCAGAGGTGAATGGCAAATGTTTAAAGGGTTGTTTTAACCGAATGAACGTCAAACGTCTTACAGTACAGATACCTCACAATTCCGGATGCTGATGTTCCGGAAGCCCGCGTAACGTCGGCTTGGCCTAAGCGGGCTAAGGATGGGGGGGAAGTTACCGCGTCCATTAGTCCGGGTTTCGTATCTAGACGTCGTCTTAACTTTGACCACAGTCTCCGGTTAGTATCCGGAGCTCAGTCGGCCGCCCTGCTCTTTGTTTTAGTAATAAGCGATTGCGGTATTCAGAGAGATAGATCAACAACAATCACTAACACACATGCACAAAGACACTCTATCATTCTAAACTAAATAGATATCATCATCTTTAGAATTATTACTAAAGCTCTAAATCATTTCTTAAAAAGAGTTTCAATTACTAATTGATTATTTATGAATTAACTTTTCTAAATAAATAATAAGTTGAGGAATTTCATCGTGAATGATATGAATTATAAAAGTACAATAAAAACGTCTTATTCTTCACAGTTTCTAGAGAGAGAAACTGTGAAGAATAAGACGTTTTGTTGTACTTTTATAAAAAAATATGTTACTTAAGTACAATCTAATATTTAACTGTGGTTGTTGTTGTTTTTTTGAATTCATAGATGCGAACGTATAAGATTACGTTTAAAAATTTATATTTTCTTGTGCGTACGGTCCTGTATTTTAGTAATACAAATATACAAATGAGGGCTTTTCGGTGGTTAATATTCGTATTTCCGGTCGAAAAAATCATGAATATGTTTCATTTTTATTGGCCATTTACACCGATCCAGTGTTCACAATCTAAAAACAGTGCAAGCGAAACGTTGAAATCTGTGTAAGCTGCATAGACCACGTACTGTATTCGTATGGTGTTACGTATTGCACCCTGCTGCAGAATAGGGTTGCAACTATTTGCATTTTAATAGATCGCCTAGTAGAGTGTGTGTATGACGATGATTTGCCTTCGGACGTTTCACCTCAAGTCGTGCGGTTTTTACAGTTCAATTCATTCATCAAATAACAAATACCATCCATTCTGGTGGGTAATAGGAGTGTGCAACCGAGGCCACCAAGTCATGGTGAATAACAATGAACAATGATGGCGTAACACTTGAAGAATAATAACCTGAAGCGATAAGCGTATACAAATCGGTGCTCTCCGAAATTGCAAATTAGATGATGTTGATTTACTTCGCACAAAACGATTTACTCTGAAGTGAAGAAGATTTGTTCATTTTTCACAATCGCTGCGATTGGATCTCAGTTTGCGTTTTGTTCGTTACATCTACTATATATATATATCTGTATCATTTCCCATTCGGTCAATTTCGTATATAGGGCGGACGTTTTAG
This sequence comes from Nebria ingens riversi, assembly GCA_018344505.1. Taxonomy (NCBI): domain Eukaryota; kingdom Metazoa; phylum Arthropoda; class Insecta; order Coleoptera; family Carabidae; genus Nebria; species Nebria ingens. Next base: position 15,798 of record JADQWA010000105.1, read on the forward strand.
GATATTGAAAAATGAGCATCGCCGTGGCGGACAACAAGAAAACATCGGAAAAAGTGGGAAAAGAATTCGTCAGGGGGCTTGAGGGGTGCACTAAAGGCAGTCGAATAGAATCACTTGGGAGCGATCAGTCTAAAGCTACGATCCGATATGAGTAAAACACACGGTGGACGGTGAGGAATGATGGCCCACAACAACGACGCAGCAGGAGAAAATACATCAGGAAATAGTAAAGAAAAACGATGTTGACCAATGTGTAGATAACACAGTGACGTACGTTACAATTTAAATGTACAATCTACTTTTCATAAATTTAAACATCTGCGATAGAATCTACCTACTACGTATAAGAAAGTCCAGTGCAATACACTGCAGATGTTTTAGTCTTTAAATGACCTAAGAACCTAACACAATATTTATATATATATATATATATATATATATATATATATATATATATATATATATATATATATATATATATATAATATATATATATATATATATATATATATATATATATATATATATATATATATATATATATATATATACATATATATATATATATATATATATATATATATATATATATATATATATATATATATATATATAATCTTTTTAATATTTTACTAACCTTTGAAACTATTTTACACTAGAACTATATGTCATAAGTATAATTTTCCATACCTAAGTAACCATGGCAACATAAATAAGATAGTTAAAATTTTAAATAGCAATTTTCTTGTAATCGGTACACTTACTGAAGAAATTTTTCAAACAAAAGTTGTGTATAATATTAATATCTATCGTTTTGAATACTAGTATATTTTCTGTAAGTGCAGCTGTTTTGGAGATATTGCAGAATTCTCAAAAAATTACTAGAGTAAACATGCACTTCTGGTATGAATATTCTTTTCAAAATAGAAGGTTTTCTTACAAACCATATACAAGTTTTAAGTTTAAACACACACACACATACAGAGAAAGAGAGAGAGAGAGAGAGAAGGTGAGATACATGTTTGATACGGTGCAGATACTTACAAGTGGATATAAATTTACACAATTTTTCATGTAAAATGACCACTTAAATGTTATGATTTGTAAAGAAATTCAACAAAACGTCATCGTTTAACTTGTATTTTAATACAAATTCTAAATAGATACGCCCATGGACAGAGAGTCCCTACAGACCCTTGACCACCGAAAAAGATATCACGTGGCTACGCAACGCAACAATACACACGGACGCGATGAATCCAACAACGATTGACTCTTGACACGAGTTGGCTACTATCTCAATTCCACCGAGAACCATACCCCCCCTTCCCTCCCCTTCTTTTATCATGCGTTTCTTCACGCAATAACCTCAGAAAAAATTGCAAACCAATTTTTCTATTCAGCAAAAAACCTTTCAGGAAAATTCCTTAGTTTTTATCAAATTTATAAAAACATTTATTCTATTCATTCGTTCTCCAATTGCTAATCAACTTTGTTTAACAAAGTTAAAAAAATATTTTTCGGTAGTTGAAAATCCTTGTTGAATGGAGGAGGAGGTATTAAAATCTAGGCCGTTTCCATCAATTTTTTTTCCTGGTCTTTATATCTAGAAGTACTCTGTTTCTGATAGAGGTAATACGTCATCCGGATGCCAATCTTTCAACTGTTCTGTCAGACCTGTCTTCAGTGCTTATCTCTTTTGTTTCTTTATTGTCTGTTCAATCGCGTTATGCGGACGGACCCTTGCGCCTATATCACTAATACATCGCGATAAGCCCCAATACCAGATGCTATTTTTTACGAGACGCAATTATTTATAAATGAGAAAATTTTCGATATAAATAACGAAATGGGGTGGTAAACATCAGTGCTGTTTGGTAGGCAGAAAAATGTGTTTTCCCGTTTTGTGTTTGTGTTTCAAAGCCGTCTCTGGGCTTTAAAATCGGCGGAGTGTCCCGATTAGCAAGTAGTAGCCAACGGTCATTTGAGCGTTTGTCGAGAACACAAGGAACAACTCCTGACCAGAAACCAATATTGTCCCGGAAAGTTCTGGACTGCTAGCGTCGCGCGGGCGTGTAATGTATTCACAGAGTAACATTTACATACATACATAGGCAGCCGCGCGTTCGCTGCTCGGTGGAGGCAATGACGGATGGTGGGTGGCGGTGGTGTCGCTCTGGGCATCCACCGCACACACACACACACACACACAAAGGGTAGTTGGTGTAAGCCTGATACTGCCAACGTTGCGCGTCTCTAATCACCGTAAGCGATGATGCGCGATATTGACTTCACTTCGGAAATGCTAAGATCTCTAATACCGTCAATGTGTGTTGTATAGACGGATGGTATATATACCTAAGTATATAGGTAATTTAAAAAAGAAAATTCACGATACACTATAGTAATAGCAATCATAGACTGACTTGGTTTTTATTTCTAAAAATCCCACTTATAATAATTCTATACGTAGATACTGTACGCAGAAATTAAATATTCATTTTAATAAATATTCAACTCGCTGATGTATGTGTGTATGTATGTATGTATGTATGTATGTATGTATGTATGTATGTATGTATGTATGTATGTATGTATGTATGTATGTATGTATGTATGTATGTATGTATGTATGTATGTATGTATGTATGTATGTATGTATGTATGTATGTATGTATGTATGTATGTATGTATGTATGTATGTATGTATGTATGTATGTATGTATGTATGTATGTATGTATGTATGTATGTATGTATGTATGTATGTATGTATGTATGTATGTATGTATGTATGTATGTATGTATGTATGTATGTATGTATGTATGTATGTATGTATGTGTGTATGTATGTGTGTATGTATCTATGTGTGTATGTATGTATGTATGTATGTATGAATGTATGTAAAAATAATATTTATATCTACTCTTATAGGAAAAAATATGATTTGCAATATTGTTTAATGAAACCAGATAAATTAATCAAGAATAAAAATAAAAATACAAAAAAAAACGCAAAGATTATATAATAAATAAAAAACGAAAAAGAGCTGTGGATAAGAATCAAAACTAGTTTCCGTAGCGCACACAACACAGTTAATTGTTGAAGTTCATCAATACTTGTCGCAAAACAAATGAATAATCGTGACCGCGCGCAAGTCAATGCTTTATAGTCATCTAGTGTGCTCTGTGAGTATTAATCATATGCAAATACACCAACAACTACACTACACAGCTAACAACGTTTTTGATTCCAATGTTGTGATAATGGAACGCTCGTTGACTGCTGGCTACGCGCGTTCTCAAAGTCACTGAGTTTCGATATTTCGCCTTGCCGCGGCGCGGCGCGGCGCACCGGTGCGTACCTATTAGGCGTTCTAATTCGACATAACGAGCGCATTTTTCGAAATAATTTAATCGTTCCGTGTCGGACGCAATTAGACACAAAATCGGACGATTTATTTGGTACAAATAACTTATTTTTTTCCCGACTTGATAAACCAATGCAATGCACATGTTTTCAGCACGATATGGTTTTATTTATTATACTATGAATATGGTCATTTACTCATTTCTGTATGATTTAAGTAGTTTTTATACTTATAGAACAAGAGAAATTTACATAAAAATTATCATACTATTTTTTTCTTTTTGTCCTTGAAATATATATATATATATATATATATATATAAATATTTTTAAAAAATTGTTGATTAGTATTATTAGGCGTATAAAATTGTAAAAAATATGATTACAAAAGTTGAATGAATAAATGCTATATAATATATAGATGAAAGTAAAAATGAAGCGATACCGCGTTTAATATGAGATATGATACTCGAAGAATAGAAGAGGGATGGTTAGCCTAGAGCAAGTGAGAGGAGTACAGAGCGCGAATGAGAGCGTTCATCAACAATGCACATCTTCAGTGTTTGCGGCTGATAATGAATGCTGAAAGAAGTATCTATTAAAACTTTGGCCTGAACGCGGCCGCACACAACACACAACCACAAAGAAGAAGAACACGAAGAAGAGAAGAAAGAGTCTTCCTCGCCAGCTATAACCTCTCGGCGCATCAATAGTAGATGCTGCAGGTACGCACATCACCTCAATTAAAACGTAATAAGAATCTGCTCTTCTTGAAGGTATGAAACTCATTAACACTGAGCAAAAAGGAAGCTGCTCGCTCGCTCTCTCACTCTCTCACTCACTCTCGCCCGATAAATTAAAATTAACCAAAAGAAAGACCAACGTTGCTGCCCGTTTTCCGTTGTTTGCCATAAGAAGTTCGTTAATGGACGAAATGCGATATCGGCTGGTACCACGGCATGTCCTGCTCCAAGCCACCACCTCGCCCCTTCTGTGTCTTATTATTTGATAAAATCGTCCCCCCTTTATTTTAGAGAATAAAAGATGTGTTCTCGGATTAATAACAGTAGGGTTTTAAATATAGCCCATCTAACAAGTTGCTTTTTAAAACTATGGTTATCATTTTTATTCTTTTCAAAATGCTATTTGTAAGTAGGTATATAAGTTTACGCTCTTCTCCGAGAAAATATTGGCTTGGTATTAATTTCATTTTTCGTAAACATTTGTTATTTTTGATATACCTACCTACGGTCGATAATCGTTTATCGTTTGCGTTGCATTGAAAAGAAAAGAGCATCGAACAGCACTTTGTTTTGTTGCTTTTGTTCTTTCATCATACATACATACATACATACATACATATAGTGTGTGTGTCTGTTCTGTATGTGTGTATCAGAGAAATTAGTTCGGCATAAAAAAGAGAAAAATCCACTGCACATTGCGTCAGAAGTGAAGAGAGAAAGACTCCAAAGCAAAAGGATTCTAAAATATCGACACTTATGTTCTGCTGTACCTTTTTAATTCCCCTTTGTGGAGTGTTTCGTTTGAAAAGAACTTTATGCAATGCCGACATGAAATTTAAATTTTCCTAGATGCATTGTGCAATGCTGCCAGTACATACACACAAAATACATGTTTTATCGCTTGTTATTGATAATATTATATTTACAAATATTCTTATCTTTTTTTAAAAATATATTACTTAATATGAGCCCGGATAGCTCAGTCGGTAGAGCATTGGACTTTTAATCCAAGGGTCCAGGGTTCAAGTCCCTGTTCGGGCGGCTTAATTTTAGTTAGTTTTGAAATACACTTTAAATCAATTAAAAAATCGAAAACCAATTTCAAGTCGTGCAAATATGCAAATACATAACATGCATAATAGATCTCTGTACTGCGTTGCTGCCTTGACTTACAAAAATACATTAAAAAAATTATCTATTATATGTATCTAAATTTGCATTAATTTATTAAAATTAAGAAGAAGAATGACACAACAAAAATACCACAATCATATTCAGGTGTTGATTGTAATGTGGCGTGTTCATTACTTGTAAGTTCCATTATGATACTAATCCTACTACACAAACAGTAACAAGTAACACCAACGTAACTGGATTTATTGTGGTCATTCCGTGCCCACATCTGGAAGAAATCGTTGTATTTGCATTTCAATATTAATTGCCTATTTCTCTCGTGACGTTTTTCGTTTTCCATAATAGTAACGATAACGCACCAACATTTTAATACGAAATGTACGAAACATAGATTGTATTATTAATCATGATTCCTGACAATGTACTAATCTACTTATATTTCAAAATTGTAGCCACACGATTTATTTTATAAAAAAAAAAAAAACAAGACAGCCAGAGATTTAATTAATAACAAAAAATTGTCAATGATTTATTGCTCTGTTATTTTAATTCTATTGCAATATTTAATTATGTCAAATATACTGATTTGGTTAACATTTTTATTTCTTTCATAAAATCCTTTCTTTCGTTGTATATTTTAATAAATAATATTTTAAAAATCAATAATTTAATTATTATAAGGGTAAAAATTATGGAAATTTAGAACAAAAATGGTAAACACTTACTTACGTTGAGAAAAAGTCATACATTTTAATTTGATCAGCGAACACCCCGTGGGGGTATACCCTCGTTAACAAGTCTGTCGCAATCCCCTCCCAGAAACAGCCCTTATATAGTGGCCTGTCGTAGTTGATGAGGCATGTTTTAATTGCTGCCATGTCTTCAGTCGCCGCACACTTCCTAATGAATCTAATTTTTTTACTAAAGTAAAGTAAACAACACCGTCAAAAGAAAAAAAATTTGTCTACTTTGAACGAAATCTAGCTACATACATACATACATATATCTTTGATTTTAATGTGATTCGATTAAGAGAATCTTTGCACTTTTTTGATCTGAATTGATTAGAGAAATAATGATTAAATTATCAACGTGCCTAAATAAGTTTCATTAAAAATATGTAAATAATCTTATTAGATTGGTTGTGTTGATTTTTCTTTTAAACGACTTCCTTTTTAAACGATTATATCGTTACAATTTATGTTTATAATTATTTTGTAAATATTATACTTGTACCGTAAAATATAAATATGTTACATACACGTAAACGTAAACGTTGCACAAGTGTGAAATTTTATTAATTATTTTCGCTAATAATTAACAATTAAGTGGTACACGGTGCAGCGTATACAATTTTACGCATCTTTGACATCTATTAAAATTATTGATCATTTTACCATAATTTAAACATTTCACGATTGATTTACCAAAATATCAAACAACAACATTTATATTTCATAATCATTCAACCTTTCTTCAATATTTATATAACAACATAACAACATAGAGACCATTTAGTTTAATAATTGCTTGTTTAAAACTCTACGACTTTTTACTTTCTTTTACGAAGTAATAAGTAAGTATTGTAATCACGAAAAAAAAATTCTCGAAATTTTAACGGAAATACACCTTTTGACCTTCCCTGAATCGAGTCTGACTATTTTTGGAATGACGTCTGTGTGTGTGTGTGTGTGTGTCTGTGTCTATGCCTTCTACAGCCTACACCGTTGAAGATAAAACTATGAAACTTTAAACTTAAGATTTGTATATGCCTGGGGCGAAAACCTCATATTTTTGAAAAGCATATTCAAACCGGAAGTGCATGTTTACTTAAGACTTTTTTTGCAATTTCTGCAATATCTCTGAAACGGCTATACTTGCAGTAAAAATAGTTAGAATAACATTGAAAGATATTAGTATTCTGCACAACTTTTGTTTGAAACATTTCTTCAAAAAGTACCAGTTACAAGATCTTATCTTATTGATATTGCCATAGTTACGTAGGTATGGGAAATCATATATAATAAATCGCATCTACTATGCATGTCAATTGCTTTAAATATTCCAATATTTTGACATTTAACATTTATTGTCAGTGTCACAAATAAGTTTCGTGAAAAACCGTTACAAAGGTTAGTAAATAATTTAAAATATTATATATAAATATTTTCTCTGGTTTAAAGTTAATTTGAAAACTAAAAAATGCCCGGCCATAATAATTTTTAATAATATGTAATGAATAATTATATTTTTTTTTTTTTAAATCCAACATTTAAAATCTGAAATACATATGTTTTCTTTGGAAATCTGACAATAAACTAACTTTGCACTTTTATTGGACAATGAATGAAAATATTTTCTTGAAATTTAAACTTTTTATATTTTTATTTATATACTATCAAATCTAAATATACTGACTACGTAAAAGAAAGTTTAGGGCCAATACATGGCCGATGTTTTCATATTCGAAGCAGAATCTTTTTTATTTTACACTTAATTCACTTCAATATACAATTTTAAGTTGATTAAGTTCACAGAATCGCGAATTCCTCTTGGTGTCTAAGCTTAGTAAATTTATTATCATGGAAGGAAAAAGATAAAAAGTGATTTGTCAGGTGTGGGGTTCGAACCCACGCTCCCGTTTGGGAACCAGAGCTTAAATCTGGCGCCTTAGACCACTCGGCCAACCTGACATACAGATACATTAGGTTACATCATGTCTAAGCGTGTGTCTCATTGAATATTTAATTTTTAATAAATATATTATGTCAAGGTCAATGTTGCTTACGAAGCGACCCAGACAAGTACTTTTGAATTAAATGTCCAACGCTCTTCCATCTGAGCTACCCATGTTAGATTATGAATTAAAAATATATATATATATTTTTTTTTAATTACTTATATTACGAATAAATCTCTTTCACGAATTAACGGAACTCATACATCTATTAGGAAATTTATAATATCGTATAAACAATGTTGAATGATATTTTTGTAATAATCAAAAAGATTTCAGCCTTTAGCCGATCAGTAATTTATTAAGCGATTCCATTGATTATTTATTCAAAATTGTGAATGTAAAGGAATTCTATAATGAGCTTCTCCCAAAATATATCAGTACTGCTTTCAGTGTGATATCTAATCGTTGAAAACCGAAAAGGGAGAATCCAGAATCCATCAATCTTATAATTAATTCCATTCGTTTAATTCTTTTCAAGGTGACGTTAATTCAGAATGTTTGCTTAGTTCTCTTAGTAACAGCGGCGAACCAAAATCCCACTCCCCTTTCGTTACAGTTGCGGAAAAATAATCATTTATATCTGGAGCTGTTTGAAAATCATTTCCACATGACTGGCAGCGGAATACTTAATGATGTCTAGATGATTTTTAGTTTCAACTTTTGATATACGATTGCAGGCTGAACTTGTTAAAAAAACTGATTAGTTTTTCTTATCAGAATTTATTTTGTTCAGTAGTTCTCAATCAGAAAAAAAGTCAGGTTGGCCGAGAGGTCTAAGGCGCCAGATTTAAGCTCTGGTTCCCAAACGGGAGCGTGGGTTCGAACCCCACACCTGACAAAGTGCTTCTTTTAAAGATATATACGAGTAAAGTAACAAAATTTGTTAACAATGAGTAAGTTTAAGACAACTAGAAGTCGAGAATAATCTCAGGGTCAAATATTGGTCGTAAACGTTCTTTTTTCCCTCTCATATTATTTATTATTGAGAGTTAAAGTTACTTTAAGTCCTAAAGAAGTAAAAATCTTGTAGTGTATATGCAAGTTTTTTAAGACACATGATCTTGAAGTTGAACGCTTGTGACATAGATAGCAGCACGACACCATATATAACAGGAGAAGAAACACAGCAACAGAAAGGTGGAATCAGCAAGAGGTACTCAGAACGGTGTTACATTATGCAAGTGTTCGACAAAGTCATTCACACCTAGAGGCCACATCACACTCACACTCCCTCCATCACAAATCTACACACATTTCTCTCGCCTCTTTCTCTCTCTCTCTCTCTCTCTCTCTCTCTTGTCGTATAAAACCAGCAGCGGGTGCTCCGGTACCGCCGCTTGCACCCCCAAGCTCTGTCCATCAACCCCCGGTGTGGTCTGAAAGCTTTTTCGAGTTTAAATAATAAATTGCTGTGCCGCGCGCGCGAACCAAATGATTTCAGCACACACGGTAAAAAGAACGCGCGATGCTAAAAGAAACATACATATATACCAACACAAGGCTGTGTATTGAATAGAGCACACACAGCAAAAACGAAAATATTGACGAAAATAGGTTACCAGCTTTTCGTTTTCATCGCAAGATGTTTTTGTTGTGTTTGATACCATATTCAAGTTTCAAAATTTATTTTTCTTGTTGTTCTTTGCACAGATTCAATGCGTCTACAAATATACCACGCACATTATACTTATTTCAATATAGGTACAAGAATTGTTTTTAAGAAAACCATGAAGTCAATAAAGCAATCATAATTTAATTTCATATACTTATATACATATATATATACGAGGGTGGTCTGAAAAGTTTCCGACCTAACAAAGATACAAGACATATTTCAGAATTTTTATTTTTATTTTTCAACATAGTCTCCTTGTAACTCTACACACTTCTCCCAGCGATGCTCCCATCTCTGTAACTCGTCCAAATAGTACTCGGCGTTTTTCACTCAAACGACTGTTACCTAACAACTGCGCGTCCAAAATGGCTGAAACTTTGGTGAGTAACAGATGAACAACGAAATTCCCTAGCTTTTATTTACGAGTGCTGCTATCTTCATGTTGAGGTCGGAAACTTTTCAGACCACCCTCGTATATATATATATATATATATATATTATATATATATATATATATATATATATATATATATATATATATATATATATATATATATATATATTTTCCTTCGTTTAACTTTAATTCAATATGTATTAGATTCATGGCTTGCATTGTCCCACTTTTAACATAAAAGGATAAGAACAGATCTAGATAAAGATACAGAATAGTCCGCGATGGCGTCACCAAGTACAAAATCCCCGAATAGTAAAAATGTAAATACAAATACAATTTTAGTAACATTTCAGCAAAATATTATTTCTCAGAGTTATTGTTAACATTTGCAGACCAGTAATGGTCGGAAGCAGTGCGAGGCGACCGGAAACAGAGTGAAATGGGTAGAATTTAAAGAGCGCATACTCATAAAAACAAACAGAAAAGGACACTCGGTGAAGCAGAGAGGAAGGGTACGAGAAATCAGATGGTGGGAGTTACGAGATTTGTATGTATAAATTAGTTATAGTGGGAGAGATAGTGAAATCGAAGAATATAGGGACACATTGGTGGGGACGAGTCGGAGAAACTATGAGACGCTTGGTGGGGAATACCGTGGTAGGAGAATGGTACAGGTTGGTCAGGTATGGATGGATTCTGCAAAAATACCCCATTTGATGTTCTCTAGCTCTACTTACTAAACTGCAGAATAAAAAATAATTTCATTACATTTATAGTTAAAATTTTAAAACATTATTCCATGTTCCATCATATAAAATATGTGGTTTCTGTCACACATTTAATTTGATAATTATTACAATTATTTAGTTTGATTTATTAAATAATGCATACAATGTAGAAAACCATAACGGAACCATAAAAATATATAATAATCCTGAACTAGAATTAATGTGCAGCTAACTTCAGAGAGGATTTTAGTTTATGAAATGGAGCAATATTAAAAATCAAGACATTTCGAAATTTCTTACAAATTAAAATTGTAAAGTTTTATAAAATTGAGTTCATACAACTGAAGAGTTTTTGAGTAACACCTATATATTTAAAAATCAAAGAATGTAAATGAATACAAAACAATGATGTTATTAAAGTTATAAAGATGATTGAATTTCGTCGTAAAAGAAGATTTCCAAGAAACTGGTAACTTCAGCTTCTTTAAAACAAAACTAGATAGTAGGTATATTAAAATAGCAATAACTAAAGTAAAATTATAACGAACCTAAAAACTGAATGATGAGTGAACATTAAGAAAAGCCATCATTGTAATAATGATATAATTGTTGAAATAAAATGACAAAAGTGGTAAGTTTTGGAAGATACTGTATACAGTGTCGTCTCGCGTCTGTGGAAAACCAAGAGAGAGAAACAAAGCGCGCGAGCCGTCGTTTCGTAGTAGCAATGCGCACTGTATATATATATTGAGAGCTCCGGGTAATGTCCTCATCCGGGCGAGGCATCGGTCGATACTCCAGGCACAGTCCGGGAGATGTTGCCGCAAGAAATTGCCGCCCTTGTGTATGTATGTATGTATGTATACTTCATGGTCCCCCACCATCGCCACCACCGCCATTCCCATTCCGTATCCGTTTCTCTCTTATACGTACATCCCGTCGGTTGTCTCCCCACCGACCGTCGACATCCTGGTGCTATGTGCGCACCAAGTGTGCCCCCCGACCCGACCCGAGTCGAGCCAACTCGACTCAATGCAGATGTTTCGTATGTCTGTGTCAAATGGTTACGTTCCTCTCTCGCAGGTCGGTCGGTCGGTCGGTCGGTTGGCTTTATCTGTTCGCCAAAGAGCCCGGCCCTCAACTACGTTCTCCTCTACTTGAACCGGTCGAGTCGGCTCCTTTCTCGCATCACATCCCAACGTTATACACGTACATACATACATACATATACCCATCTGACTTATACAATTTTGTTAATGATTTCATAACATTATTTGTTACACACATAGGTATATTTCTTGTACTTAAGCCATTCCTATTATCCTTAAATACATCACTATTATCGCTCAGAAATTTAATAGTTACTACATTCATTTCTACTTCGTCTTCCATACTTTATATTCACATGCATCGACAAAAATATTTAAAAATGTAAGCTTGCATTTCTAAAACGCATCTGCTGTGGTATCTTTAGTAATATAATTTCTTTTAAACACAATTCAGTATTAGTTAGGTGAAATTGGTGATAGGAATGTTGAAATATAACTAATAGAACAGAATATGAAGAGAATTGCCTTCAAATGAAATTTAATACAACGGTAGGTACTCCGTGCTTACTTTAGAACTGTATAATAATGGTTACAATAAAAGTATTGATTTGCACGATTGAATATATATATATATATATATATATATATATATATATATATATATATATATATATATATATATATATATATATATATATATATATATATATATATATATGTATATATACACGATACCATACAAAGCCAACAAAACAATAACTTTTCAATAAGAATATATTTTTTTAAATTGAATATCTAGTATATTAAAAATATATAAAAAATGGTCTAGCACAAAAATGAATAATTGTTCATTTTATTACTATACCTACCAGAGAATGTGAAATCTTAATTATTGAATATTTTTCGTAACTGAAAATAGATTCTGTTTTCTAAACACACAATAGAATACAATTGTTATATTGTGTTCTTGTTCCTTTCTTTGTGCTTGTTAAGGAGTATTAGGTGATAAAACATTGTTGTCATGTTTGGAGAATCGAAATAGGTAATAAATGGAATGTTGTTGTTTCGAAAAGAAAATGATTGCTGTATGTGAACTTTCCTTGCTATAGGATGTCTTTTCAGATAACGTGAGCAAATAATGTGAATGCTGGTAAATAAGGATGAACCTTGGTGACGTCACAATTGAAACGGAAACGGAATCGTACCAATGCCAGCAACACTCCTACGCACCAAACCGAACCGAGCCAAACAATGACAATGTGAGAAATTGGTGGGATTCGTGGAAACGGTCGTCCAATGCCAGAGCGTCTCTGTGAGTTTCTCGGAATGTGGATCTTATTGCGACGCCAACTGTTTTCCGGGCCGAGGTTCACAAAGGGGGCGGCAACAAACCCGACACTCGGCATATCTGCGAATGCAGTCGAACTAAACACGCGCGTCCCGGCGCCCAACGCGCAGACGTCGCCGCCGCCGTCGCCCGTCGTTTTTTCTACGATTGTACGTTTGTACGACTGTTATTTGCTGACACTCTCCACCTCCCATTCGATTCGCTCGAAGGATGTGTCCTTGCACAGGATTCGTCCGTGGCGCAAGGATAATCATTTGACAACTGGTTGCCAAGGTTATTTACACATACACACACACACACACACACATCCTATCCCTACAAAGTGGGGTGATAAAAACCTTTCCAGACCGATGATTCGTTTTAACAATGTATGGTATTGAAGGACGCAATTTAAAAACAAACAAAAAACTGTGGTATTCTCAGTATAAATGTACTTTTAATGTAATTTTAGTCGGTTATTTATCTACTTTAATCTATTCTAATTTTAAAATTAGAATTTCTATTTATATTTTCACAATTTCAAATAAATATAGAAACAATTCATCAAATTGTTCCGGCGTAGTAACTAGAAAATATACATCTTAGTTGAGACGAGAGAACAAAGCATGACCAAAATAGAGATGATATCTGTACTTAATACTGGAAGGTGATAACATTTTTGCATTAAATATAAGGTGATTAAAAAAGATTATATTTTCTTTATATTTCGCGTCATAGGAAAATAAGACCGGAGGTAAACGATTTTTATTTGGAATTTCGGTATTTTTAATTAATTTCTGTTTCCATATAATACTAATTAAATTTTTTAATAGCTCTTAGGTAGTATGTAAGAACCATGAAATTAATTTTTATACTTAAAATTTAATTTTATATATATATATATATAGGTATATATATATATTTTTACGTGGAATTACGTTTCTCTTTCGTTTTACATATTTATGGTCATAGTTGATTCTTTTTAAAAGCCTGGTAATAACCAAACGAGAGACAAATATTAATTGCGTTGACGTAAAATTGTATAAAAATAAAATCTAATAGAATTTTATAAATAATTATCAATTATGAACACATCAAGCACATGAGATTTTTTCTTTTTTTGTTACCTTGCCTTGTATGCTTTTTATACTAAGTACAAAAATCCTAAAGTTAAATAAAAATAAGTTTTACTAAATATAATCATAAATGAAGAGTATATTGTGTATGTTTAAGTAAATAGAAGAGATACACAGTAGTTTATCGATTAGTGAATTGCTTGTGTCGTAAACAAACAAAGAAAAAAATGTTGATTAATCCAATGTTACAGTAAACAACCACGACAGTCGAGAATCGTCGGGTAGAAAAGCTACCGTGACGCGGAGATAGGACGAAGCTACATACATATATACGCAAGGAAAAGCGCACTGAGTGCGCAAAAGAGTGAACAGAGAAGTGCGCTACGTTGGGTGGTGTCGAAAAGCGAACCGCTCTCGCTGTATATATATATATATATATATGTGTGTGTGTGTACTATGCGACCGGAGAGTCACAGGCAAGGCAAGCAGGAGGAAACACAGAGGAAACTGTCGCAGGCTGGCAGCAGGAGCAGGGTGGGCGAAGGTGGCGTTGGTGGAGAGAATATGACATGAACCAGCAGACTCCAAAGTGGAATATCAATAATGTGACCATGCGATTGCCAAGTCTGCAACATGGCCGACCCGGGAGTAGTCTGAGTACACACTTCGGAAACTTTAGATTTAGCTACACTTGGACAAATCATATTAGAAATGAAACATGTATTTTCTAAATTCTAAGGCGCAATTAGTAAACTGACAAAAATCTTACTCTTATAATTACCACATATCAAAATGTATAACATATGTTTTCTAATCATCATTGTAGCTAACATAAAACCCAATAGTTGACTTAAACCAGAAAAATCTAAATAAATATAACCATCCATCTTAAAATAAAAATTGCTCATAAAATTGTATGAATCAGTACTTATATTTAAGATAACTAAATTTCATATTGCATTTCATTTCCTATAGGTATATGTTCCATCATTGTCGATATGTTTTAAACATTGAGACCTCAGCTTCCAATCAATATAAAATAAATAATCCAATAATTTTAGCGACCTCCCCCAATGTATCTGCATGTATACATAGTTTCTTTTCACAAAATCACAATGTCATTTTATTCAAAATACACACACTAAACGCAGCATTATCCGCGACTCGGCACTGAACAAGTTTTGGAATTATCTCAGAACAAGTTTGACTTGGTTAAATAACCAAAACAATACATTATGATGAAATATTTAATATAGTTTGAAAGCAGAAAATATATAAATGTGTGTACATTTGCAGCATTTTGTAAATAATGATAATAATTCTCAATTGCATGTGTACATTTATTTCATCTTATTAAAAATAAGTATACATGATATACTGGTATATGAAAGAAAAGAGATTGGGTGGTCAATTAAAATTTACTAGTCTGCCAATTTCGAAAAGGGTGTAGATTAATATAATAATTGTCTACAACTTCATTTTTATTCCTATCGAGCTGTATGTCATTTTAAACACTTAGTAGCAATTGTCCAGTTGAAAATAAAATATTCTATCCTGTGATTACAAAGTCGTTGGTAAAAAAGAGAAGTGTAGTCGTCGCCATACGAGATCTGCGACACTGTTCTCATATAAAAGAGAGGCGACGGAAGAGACGCCTAGCACAACTGGTGCGGTACCAGTGCGTGTGCAGAGAGGAGAATGGAAAGAAAATGAACGACGCCGACGAGTGCGAGAGAGGAAAACGGATAACTCCTGCAGGCACGTGACCGACCTCCAGCGAAGCACTCGCAGAATCGCGCGCGCCATTATATATGTATGTATATAAATGTATATATATATATACGTATAACAGCTAGAAAGAAGAGAATACACAAGTTTGACCCGACTTGGAATGGGTGTGGAGGACTCGGAACGAGAACGCAGAAAAACAGTCGGCTGCCGTCGTCGTATGGATTTTGTTTCCCCAAACAAGTTTACCAACTTCAAAATGATTGCATACTTTTGAAATAACCCGACAGCAGAAATTCACATTAAAAAATGGAGATTTATTTTTTAAAGAATTCAAGAAAACTCATATTTATCACATCCAATTTCGAAACTGTGCTAACAAAGTCAAGGATTTTATTGTTACGTCAATATGTATATGTAAATTTAGTTATTATAGACATTAGTGCAAAAAACAACTATATATACTATATTTTATTTTAACTTTTTGTAAAATAAAATACTTTAATTGCAGAATTGTATTACACAATTTATATTTGTTTCTTCACATGTGCATTGCAGTTTTAAATAGTTTTCGTTTATATTTTTGAATTTGGGAATTTGTTAAAAAAATATATAGATCGTAATTGGCAATTGAATTGTTGCGTGAATAATTTTACGATCGAGCACGTCTATCGTATAAGGTTAGCTAGTATTCTTATTGTTTGTATTACAAATATATAATTAAAATAACATGATAAATCTCACATTTTACGATGTGCTAAGTAAGGCTACTGTTAGGGTTACGTATAGTGTTTTAGTGTAAGTGAATCTATTAGATGCAAGTAAGATAAAACATCAATAAACGATGTATGTATCGATCGAGTGGCTAATAGGTGGTGGTAGGTAATACTCGTTCGTTGTTTTAGCAAAACCATAATGAACAGTAATTACCGCCAATGAAATAGCAGCAGTGCGCTGCTATCTTTTCTCTATCTTTAATTTCCTAATTACAAACAAGATCTTATGAGATATGCCACTCATTTATCATCAAGCTAATGAGTTATTTTATATTTTCACTATATTAATATAAAATGCGTTAATTCACTTTTAAGAATAACTTACATACATACATATGTGACTACTAAGTACCAAGGCGGCAATCAAGCATAAATTATTCAATTTAGGAATCTATCATTTAAGTACATTCTAATAACTAAATTGCACTTTTGTTATTGATTGATTTATGAAACTTTATAGTATGAAAAACGAAATGGAAAATTGGGCCCATTTTCTACATAAACAACTAAAATTTACTTTCTTCAGACTTGATGTCATATTGGCGTGTCCTTTGCTTTATATATATATATATATATATATATATATATATATATATATATATATATATATATATATATATATACTACGGTGTATTCTGACACTGGTTTTATTTCGGTGACGGTGAATATGGCTGTAGCTATATTGCTGTAGCATTTGGGGGGGCTTCGATTTCAAGTCCCACACCACATCAATCTTCTGCAGCCACTTTTTTTTATGCGAAATATACAAATACGAACGATAAATCAATTTGAAAGAAGCTGTCACTTGCTGTAGCGCCTCACACAGCCCATTGTGCAGCGTCGGTCCACGACCGCGTCGCTGGACAGTGCCGTTCGTCATCAAACAAAAATAATCAGTCATATATTTTTTTGTACGAATTGTGTGTAACAAACATTTTTTATTTACTTTTCAGAGATTTTAAAAGAATATATTTTTACGCATTTGGCAATTTCATTTAATTCACATCATAAATTATTTCTTAATTTATCTTACGACTAAGTTATGAATTACAAAATATTTAAGTTAACTAAATATAAAACTTTTATTATTTATTAGCAATGATTACTACTAGTTACAAATTAGGGTGGTGAAACAATTTATATATTTGAATTACGCGCGCTTTATACACCTATAAGTTACGTCATCTATGCCAACTTAATTGAACTTTTATGTAGTACTACTTCTGGACAATACAGCTAATTTCTAGCGATGCTAGCGCTAAATTTTCGTTTAGTCTACGTGCTATTTGGACACCCCTAACAAATAGTGCTATCTATACTAAGTTAGCTGAATCTATTCAATTCTATTTCTATCTTCTGAATTATAGATGGTAGCAAGGATAATAAATACATGCAAAAGTACTTCTGAGTACTTCGGATATGATTATCTAAACTGTTTTCCGCAGAAGTACTCCACTAGTAGGGCTAGTATTCAATAGATGCAGCATCTATACATTTATTTTAATATTTTTGTATTTTATGCCGACAACAGAAATACAATGTCAAAAACTTGAGATATAATTATTTTATTATTTGTTAATTTTAATTGTGAAATGGCTTATTCTGTTAATATATCAGTTGAAGCTCCAATAGAAAATCAAATACAAGAAATAACTTATGATGGTCAAGAAATATATAACACGTAGGCTAACCTAGCATTGTCCCAACTATTTGAGTATAACAATGTATTTTATAGCCCGCTTACGCTATCTGAAAGCTTAGCAAAGACCGCCCAGAAAATCGACTTTAGTAAAACATCCGATTTGGAGAAGAAAGAACCGGATACAGATGGCAAAAATGGGGATGATGATACTAAAGACATATTCCAATCTAGTTTATGGCCATGGGATTCGGTACGAAGTAAATTACGCAACGCACTTACAGAAGTGTGCGTGTTAGCTGATGTGTTAGCTATCGCGAAAGAGAAGCGATATATGGTGTTAGATCCAGTACCTCAAGAACAAATAGAAACGAAGCCTATGGTCCAAGTTTATGCACGTAAAAAAGCATTAGCTGGTGCAGCTAGTGTACTTTTAACTGGCGCCGAACGTTTGAGAACTTCCCAAAATGAACTAGTACGAAATCGTACCACGCCAGAATTCCATATTGAGTTACTGCGATTAAGACAAAATTGGAGATTAAAAAAAGTTTCTAATTCTATTATTGGCGATTTGAGTTATAGAACTGCTGGGTCTAAATATACACAAACTGGTATGTTCGAAGTTACGAAAGCTGAAGAAGAAGATAAAACTAGTAGTCCTCCACAGAGCCCGTCTCCTAGTGGTACACCGAGTACTAAAAATAATTCTGCGCTTAGAGTGACTGTACCATCAGAGTTACAAGGTGTTGCGTATATCGAAGTTTTGTGCCAAAAAGGTGTTTATATATTATTTCGTATTACACTCGACTAAATTGTTTGAATAGATTCGTGACGTTATTGACGCATTTATTTATTATATATTAATCAGTATATGTTTGTAGATCAAGAAGATCTGTGTAGTGCAAATATAAATTTGCTTGGTTCTGCTCCAGCCAGTACAAGTCCAGATATCCACTGGCAACAAAAACTAGAAGCTGCACAAAATGTTCTATTTTGTAAAGAATTATTTAATCAACTTGCGAAAGAAGCAGTACAACTCCAAGCACCAATTCCTCATATGGTGGTTGGAAATCAAATAATGGCAACCGTAAGAATCTAACCGAATTGTCTCTATATATTAAACAATTGCGTCATTTAGGTATTACCTGGTATCCAATTAATAATAGGACTATGCCACTCGACTGGTACTGATAAAAAAACAACTGTACCACCACCAACAAAAACGGAACATGATCATGTATTAGAACATTCTTTACATCAACTACTAAGAGAAGTCCATCATAAAAACACGCATCATCCATTTCCACATCCTTCATCCGGACCATTGGGGCCATCAAAAAAAAGATGTCTTGCTGGTTTGTTTTTGATTTACCTTATCTATGCTATCTATTAATATGATTTATAATTAGGTCCAATGGCTGCGGATCGTTATGAGTTATTAGAAATGACAAAGTCACAAACACTTTTGGAACAAATCATTCAACAAGCTCAACATTTTTTCATGCGTATGCGTACTGAGTACGTTTTAGATACAATCGCAAAAGAAGTTAAAGACCCTCTAATTGTCTCGCACTGGAATTCATTAAACAGTCCAACACAATCGTGCGTTAAAATCAACATAATGACACATGGTTACGATGCTGTATGTAGAACACCACTTGTGATTCATGTAGGCGAAAAAAGTTTAAAATGTATTTGCCGCGACGGTAAAGTGATGCATATGAGTTATGAACCTCAAGAGTTAAGAGATTTGATTTTTTATCATATCAATCAACATCAAATATTGGCCGTCCAGGCGCTAGCTAAATGTATGGGTTGGCAATTTTTAGCTAATAGCAGCCATTTAGGATTGGGAACTGTGGAGCCGTTAGGAAACGCTAGTTCGTGTATCTTAGCATCACCAACCGGTAATTTGGTTGTTTATGTTACATGAAATTGTATATATTTGATATGTTTTCTTGTAGGTGATCGTGTAATTGCTGTACGATGTGAACCACAAACAGGAGTCCAGGTTTCGGTGGCTCATTCGCCCAGATCAGACTTTTTCCCAAGTCGATTAGTAGCGGAACGGAAATGGGAACATTTAGGTGGTGCATTTCGAGATTTACGTTTAGATAAAATGGAAGGCAAAAATTTCCTTCACAAAATGGAGCTTCTTATGGCTAGTTTAACTAGCAATTCATAATTAAACTTTAGTATATGTACTTTTATAATTAATCAATAAATATATTATATACTCAATATTGTCTCCAGTAAATAATTTAAATCTTTTGAATATTTAAAAATTGGTGGCCGAGCATTATTAGTTTGTGCAAGAATAATAACACGAAACCGGAAATGGTTTTAAATTTGCCACTAAAACTTGACTCATCCTATTTGTTTGCCGCTAAAATCTGTACTGTTAATGCATTTCGTTATGGATTCTATAGTATTTCATTAGTAAGGAATAATCATTGAATAGTTTGTATCAAATAGTAATAAAGTCATTAATCAATTTAATTTAGCTAAAGTAGTATTTGACCTAGTTGGTGTGGACAGAACTCGTGTAATGATTCGTGTAGACCCCGTTTTATTGATTTCCGTACCCCCACTACCAGTTTTGGTAGCTATTTTGAGGGCGGCGTGCTTCCAGGTCGCCATTTGTTTACTGTTATCCACTAGCGACGTATCGGCGTAGTTGAAGTTTATTATTCGACGCTTCGTATCTTCGTAAAAGGGTAACTAAAAATACACAAATTGTGATCATCGCACTCTGCGAACTATCAGTAGTTATATTTAAATGAAATAATCTTCGTTTTGGCTGCGAATATCGTCGGTTTTCATAAATTTTAAATGTTCTACAAAATGGCCGGCATGTTGGAGGCTAAGAACTACGCGTCATTTTCTTTTCATTGCATACTATGTAAGTAATTTCAACGTTCTACGCGTCGTATACAAGTTACCTATCTCGGATTACTATCCGAGATACAAAACTTCGAATTTTCGTTTTATTTTCAACAATCTTTACACCACTCGCTTCCGTTATTGTGACCCAATTATAAACCGCCGGTTCCATTGACCTTTGATAGATATATATATTTCTATCATTGTCCATTCTGCCAATCATCATTTGATATATAATTTATCCATAATTATTGATTACCCCATGACACAGCTCTTGAGTGGTTAATTTTAAATATCCTGGCCTGGCCTCGCCCTACTCTGGAGTGGTGAACTGATACGTTATAATAATAAAAGTAGCTACGAACGTACGAACTTTGCAAAATGTTAACGCCGAATTCAAACAGTCGACTTTTTATTTCTGCGTATTCGTCATATTACAAATCAGTTTCCATTAGTTCAGTTTATTGTCGTTTTCGTCGCAAATATGTGAACTTTTTACGAATTCGCCCAAACGAGTGATACATTTGGTAAAATGACTGGCCGGTCAGTTGTATTGCGTTGTAACATCCACAGACGAAAATGGGCGACAGCAGCTATACCAAGGGCACACGTGTGTACGTCGGCGGTCTCGGCGACGGTATCAAAAAAGAAGATCTTGAGACCGAATTTGAGAAGTATGGAAAACTGAACTCCGTCTGGGTGGCATTCAATCCACCTGGTTTCGCATTCATCGAGTTCTTAAACAAAGACGAAGCAGAGTCGGCGTGCGATGGTTTGAACGGCACCGAATTATTGGGCTCAAAGCTTCGTGTTGAAATCTCCCGTGACCGAGGCCGTGGCAATCGCGGTGGCGGCGGCGGTGGTTTCCGAGGAAGTAGCCGGGGTGGAGGCGGCGGACGCGGTTTCTCACGAGGAGGCCGAGGTAGTTTTGGCGGGGATCGCGGTTACCGTGGTGGTAGCCGTGGAGGTGGCCGAGGCAGAGGCCGATTTGATGATTACAGCAGTAGCAGAGGAGGCGGTGGCTACGGTGGTGGTGGGCGCAGTTACGACAGAGATGGTGGCCGAGACAGCTACAGTAGCAGTGGCCGAGATGGTGGATACAGTAGTCGCGACAGTTACGGAGGAGGTGGCGGCAACAGTTACGACGCAGGTTCTCGCTATCGATCACGCTCTCCGATCTCGAGAGGAAGGTAAGTGTTATCAACCAATCTTTACCCTTTCCCTCCATCCCATCTTACAAATATATATTTTTTGTTTAATTTGTTTGCTTACAGCTGGAATTAAATCTAAGTGCCATCATTTTGGCGTTCACAGACCACCATTTGCTGCACTACAAAGCACGCGCGCGGTGTTTGTAAAAAAGTTGGTTAATTTTTTTTTAATATACATTAAAATAACAGTGGAAGTGATGAACATTCTTCCACCGATAATATTCGAATCTATATTGCAGTGATTATATATTTTTCATTATCTGAATTTCACAAAATACAAAAAAAAAATATCACATCGCTTCAACGTATTGTCCTTTAAGTTTTGTAAAATTAGCGTTGAATGATGTACATACAAAGACTATAGAATTAAGTTTAATTATTATTTTAATATAGACTGATATGTAAAATGTTCGTCAATATCAATCATTGACAGTATTAAATGGGTTACTTTACATATACAGCGAAATAAAAATGAATAACATAACAAAGAGCTCATACAAATCTTCATGATTATAACTTTTTACTCACCATAAAGGAATTCGTTAAGAATTTTTACGGGCTATTCCCCAATGTGTAGCGTTTACTTTATAATTGTATAAGATATATATGTACTACTTGTTCTGACTTCTTTTTATTTATACTTCATTATGAAATAAAAATAAAATAATTAAAAATACATTTTTCTTTTATTATCCAAAAAATAATAATTTAATGTTACCTCCATTTTGAATACTTGTTGTGATGTTAAATATATTAATATATTGTGCACATAAGTACATTTTAAAATAAAACTTCGATGTAGTCATTCATTATAAAAGAATATAATTCATATTACAAAATAATCCATACTTAATTTATCCTTGCCAAAACAGCTGATCGCCGATCACTATTTTGGAATAATGCTCTAATTAAACCTTTTACTTCATCTGGTTTAAACTCAACAGCCAATGGACCTTTACCATCTGCCCAACGATCATTTATATCAGTCAAACTTGAATTCAACAACAGAATCATCTCATTAAATTTGTACCAATGTTTGGTATACAAATGTATTTCTTTAGGATCCTAAAAACAATTTTGAAATATATATATATATATAACATTTCGCCAGAAAAACAAATCAAATATTTACAGTAAATAATTTCGGTCCACGATTCTTAACAACACCATAAAAATCAACCAAACATGTACAACTATCAGCTGAAATGTCCTCGACACCAATAACTAACTTTATCAAATTATCTACGAATGAATTTAATAGTTCACCAATTGTTTTGTTATACATTTCGTACGATAACACTTTTTGCCAAACTGTTTTTAAAAGTTCGAGTTGGCGTAAACATTGTCGAATTGATTTCTCACAACTTGGATCCAATTTGTTTGATTGCTCCAATTTAGTCAGCTCTACAATAAACCCGTGGTTAATAATTATATTATATTAGTAGACATATTGTTTACCAGAATCTTTTAAAATATCTTCAATTTGTTTGATTTGTACTCGCATGTTTTTCGAAAGTGCTTCAGCCCCTGATGCACGTAAAAATTGAACTTGGACTGTAAACGATTCATCTTTCACGGCCAAACTTGCAGTTTTAGTTTTATAATATTTATTTATTGTTAAAAGCTCATTGGCTATGTATAAACAGTTATTATGGAATAATACTAAATAAAAGATGTTTAACATTTAGCGCTCTTTATATCATTAAATGCTTTTAATTCGTACCAACTTGTTGTGGTATTGTCTCTAGTAATTTTTGATGATATTTTGGAATTAAATCTAAATATAAATGAATGATTTGTTCAGCAGTGTACACCAATCGCCCCGCGCACATATCTGAACTTGTATTTGCTTGATCAAGAATGGTTCGTACCAAATCCAAATATTCATTAGTACTGCGTGAAATTGAACATTTTGGAAATGTATGAACCGAATTTTCTTTCGGATGAATGTCAAGTCCCACCTTGAAAGATTAGTTTCAATAAAATTCTATCTAATTCACATTTAGTGACTATTTCAATATTTAATTATAGATATAGTTACCTCCACCATATCATGTAAATCCTTTTTCAATAGACTCCTTGCATTATCTAAATACGTTTGACACAATTTATTCGCAAATAAAACATCGACATTATTCGCATACTCAAGAATAGATACATTATCTTGATTAAAGAACTGATTCTCTTGAAGAAAGCATTGCAAAGTTTCAATTTCAGCAACTACTATTTTATATTCTTCTAATCCTGCAGGTGTAGATGGTACTGTATCCGCTAAACAGTTTTTTATCAACAACTCACAGAATTGTTTACTAATTTTCTGACCAACAAATTCGATCAATGACAAATCGTTTTTAGTATCAAAATTAATAGAGTTTACTAAAAATTCTATTACAGTTTGAATGTTCTCAAACACTTTATTATATGATTGTTTGTTGCTATTTTGAACTACTTTAATTGTTAACGTATAGTATATATCATCATCTGGCGTTTTTACTTCACATGTATGGTTAATAATTGATGTAAAAATTTCGTTCATTAGGAAATTTGAAAAACATTGCAACTCAAATAAATATGCATTTTCAAAGCATAGCGATTTAATAATTTCACTAAGTTCTTCTCGTACGTTTATTTGAATTTTTAATAAAATTTCATCTTCAAATACTTTTTTATCTGTTTTAACCAATTCATTCCATAACGTTGTGGTTTGTTTTAATATACTTTCATGTTCAACCGTTAAACTTACAGCTATAACTTGTATAATATCAAGCTTTTCGTCCTCAGCAATATCACCTAAGATCTCTTTCATAGCATGTAAACATTTTACCGCTTCAAAATATTTCTGCTCCCGCATAAAATCATTACATTTCTTAAACAAATCATCAATTTCAACAAGTTGTGAAACTAACGTCAACGCAATCTGCGATTCTTTTAAATCACCAATCAAATTTATTAATTCATCCGCTGAAGTATCCAGTTCCTTTTTCATAATACATTCCACTTGCTCCTTAAGGATTTTCATTTCATCATTCAATCGATTTGCTTCTTCTAATAAATTATTACTACGCTTTTTCATTACTTTTAAATCAATATGCGCATTTTCCATATATTTCTTAACCTCGCATTTTAGTCGACTAATTTGGGATACTATCCAAGGAGTCTTATCTTTTATACTCGTTATTTGTGATGAATGGATTTCAGCTAAGAAATGCATTTTCTAATTTTATTTTCACTTTTAAAAATAAATTGCAATGTCAATTCAAGTGCCAGCTGTCACATTTAAAATATAATATTAGTTGGAGGAGTTGTCGCAAACGCAAACTGGGTTGAATTCAGTTTAGCACCCGCTCTAGAGCAGAAAATAGAGTCTAAAACGAGACATCACGCTATAAGTTGACTTGAAATTGTATTAGTGACGTCATATAACATACACTATTTTGTATTCCGCTTTAGTTCTATTTACAAACAAATAATAAACCATTCGAAATTTAAATTTTATATATGCGAGATTGTTCTTTATTATAAATAATTATTTGTATAACATTAAATTTATTTTATAATTTATGTTTATTAACTATAAACATAGGCCCATGCCCAGGGATAATAAAATCAGCAATTTGTAATATATGATCCCTATTTTCTCTTTGTTTTTCTGGACATTCACTACCGGCTTCCAACCATATTATTTCATTTTCTAAATCTTCTTCCCGTTCAAATAAATCCCCTACAATAGCCACAACTGTTTTACCTACTCGAACAATCACAGATACGTCGGCCAGTGTATGTCCAGGAGTTTGGATAATTTCAACGTAATCATCTATTTTAACTTTTGGAGACATTACAAACGCATCTAAGTAGTATGTTTCCCGCTTTGAAACGGAAGTGCCCACTATATGTGTAGCGTTTTGGAAAAGCGCATTGTTACCGATATGATCCGAATGCCCATGTGTGCATACAACCCAGTTGATTAGATCGGGTGTTAGTTGATGTTGTTCTAATGCTTTTATTATTTTTGGACCATCCCATGCCGTCATTGTATCCACTATAATATTAGTTGGACCTTTGATCAAAGTACATGTACAATTTGCTAGCATTACATTTCTAGATTTATTTATTTTTGAAAATCCATCAAAAAGAACATGAACTGTGTATACGATTGGCTCTTCCAACGGAATCATAATTGGGGCCGCAGAATCATTTCGCTCTTTACAATCGAATTGACTCCTCAAAGATATATTATTTTCATTTTTCTCTGGGATTTGTTCGGTATCAGTTCCTCCTACTCTCTGTTCGACATGCTCCATGTTTACTTTTAGTATTGTTTAATAAACAACTCGATTAATCTTAGTTCTGAGATGATAAATAAGGCATAGAAAATCAATCTACATATCTGATGCTAAATTGATTTTCTATATAATTGATTAGAACTTTCAACGGTACAGATACAAAATGAAATGTTTTGGAAATTAGGTTATGTCATGTTCCTTGGGTTTTGTGGCGCACAAGCAATAGCATATTATGCAATCTTATGGCGCATCTTTTAGTACATATTTAAATAATATTCGCTGCCGAATATTTGACCAATGAGATTGTATGTCTTGCATACGTAGTAGGTTTATTTGGTTTAGATAGAAACGATATTAAAATAGAAAATCAGGAAAATGTAATTATTCATTACAATAGTCGCATTTTGTAGATGGCTTATATATTAGGTGTTGTATATATTAAACGAATTTTATTCATGGAATAATTTAAAAGTTTGCTCAGTTACTATAAAATATAAAAACATTTAATGTGTTATTACATAAATTGAGAAAGCCGATTGATTTAAAAGCGAAATTAAATTTCTATGAATACGAGTAAGTGTTTTTGTTATAGCTATTTTTAAGTAGATCACTAGTGATCTACTTAAAAATGCTAACGGTCGCAAATACATATAACATGCTTAATGGACTATTGCAGTATTGTTTTAAGCAATTTGATCAATATACATATTAATTAAAAAATATTTAATCGTATATATGCTTGTATAATATTAGAAAAGGGTCAAATGGATATTGGCTATTTATATATCACATACAACAAACCTCCGCGTTTCTGTATTTGGATATCAACAAATTTTAGAACCACAATTAGGAAATATTTAAAAAAAGATGATTCTGTTATTATAAACAATGTCGTATGTAGAATAGGTGAGAGCCAAATGAGATGGTATGGTCATGTTGTAAGATTGACGAAGAAGATTCACGCGGGGGAACGTGAAAATGCGGGGTCGGCCTCGGAATAAGTGGATAAATATGATTAAGGATGAATTGCGCGAAAGAAAAATTGAGAGCAAGCGGAATAGAAGAGTATGTATAAAGAATTTAATAAATTCTTTTGTTCATTGAAGCAAAAGAAGTTTATAACGATAGGAAGAGTTGAATTGCGAAAGATTGTTAAGATGTGATTGGATATAAAGGGTTTTCAACCACCCCATTTGTTAGAAATAGACATGAGGTTATGTATGTATGTATGTATATATGTATGTATGTATGTATGTATGCATGCTTGCATGCATGTATGTATGTATGCATGTATGTATGTATGTATATATGTATGCATGCATGCATGTATGTATGTGTATGTATGTTTGTATGTATGTATGCATGTATGTATGTATGTATGTATGTATGCATGCATGCATGTATGCATGTATGTATGTATGTATGCATGTATGTATGTATGTATGCATGTATGCATGTATGCATGTATGCATGTATGCATGTATGCATGTATGCATGTATGCATGTATGCATGTATGCATGTATGCATGTATGCATGTATGCATGTATGCATGTATGCATGTATGCATGTACGCATGTATGCATGTATGCATGTATGCATGTATGCATGTATGCATGTATGCATGTATGCATGTATGCATGTATGCATGTATGCATGTATGCATGTATGCATGTATGCATGTATGCATGTATGCATGTATGCATGTATGCATGTATGCATGTATGCATGTATGCATGTATGCATGTATGCATGTATGCATGTATGCATGTGTATGTATGTATGTATGTATGTATGTATGTATGTATGTATGTATGTATGTATGTATGTATGTATGTATGTATGTATGTATGTATGCATGCATGCATGTATGCATATATGTATGTATGTATGTGTATTTTCATAGCTAAACAACAGGTCGTACGTTAGATTTACGATATTTAATACCGTCTAACGAAGGCGTTATTTGTTTATGTTTGTAACTTTTTGTAAATGTTATGTTCACCATTATTAAAAACAAACAAAGAATCCATGGCATATGCATACTATCAATCCCATCAAGCATACGCAAAATTCAATCACATATAGAGCATGGGAATAGGTAACAAGATTACCTACCCTGCGCAGATCGAATTCATAAATTCCTTGATATAAATATGCAATGCACTGACTGGCCTAAGTATGTATGTATGCATGTATGTATGTACCTTCCCACATCTAATTAACTTTTACAAATGAGTCTTTTGAAAGTCACATCGCTGTGATAGCTAAGCGCCGCCAGTGCTTGCGTTCGGCGCGTCGACTACAGTCGCTATCTAGTCGCGCTCAAACCAACTACATTCAAAACAACACCTGTATCAAACTCTCCTACCTGTACAGGTGATTAAGGGGCGAAAGGGGGGCTATACCTGTGTGACGTAGCCAGGTCACATGACCCGCGAGTTATTTTTTATAGTAAAAAACCTGAGCAAGCCGCGCCTACAGCAGAAACAACCAAACGACCATCGGTTCGGCCGTTGTCGATGTAGTTAAATCTATCCGTTAAATATTAATTCTGTTTACCAATTCTTATACAAACCATCCAGAAGTAAAAATAATAATCAATACATTCATTGAAACTAGTGGCTGTGTACAAAATGTGAAACTGTGTTGTATATATTTCGAAATACGTTACGAGAAAGTGTTTTTTTAAAATAAATAATGTGCTTGTGAGGAGAGTGCGCGTTGAAAAAAATATGAAATGAAATAAACAAAACGAACAATGGAGATTTTTCGAAGAACTTTTTTACAGTTTTTAGTGGTGGTTTTATTGTTACGAATAACAAATGGAGAAAATCTGGATGCACTGGTGACCGCAGGATATGCTAGTGCACCGAATGGTGTGACTGAACATCCTGGCGGGATAATAACGGAAGGACAACAACGGTTTTTGCGATCGAAGAGTCCGTACTGGTTACGAAGTGATTTGATTATCGAAAAACAAGCGGAACTCGTCATCGAGCCAGGGGTTGAAGTTAGATTCGAGCCTATGGTTGGGATTACAGTTCGAGGGATTTTAACCGCCGTGGTATGTGTCTCAAATATTTTAAAGGGTTTCTCAAAAATCATTTACTTTTTATAATTCTCATTCATATGTATTTTAGAAGTGTTTTCATACTAATATTTCTTGTTTTTAAATGCAGTTCTATGATATATATAAATTATTTTTAAATTTAGAGTACGATTTGTGCAAGTTTGAAATTTCGCAATAAATAAATAAAAGTGAGTCAAATTCTTGCAATTGTGATTCACGTCTAATAAATTGAAAATAATTATGTTTTAACAAGGTGAAGGTAAAATATTATTTGACATTTATCGTAGTACCTAACAATGCACAATAAACTATTGTTTAAACTTTAACCATTTGTAATATAAATAAAAAGAAAACATTATTCAGAAACACAGTTTTTTATATTAAAACTACAGGAAAATGTTAATATATTAAATAAAATCTTGTTCTATTGTTATTTTGATTTTCTTTATATGGCAAACTTTAGAAGCTTAATATTTATGCGTAGCCACGTCTCTAAAATACATTTTCGGATCTTAAAACGTGCCTAAAGTAATCCCAAAAATAGGAGAAAGTCTTTAGAATTCCTCGAAAATATTTATAAATTTTAATTCATATAGTTAATTAAGTAAATTATATTTACAAAATTACATACTGTGTAATAACACTACTTTCATAATAATACATGCTTTATAAAACATATAGGTAATAAAGATAGTTAGTCATCTGATGACAAATATTTTAAAAGATACCGGTTTGGTTTTCGGTCACAACTACTTGATTTTGACCCATTTTTTTTAGAACAACCTAAAATTTAATTAACTAAAATGGAGAAATAATTCCGTTATCATTAAATACGTAAATGTTTCCTAACAATTAATCTATATTACTAGTTAGCAATATTGATAAAATACACAGATAAATATTATCACTATCTAGAAAAGATTTTTATAGTTTTGCGAACAAAGTAAATTGAAATAGTATTTGCCATTTTGGTTCAATGGTTTCACAAAATCGGTTGAGTTGAGCAAGTGGATTTAGAACATTTTAGAAAATAATTAACTTCAAAATGAAAATAATTGTTTAGTAAAGCGAAAAAATTTCTCTTTACAAATTCATCAAAATCAATGAATCATCCTGTAATACCTGACTCAACAATTAAGTAGATATTTACCTAAGTTCTCCGAAAACATTAAAATGTCTGACGTCTAATCACCTATGTTTATTTAATTCAAAAAAATAGTTCAAATATTTATTTTTTTAATAATATTACGCAAAACTAATAAGTCTTATCGATTTCACCTGCAAAAGTGTTAAATAAATACGTTATTATCACAAAAAATTAAAACATTTACAAGAAAAAAAAACTAAGGTTGAGATTAAGATCCATTTTTATCTTGTATAGTAAAACCGGTTTTGCTGTGACGAATATTTTTTTCTATAAAGAATCATGATTGTGTTTAGTATTGTTTATGCTTTTGTTACTGTTAATAAATGTATAAATATATATTAAATTAATTTAAAGACTCAAATCGTTAAAACATAAAAATATTGTTTAATATTTAAAATGAGATCGTAAAAAATTATTCTAGACGTTACAGTTGTATAAGTAGTTATGAAGAAATATTTGACGATTTTATCATAAACATATATGTTATAAAAGAAGTTAAATATTTTGAAATAATTATCATATCATGAATATGCAAATAACTATAGAGTTGAATTGCATTATATTTTCCGCGACTTCACTCACAAAGTCGAATTATTGCGTCAAACTTAAAGAAATCTACAAAAGAAGGTCGAAAACACTAAATAAATGCACTTCATAACTCTCTTAAAGTCATCTGAATTAAATAAGCATCCATCTATAGATTGTGATTTAAATACGAAAAAGAAACAAAACAAAACAAAACACTCGCTAGTAAACAAATAAACGTCGTTTATACACAACAAATGATACGAATGACATTTTTCATATGATTAGTATTATCATATGAGCAATGACTTACATATGTACACAATTACTTTATCACTCGTGGTACATACATGGTAATTTTGTGTGATAACTGTATCAGTATTTCACACCTGATTATTCTAAAAGCACGATTAAGAAGTACGTTTAACAACACATGTTTAACAGATTCGCACGATCACAAGAGTTAAATTCCAAATATTCAGAAAACAAACGCGTAAAACGATGAAATTCAATGATAAGTGTAGTAATTTAAAAATATGTATTAAGTGAATAACCTATTGAAAGTAGGGGTGATATGCCTGAATAATTCATTTGTTAAAATAAAAGAATGTCAATTGTTAATAAAATAACTCACATTGTTCAATCTTCCGCTACTTATAATCTGTTGTGATATGTGATGGATTCACTACACAATAATAATACAAAGCCTGATGCACAGGAAATCACATAGAATTCACTTGTTATTTATAAGCTATCACTTGAAACCAACACACGTTTCATTTACCACATTGTTTTATAAAATACATTCGCAGAAAAATTTCCTAACCCCATCAAATGTGACAACATTATAACAGAAAGCAATTTAAAATTTCCTACACATGTCATAAAATAAACAGGTTTGCGGCAATATAAATCAATATTTAATACGGGACAACTCTTACTTAAAAACTAAACTAAATTGACAATACAACTATAAACTCACCACTCTAGTGAGGTTCAACGTCAAAACCAACTTGATTTTTACGGAATTCCTTAAAGTACAACGATTTTCTTTCTTCTATCACGATATATATTTGCATTTTCAAGCAAATGAATGCTTGGTATATAATGAAGGGCTTCTAATTCAACTATTCACTCACTTTTTGCATTAATTAGTTCAGTTTTACAAATGAATTTGAATAAAAACCGGCACTGACTAAGCTTGTACATTCACAGGTAAAATTCTAGTGGTGGCTATCTGAACTAAAATCATAGGTGTCCTGTTTAATAATTTCTAAGTTGATTTATTTATGTTTAATTTTAATATTAAATATATTAGGGTCAATCAATGTTTTAATGATTAGTTTTTGCGTAACTTACAAAATTATAAGCAATTTTAAAATTTCCTGTTCATTAATAATTATTAAATGACAAAACAAAGTCTATGATTATATATAAAAGCCTAATTAGAACTATTAATTTTTTCACTACCTAATATAACAATTTTAGTATTTTTTCCATTCTAGTTGTAAAGTTATGAATGAACTACCCAATTTAACAGGGTCAATCATTACAATTTAACCTTAGAAGCGTAGGTGGTTATAGTATGACGTGACACATGGTGTATATTAAAGACACTTTTAATTAATATAATTAAGATTAAATGCAATCAACGTTCGTTCACATGTTTTAATTAATTAAAAATTGCAATTAAGTCTTTGCAATATTAATGAAATATATCCGGTATACAGAAATCTTAGATGTAGATGATCTTATAGTTATGCCGACAAGCAATTGTCAAATTTTATTGTTTACATCCTTGATAAGGTTATTATTTCGGGTAAATGAACAAGGCCAGTAAATCACATTAAATGTTAGAGGTTTTACTAATATTTTATGCGAGCCTCTTAATGCTCATACACCCACATATTTCGCTTTCTACCTCTCTTGGATACACCACAAATAACTCTTAAAAATGCATTTCCACTTCAGTAAATATATGTAGATGAATAAAATTTGATATTATGAAACTTATTATTTAAATAATGATATAATTTATGGTAGGAAGAAATAGAATAATTTCTTAATTTTAGCATAAAAATTTTAATTGACTTCTTCAATGTATCTAATTTTATTGTAGCAATTAAAACATTCACTTATTAATATTTAATTACATTTATATGTAACACGAATATCTAGTATAATGACTGGGTTTTTGAAGATGATGTTAATCATATATGTGGTTAAAATTGTGTTAATTGTGTATAGGAGGCTAGCGGAAATAAAACATACGCGGAAATGTCAAATAAATTCTTTTGTTTCATCAAATTGTAGCAAAATGGTGTAACGTCGTCACTTCTTTCAATGTAAGAATTCGCGTGTTTTGAGCAACTTTGAACTTTCATAAACAGTTACTATTTTGCGAAAAAGTACTTTGCCGTATCCGCACGCAAATACTATTTTCAGAGCTGGTTCTAACTATTTTCGAGCCCGTTATTGAAATCTACTAACTTACGATACATTTATTATCTTGTTTCATCACTTCTGTCCTTTCAATTCTATTTATGCAAAAATATTTAATGACTAAAACTAATTATTTAATTTCACTCTAAGTACAAAATACTCATAGTAATTATATACTTTCGTTTGGGATAATTGGTCACAACAGAAAACCTTTCAAATGCAAATTGTCTCATCATTTGTTTTTTTCTAAAAAAAAACTTGTTAAAAGTAACGAAATATTCTGAAAAGAACTAAACACATGACAAATATGTAGATAATTTTTTAAAAACCGCAGTGTAAAGCCTATAATTAAATTAAACCATTACAAAGTGCTGCAACAGAAAACCATTCAAATTCGAAATTTCGCATCATTTTGTTTTTTCTATAAAAACTCTTGTTAAAAGTAACGACATTGTTCTGAAAAGAAGTAAATACATGGAAAATCTGTAGTTTATTTAAAAAAAAAAACCGCAGTGTAAAGCCTATAATTAAATTAAACCATTTCAAAGTACTACAACAGAAAAAGTGTGGCAAGAAACAACTTTTGCTAGATGCTTATATATATATATATATATATAATAAGAGTAACTTCATCTTTCACTAGTGAACCAAACGTGTTCTTTGTGTCAAAGAAATGAATCAGTGTTTGTCAAACTGTAATTATGAAATCTACTAAATTATTATGAAAGCGTCTTTTTATAGACTCACTAGTAGTTACTATTCGAAATACGTAAATATTTTATTTCATTTGAGGTTTGAGTGTAATTGAAACAATGAATGTTTGTAAGTGCCCTTAAGGTATGTTAAGAGGAGACTAACATGTTGTATTGGACAGTATAATGGAGGGGCAGGAGTGATATCTGTGTCTTGTAGTTTGTAGTGTCTTGCACAAGATGCCATTGACCTATCGCCATGCTACACGGACTTCTGCATCAATGTTTTGCTCTGTTTCATATGTTTTCATAATGTTGTCTTCCATCGTGTCATCTAGGTACTTGTCTTTCCCTTTTTCCGCTGCGCTTCGATTCCTTATTCCTTACACGCACTTGCGAAAACGGGAAAATGTCAACAAGATCACAAGATAATCTGATCAGTACCAGAAATATATTTATATTTTTTTTATTCAGTGCATTTAGATTTTTTAGGATATTTCTACCACAAAATGTGGATTATAAAAAATTATACATACATACATAACTGCATGCCTATTCCCATCAAATGGGGTGACAGAAAACCCTTTACATCCATTCCCATCTTGACAATCTTTCGCCATTCAATTATTATACATTTTTTCCAATTTTTAATTGAGAATATTCTTTATATTCAGTTGATTATGTGTATTCATTAATATGTTGCTATGTATTTACAAAAAGTTGTGTGTATTATTCTATGTCCATCTGTTGTCTCATAAAAATTGTTGTTCATATACCTTATAAATATGATCTTAAATCCTTGAACGATGTTATTGGAATTTAAATGCGCAGCCATATTTGTTTATACTTTCAGTCGTTCTGACTTCATATACTGTTAGGTTTTTAAACCGGGTCACGACTCACGACTAGCATTAATAAATATGATCTTTATCAACTTGCAAATAAACTACCAGAGAATTTCTCAAAACAAAATGATCTCTTTGTTACCCCCCTTGGTTACAAAACACAAATAAATCAGATCAGTTTTAGACTTGAAGCAGTGTGGGAGATGAGCTATTATTAAACCATCGAACTGCTATAACTTCTGATTGCATTTACGGTTAGTTATTTCTCTCGACATTGCATTTACCTTTCACTTCTTGCAATAGTTGAATATTTTGTACCAAGGGCATAATAGGACAAAAGAAATACATCATTTAAACAAATCTCACACAAAATGCTAAAACGATATATCAAATGGATACAAAACAAAAAGATCTTTATCATATTATATCCAAAAAAAAAAGTTTATTTAGCGTATTGTTGTTATATCAAATTTTTATTGTATATATAATTTATTCATTTTGTAATTATGCTAAAACTCATTACAAATATATTTATAAGTACTCATGTAAATTTACCAATTTTATAGTGTATAATTTAGTAACAAACATCTAAAATAATACTTTGTCTAATATTATGATACATATGTAGATGAAATTGCATCTTTTTTGTTAGTAATCTTCAATTGTTAAAAGCTACAGTGTCATCGGGCAGGACAAAGACATTACTTACCGTGATTCAGAATTTGAACGACAGGCATGCATAAAAGCATAATCTGTACCCATTAGCAGTACGGTAGACAATACGACATTCGACATTATCTAGCTACGTGCATTGCATTATATTACTTCGCCTTGTTAGTTGAACCAACAATGTTCACTCTTGTTAAATTTATTTGTATGCAGATGAAAAAATGTTATAATTTATAATTCAATAAATACAATTTTTCATTTGTTACATAAAGATTTTTTTAAATACATCTATAAAGCCCTAATGCGTAAATATCCTTATTTTAGGGTACACAGTCGCAACAAATCACTTTGACAAGCTCAAAAGAGAACCCAATTCCAGCTCATCAAAAAGGCCTGCCGGAAATACGGCTCGTTGATGGACCAACAGTTCTTGCCGGTAGAGTTCAAATCATACACCGTGGACAATGGAGAAGTGTTTGCACAAACTCAAGAAAGTAAGCTATAATTGTTATCTTCTGAAAATAATAGAATTGCGATTTTTCAAACAAACAATCTTTGATTATAGTTGGACGCAATCCGATTTGGAAACCGCTTGCCGTCAACTTGGTTTCCAAGGAGGTTTCTTCTACAATTGGTACAACCGCCAAATGCCTTTAAAACCACGATTGCTTTACGAAGAACCAAAGTGCCAAGGAATAGAAAAATCCCTATTTCATTGCCAATGGAAATCACGACAATTAGGATCAGGAGTATGCGATTATCATCCAGATCTTGGAATCATGTGCCTTCCACGACACGATACTCCATTACCATTCTGGCGAGGAATAAAATTCGAAAACGCCGTCCGAAATAAAGTTCTTAGTCCTGACAATGTACTCTACGTGCCTACATCAAAATCAAAGTTATCTTTTGTGAATATTAAATACGCTGGAAGTGGTCGAAATTACAACGCAACAAGTGCCTTACACATTCATGGTGTACCCCCAGTAATGACAGGTCTTCAAGTTAGTTACTCAGCGTATAATGGAATCAATATTACCAGACCGGATGCGCCGATTATAATAAATGATTGTGTCGTGAGAAATAATCGTGGTTATGGTATTTTTATCAACTCCACTTACGGATTAGCGAGTATCGATGGTTGTAACATAATAGAAAACGGAGCGGACGGGATAAAGTATGTTCATGAAGAAGATAGACCTGATGAACGACCTGACCGTAGTGACATATACGAATTTTGTACACTTGCAATCACTTCTAATCAAATCTATCCGATTCAAATATATACTGAACAATCACAATATGCTATTTCACAAAAAAAATGTAGTAAGAGCTTTTTCACTCGCAATGGACGAGTACTTACATTAAATTTCATTCGATTCGAGACAGACAGAAATAAAAGTGCCGAAATCAAAGTTTACGACGGAACTACGACGAATGATAAACTCTTAACGTCATTCTTCATACGAAACAACACCAGACCACAATCTATAACCACTACCAGTAACAAGATTCATATAGTTTTTACAGCATATAGTGTGAAGCACGAACGCAAATGTTAATGTATATGAAATTGACGGCTGGGTTGAAAAAATCCTATGACATGATTATAAAATCCGCATATATAGTGGATAATAATGGAAGGGGAGTGGCGTTCGAGAATTTGAGGTCACAGCTTCGAGTGCACAATTCAACGATATCAAATAACAACCATGTGGCCGGTATTCACGTAACTAACGGCGTAGGTGATATAAATATAACTGATAGTCGGATATCATTTAACGACGGCGATGGAATTAATATTACTTACACTGGAGGCAATCGGAATATCTCTAAAACAATGATCAGTTCTAATAAAGGATACGGAATAGCAATCTGGTTGAATGACACCCAAGAAACTGAATACATGTCTCACAATCAAACAACAGTTGTACAATATTCAGAGATAGTTAAAAACCTGGAAACTGGAATTCTACACGGAAATTACTGTGGAGAGTCTTATGTTAATATAAGTGGAAATGCATTTTTGAACGGTATTCGTACCGCTTTAGAAGTTATGTCTTGTTGGAAACCCACGAGCGTGTTAACAAAGTTACAAATTGGTCATAATTCGTTCTTGAACAACGAGCAACTAGGTATTAAAATATATCCGGCATTAAATCTTGATGGGAAAATTGAATTTAATAATTTCCGCAAAGGTCTATATGGTGCAATTCTTATCAAAAACAAGCCTTTAGAAGAATTTAATATTCTAAAAACAAACTTAATAGTTCAAGAAAATAACTTAATCGACAATGCTGGCGTGTTTGTAGTTAATTTGGGGCTATCACCGTACTCCGAATTCCAAAAGCTGCTATTTTATAAAAACTTTGTTAAAGAAAATATTATCAAAGAACCATTCGAAACTGGTGATGGTTCTATTTCAAGATTGATACCACGAACTAGAGTTGCTGCACCCATTGTTATATCATCCAACAATGTCGATATATTTAGGAATATTCTAGAAAACCCATATTCAAAATACGAAATTGGAAGCCACTTCGAGGACCAAAGTAAAATTATAAACTGTACCTACAACTGGTTAGGATTTTCCGAAGAACTAAAAGTATTCGATAGAATTTTTCATCGCAATGACAGATAC
The DNA here is from genome assembly GCA_018344505.1 of Nebria ingens riversi. NCBI lineage: Eukaryota > Metazoa > Arthropoda > Insecta > Coleoptera > Carabidae > Nebria > Nebria ingens. Next base: position 54,523 of record JADQWA010000105.1, read on the forward strand.
AATCTAGCCAAAATAATATTTATTCCTTATTTATTACACAGTACTTTTCCTCTCACAAAAACAATAGTTCCTCACCAATTATACGTTCCCAAATTTTTGTCACCTGAAACCAATGCTATTGGAGGTGAAATCGAAGGACAAGAGAGTTTATTTTCTGGTGAATACACCGTGGAACGGGATATTAATATACGTCCTGGAGGGAAGTTGATTTTAGAACCAGGAGTTACGTTAAAATTCCCACCATCAATTGGAATAATGATTGGAGGTAAAATTGAAGCTCGTGGTAACGGCCCAAACAACATACGTTTCACTTTAAAAGAAGAAATATCTATGACACCTGAAAATGACACTTATGAAATATTTACTGAACGACTCAACGTAGATGAGAATACTGAAATAATAGAAATTGAGTCCAAAATACCTATACGATTACTAGGAGGTAAAACAACAATGGAAGGACGCTTACAAGTGAAAATTGATAATGAATGGGGAACAGTTTGTAATTATGGGTGGACAATGCAAGATGCAGCACTAGTATGTCATCAATTAGGCCTAGTTTTAAATCCAGACGATTGGTTTTTGGAAAGAATACAAATACCTGACGCTGGAACAACAGAAAATATTCTACTAACAAATGTACTTTGTGACGAATTTGATACAGACATAACTACATGTAAATCAGATAAAATGGATAACTTTGAAAACTCATGTACTCATGAAGAAGATGTAGGTGTTCGATGTTATGAAAGTTCATGGGCTGGAGTTCGATTTGGTGTTCTCGCTGAACGATCAGATCTTCAGTTTATAACAATTGAAAAAGCTGGACTACTTGACTATTCCACGAACCAATTCAAACCTGCACTCCAAATAGACTTTGCACGTCATAATTTTGAAAGTATCAAAGTTGTAGATAATTTCCATGATGGGATTGGTGTTTTGTATTCAGATATCTATTCAGCTGATGCTGAGAATATAGTTCGCAATTCTGAATTGTCGAGAAACAAAGGTAGTGGAATCAGTTTTAAACAATTGGGTATGCGAATTCAAGGTACTTTTATTGAAAACAATGCTAAGGCTGGAATTAGACACAATCCAGCTGTATCAAGTCTAGAACAAAGAGAATTAGCTGGATGGTTCAACACTTTAGAATATGACGCAAGTTATAAACCAATTTTAATTCCACAAAATGATGTAAATATCTATTTAGAAGAAGGTGAAACAAAATACTTAGTTACATCGAGAGTAACAATAGATGCTATTATAAGGAACTACAACGTCAAATGTCCTACAAGTTATGTACTGGGGATTCAGTTATTAAATCCAATTCACAACCGAAGTACTGAAACTATATTAATATATGATTCTCAAACAATGAAAAACAAAAAATCATCTAAGTGGTCATTGAATCGCGACCTCAGCATCTTTCCTACAACGTCTAGTAGTTATGGAATACTTTTATTGTATGATAGTGGTATAAACGCGTTAGGAGGAACAGTAATAGCAGTATCCGCAATTAGAGCTCCAGATCAGAATATACCGAATCGTATTGTTAAAGGACCAATACCTACACTTACTTTAAGAAACACACATATTAAAGGAAATCAATATGGTATCCAAGCGTCATATTACAACAGATATCTAAATGAAGATGGTGATCATTTCCTACGAAAAGCAAATGAAACTTTTAAGATTTTCAATTGTGAGATTTCACACAATTTGAATGAAGCCATCTATATAAATTCACCGCATTGGGATATACATGAAAGTAACATATCAGAAATAACTGTTATGATAAATAATACCTTGATAACAGATAATGGTAAAGGCATCTACCATTTCTCGCGCGACATGCGAGGTTCCAACAATTTGTTCCACTATGTCTTGCAAGATAACACAATTGAAAGAAACAAAGCTGGTGGTTTTGAAGTCAACCTACCATATGTGTGGCAGTACAATGAAAATTTTACCCATTCTATTTATTTCAACAACAATACTTGGCGCAGCAACAACGACTTTGGTATAGCAATAGATGGTCACTTTGCACGCGTCAACATTTCAAAGAATGTGTTCCGTAGTAACACATGTAAACAAGGGCTACTCGCAATCAAAGGAATGGAAAAGAAACTGCTGATTAATAACAATAAAATCGAAGAAAATTTAGGACGGTACATGGTTGAATTTAGTTCAGATAGTCAGTCAGAAATTCTAGGAGAAATATTTGCTGTATTTGTTTATAATGAAATACGAAATAATAAATTATTCACTTTGAACAATAAAGGATACGGGGTGCTTCAGCTAAACAAAGACGACCCTTCGTCTATTGTACGATTTAATGGTATACAAAAAGTCAAAATTAATAGGAATTTGTTTACTGAAAATGAACAAAACTACCAGTTGATCGCTGGAATACGTACGGCTAGAATACATAATTTCTTAGATGTTCGTTATAACTGGTGGGACACAAGAAGTGAAAAGGAGATTCAAAAGAAAATTTTTGATTTTGACGACTGGAACAACCACGCTGTTGCTGAATTTAAACCGTATCTAACAGAAGATTCGTTTGATTCTAGCTATTCAGATGCTGCAGATGTTTTGAATGAGATTGATTTAGATAATTTAGGTGGACGTTTGACTTCAGATTTAGTTCTACAAAATCGTCAATCACCTTATCTCGTAAGATCAGATATAACTGTTATGCCTGACGTAAAATTGACAATATACCCAGGAGTAGTAATGGAGTTTGCTCCAAATGTGGGTATTTTAGTATTAGGTACGCTTAAAGCCAAAGGATTGAGTGGAGGAGAAATTATAATGCGGCCATTAAAATATTCACAAAATCTAGAAGATAGTAGAATAGTTCGGCGATCTGTTGATTATACTAATAGACCTACAGGGCAACTAGAAAGAATGATTGTCAAACCTGATTCAATTCGCCTTTGTAAAGACAGAGATTGTTTACCTCATGAAGAAATACCAAACGAAGGGTTTTTAGAATATTTTAACAAAACCACACTACAATGGATACCAATGTGTGATCCTCGTTTTACTGAACGAAACGCTCAAGTTGTATGCCGCGAACTTGGTTTCGATCCTATCAACGCCTATTTCGATTTCGATATTAGAATTGACTACCACAGTAATTCCCTTTCAAGAATATGGTCTTGGCCGGAACCATTACAGTGTTCTGGTACTGAAAACAGCTATGAAGAATGTCCAATTAGATTAAATGGACAGTTGTATGGTCATCGATATGAATGCAAATGGAATTCTAAGTTTGTATTTCTTCATTGTGGGTATCGTAATCTAAAGAAACGATTAGAATATTGGGGTGGTATTAGATTTGCTGGTAGTGAGTTTGAGCAGTACTTATACGCGCATAGAATTCATGATGTTAGGACACATACAACAGCCCAAGCTGAAGAATCTGAACTTGAGTTTGTTAATATTATTGGAGCTGGTATTTTGCATAATGAAAAATCTCCAAGTATACAGTCGATAATCAAAAGCCCAAAAGTGAAATTTGTTAATATTACACAATCTGCATCTCATGGAATCAACATGATATCACCATCAAGCAATGTTGAATTACAATACAATAACATAGAAAACACGCTAGGTGTTGGTATCAATATTTTATCTTTAACAGGCGAAGGCCAAGAATCAGACATATCTAGTTTCACTCCGTTGAAAAACATAAACATACCATATGGATTATTTAGTTTAGTCGACATATGCGATACTTCCAAAGTAATCGAGATTGAAGAACGTGTTTTGCTCTATTATAAATACGATAACTATCCTGTTAATTGTGTAAAGATTTTTAAAAGTCGATACAATGCCAAACCATTTGGATTTCGACTTCTTCAATTTCATCTCTTCAATTCTACAAACAAACCTGGACGTCCTGATTCTATCAGTTTATATGATGGTGATATTTATAATGTATCTTCCACGTTCTTGGGGCAGATCCAAGTTGGTTCAATGAATGAAAAGAAGTTATTCAAAACCCGGGAACCAAGTCTGAGTGTTAAATTGTTTGCAAATGGAGCTTCGTCAACTCATGGATTTATTGCAGAAATTGTTACTTTACCCATATCAGCAATTGCATTCAGTAAGTCTGTTTTAAAATATAATTAATTGTATTAAATGAAATGCATTTATATATATATATATATATATATATATATATATATATATATATATATATATATATAATATATAGTTTGAGATAGTAATAAAATTATTTTTATAGATCGCGATATACAACATAACATATCTTCTTCGATATTTGCAAAAAATATGGAGGGAGCTATGTCTTATGTGTCTGCAGGAGAAGTCAATCCAATTTTGACGTTAGACAAAAACGAATTTCGGGAGAATTGTGCGCAATTGTATGGCAATTTCTCTACGTGTCCTGCAGCTGTTAATATTGATGTTCAAAATACGCAGACTATCTATTTTAGGGTAAGCATTAATACTTATTGAAGTTATATAAATTTGAATAACTTATTATTTTATAGAACAATTTAATGAAATCGAATCAAGGTGGTTTGGCAATAAAAGCTGATTCACGAGGTTCTGCAACATCTTTGAAAGGATGGATTCATAATAATTTATTTCTGAATAATACCAATTTGCCAGCCTTGTATATTGAAGGCCGTCAGTCATCTCCGTACCAAGAAGTTACTATATATCGTAACTATTTTACTCAAAACAATGCGAAATATGAGAATACAATCGTTTTGAAACAAGTCGTGTCAAATTTCACTTTTAATTACGTTAAAATGAACACGGGTTTACATATTTTGGAAGTGTCAGGTTTTGACAAAGTGCGTCTTCCGATTTACCAAAGTACTTCACATAATGGATTTTACAAGTATGTGGATAAGTTATAATAAGTGTTGGTTTACAGATGGTTTAATTTTGTCGTTTTCAGAAATTTTGCACTTGATAGAGACAGCAGGTCTACTATCGTAGCAGGAACTGCTGGCCAACATTATGTCGATAATATATTCTTTAATCCTGAAAATGATTATGAAATGATAACTGTGAACCGGTCTATGTAAGTAAATTAGAAAATTAGCGTATTTAATTTAGATTTATAAAATATGTTGTAGAAAGTAATTTTTGACATTTTATTTTAATAATTTAGAAATTGCACAATGTATTTTTATTGCATATCGATTCATATTGGTAAAACACCTAAAATTAGAACGGCTCAAATACACTAGCATTTGGCATTATGTTGTGCATTGTATGTGCATACATACATACATCAATCTTTAGTTGTTTTAATAGTTACTATTCTAGGTGTTCTACAATTAACAGATTAGTAGTAGATTTATTAGAATTTAGTTTTAATCATAATTTATTTATGGTGCCGCTACTAGATGTTAGATATTCATGCAGTATTTAGAAAGTATATTTATTGCTTTTCGTTCAAATACTAAGTTCATTTAGTAAAATGCACTATGTAAACATAATTGCATTTTGGGCATTTTGCTTCTTCAATTTCGTTGCCAAAAACTATAGAAAATGGTTTGAAGAATTGTATCCCTCAACCATCATTAATATAATAAACAGTACCGGAACTAGGTTCAAGCGAAAAAGTAATATTCAACTCTGAGATTCTATAGTGGAAAATGTTGGGGTGTAATTTTATAATAAATACACCTAGTTCCTGAACTGTTATGCAATAAACAAATTAAAAATCATACACTAACACATTTTTTCTTCTTTTATGTTGCATGGCATGTTCACAGATTTAACTTCAGCAGGTAAGCCTTTTTTATACTTTTGTGTTTATTAAAAATTGTAAAGATATGCTTTATTTCGGTGAATATATTGCTTTGTATGTAGCAGTTAAAATACAGCACAATTACACAATGCGATAACACGTTTTTTGGCATTGTTTTAGTTCTCTGGATGCATGGAAAACAAAAATCGATGCAGCGCATAATTACTGGGGATATAATGAGAGTTTAGCAGTGGCAGGTCGCATTAGAGATATGTCAGATGATATTAACTTGTTAGAAGTTATTTATACACCATATTACATGAACAATGAGACGATACTTAATGGTAAATGTCCACCTGGATGGGATTTACTTGGGGATACTTGCTATATTTATGTTAAAGCGCGTATGACATTTGAAGAAGCTAGAGAATTTTGTAGAGTAAGTATCTATAATAATTTTTGCATTTCGTCAATATTGCAACACATATTATTTACAGTCGGACAACGCATCCATGCCATATATTTTGGGTAATTACCACGGCCTCGTCCAATTCTTACGTCGTCAAGATCAATGGTACATTTATTCGGATAGAGTATGGGTACAGGATATAAATCGCATTAACCAATGTACCACTTTTGCGTATCGTACTATAGAAGTTGACAATTGTATGCAAAAGAGTTCATTCTTATGCGAAATTGGTAAATTACATTAACAATATTTAAGGAAACAATATATTCAATAACTTTGTCTTATAGATCCGAAAATCGTTATCGATCCACTTTCTTGGAGAGGAGATATTGTTATAACTTCTATTATTGGTACTTTGGCCTTAGCAATATTGCTCATATTAATGGTAGTTGGATGCTGGTATTCAAAGTCGAAATATCGAAACACACAGCGGCTTGAGAGAAGAAATAGTATTCGACAGAGTTTAAATTCTTTAAGGTCGGTCGGAACAAATGGAGGATTTTCAGAATTGGGATATAGAAGAAAAGCAGCGCAAATGGTATTTGCAATAGAGATATATAAATTTACGTTCATGATTGAATCATATTTAACTTCTTTTCTTGAGTTCTGACTGGATTTAACTAATTTGCATATCTTTTTTAGAGTACACGATCCACAGATACTTTAACTAAAGGTTCTGACTACAAGAAAATGGTGAGCAATGGTTCAATCGATAGTATGGAAAAATCAACATTCAACTCTTCTATCGAAGACAATCAGTCTTACGATATTTTCGAAGCCCATAACCCAAACCCTACAGGGTATACGACATACGGTGCTTCAACGAATGGGTACGCAAATCCAATGTCGTCGAAACCTCAACAAACCTTCGTTCCAAAACCGAAGAACGAGTATACAACTCCTACTCCTCCGAGCACATTTGGACTTGCGTACCGAAATGAGGGATTCCGAGATAATTCCACGTTTGCAAGTGCAGCGAATTCGGGTTTACCGTCAAGATCAGAGAGCCATGACAATAATATTACAGAAGAGATGCCTATTATACATTCGCCCAGTGATACCCATGATGAAACGTACACTACTAGTGACTATTACAACACGGATACTTTACCATTGAACAGTACATTGGGTAAATCAGATTCTACTCTGGATTTAAAACGAGAGTTGGATGATAATAACGAGTATTACGAGCAAGATAAACCATCAATGAATTTCTTACAAGAATTGAAGTCGAAGCTTCCACAAACGCCCAAACGTGACTACAAGCCGAAACAAGATATCTACATGGATCTACCAACGCCTCCAGAGCCCCCATTACCATTGAAAGAAGAAGAGTATCCATCACAAAATGGCGCCGGTTATCATCCGAATATTAGTTATAGTCCTGACTATCACACAATTGGAGTACCAGAAGATCGACCGCAGTCAGCGAATATATTAGAAACAGATTTGAATTTGGTGCAGCTGCAAAAACCAATGAAAACACGGGCGAAAAGTGAAGTTTTACTAGAGACTAATTTTGATTACTTCGAGCCGGAAGACACGGAAATGTCAAGCCAACCACTGACGGAAAACAGCCGTAGTAAGAGTCAACCGTTGGAAACAGCAATGTAAATGTGCCTCAAGACTTTTATTTTATAATCAATTTTAAACATTCCTTAAATGTGATAGCATAAACGATGATTTGTGATAGCAAATTACATGTACTTTATTTTGTGTTTTATTTAATTTCGTGCGTGTGAATGGTTTTTATTATGTGAATAGACTTATAGACATTATTGTTAAGGTGCTAAAACCAAGCAATTCACTGCCTTACGTGAACTTTTCTTATGGGCATCGTGTACTGCCGAGTGTAAAATCACTTTTAGATCAAATACTTAAAGTGCAATTATTTTAAAAATAAGTATTAATGAGATGTATAAATTTACTTACAAAGTCAACATTTGTTATTAAAATTAATTATATTTATTAATTATAATTTTTATACAAAATATTTACAATAAAATGAAGATCTCAATGAAATATATATTATTTTCTTATGCGCTATATCACACACGCGCAATGTTACAAAACTACGTCATGTATTCATAGATAGTAAATTTTTATTTTTCCAAAATATCGCGTTATCATATTAATAAATGATTTTTTTTCCTTATTTGATATACATATCAGACTTGGTGTCGACGAGCTGTTGCCTAAACGTTGACATGTCGAATTTCTCTATAAATAACTATTATTGCACTATAATTAAAATAATCGAAGTAACAATCAAATCAACAACGATATAGAAATCAATATAAAATATCAACTATCATATGTATTAGTTAAAGTATCGCGCAAACCGAAAAAAAAAAAACAAAAACAGTTCAATTGTTTTTTATTGATTTTAAAAATTATTATTTTCATTAGTTTTTTACTGCTTTCAGTTAGAACTTGAATAAACTTTAAATATATTAAAAAAATTGTAATTATACATAGGTTTTTTTGGCTTAATTAATATTTTTGTAAGTGCTTGATTTAAAAAAAATTATTATGTTCATTATTTTCTTACGGCTTTCATCTGAAGAATGTTTAAATACATCAAATAATTCGGAATTGTACGTAGAATTTTTTGGTATAATAATTATTTTTCTAAGTGCTTTTTAAGGTGTACATTTTTTTTGCGGGCCCAATATCTCCTGAAGTATGGCTCTGATTAGATTTAATTTACCATTGGATCGATTCGGGTACCTACATAATATGTGTGCCAAATTTGGTTGAAATCGGCTTGGTACCTTCAGAGGAGTAGAGGCGCAAACTTTAATCTACAACTAGCGAGCGACCAACATGTTACCAATGACATATTTACATTTTCGATATCAGGGCGACAAATGATGAACTTTTTATTAAGGAAATTTTTCAATCCGAGAATGTTACAGACAAATTATGCAGACAAACACTTAAGCTAAAAATTAAACTGTATAATTTTCCTTATTGCTGAACTAATTCTATAGGCATAACAGAAAAACAAATTGCATAGAGTTAAGGCGCTTGAATTGATGAAAAATCAATTGAAAATCTAAAGTGTTATATAATCAAGTAATTTCTAAATATATTGCAGATAAAATTTTTCAATTAATCATTCAATATGGGCGTGTTTTATTTAATACTATACCTAGAAAATTAATTTATTATACGTATCTTTTAACCAAGTGTGCCACGTGTGCCGCGTTTTACGATTATAGCACAATTTGTTATCAAGTACGTCAAGGTTGCAAAACTACCAACGATTCAACGAACACTCTCGGTTAACATTACAATCAGTGTTATTTTCCGTAGCGTTGACGGGTATAGGTTTCTACTTTAATTTGAAAACATTTGTAAATATAACCGCGTACGTGCTTAATGCGTTACCAATTTCAAGACAGTGTTACTACTATAAAACAGACGTTAATAATCTAATTAAGTCGCATGATTCACAAATAACAAGAAGTGCTAAGTGCGTGTTATGTGAATATACTCAACAAAAACATACTATCGTCAACAAGTATAAATAAATGCTTTAAAACTTCATAAAATATGGAATAATATTTCAATGTTATCTTTATAAAACTCATATTTTGGCAAAATAGATTTACAATCATGAAAACCACAATCGCATTTTTTTTGCTAAATCGCCCGATAAATTGTAATCTATCGTTTAATTTCCGTTTAAAATAACGCGCTCGGATTTATAATATTAATAATAATGGCGAATTCAATAATTTTATTAATATGTATCATTCCTTTTGTAAATTCACACTGTAATGATGATTTCAACAATGAATGTTATGATGATCTATCAGCAATTGCAACTAATAATTGTAAATTTAATGACAACGATTTTAATATCAGTGAACCGATTGGCAAAGAAGGGTATATTAATGTAACGTTTGCTTTAAAACTCCACTGCAATATTACACAATATAAAATATTATTAGCCATAACAGCTGAAAACAAAACTGAAGTAGATTGTCAGAAGCATGATGTTACTAAAACTGAAATGAAAACTCATACAGCTATCACCTATGTAAGAGTTTCAAATAATAAATCAAGTATTCCAGTTTGTGGAAACGTAAGTGAAGTTATTTTATCGCTAAAATCTTATTAGTATGTATGTATGTACGAAGGTGGTCTGAAAAGTTTCCGATCTAACAAAGATACAAGACATTTTTTCAGAATTTTATTTTTTATTATTCAACATAGTCTCCTTGTAACTCTACACACTTCTCCCATCGATGCTCCCATCTCTGTAACCCGTCCAAACAGTACTCGGCGTTTTTCTCTGCAAAATAATTGTTGCCTCTTCATTTGACGAAAATCTCTGTCCTCTGAGCGCAATTTTTAGATGAGGGAACAAAAAGAAGTCGCTTGGGGCTAGATCTGGTGAGTAAGGCGGATGGTCAACCGTAATTCGTGGATTTTCGCCATGGCAACAGAGCGTTGGAAATCTTCATTCGAACACGTTTTCGGTCTAACGTGAGCAAACGCGGCACCCAACGCGCGGACACCTTTCTCATGTCTAAATGTTGATTTAATATGTGACAAACACGTTCTTTTGACATGTTCATAACCTCTGCTATCTCTCTCACTTGAATTCGGCGGTCGTCTAGCACCATTTCGTGAACTTTGGCGATGTTTTCGTCGGTAGTTGCAGTTTTTGGACGTCCCGAACGTTCATCGTCTCCCAAGCTCTTACGGCCACGTTTAAATTCAGCTGCCCAAAATTTCACTGTGGTAAATGATGGTGCAGAGTCCCCATACACAGAATCCAACTCATCTTTGATTTGCGTAGGCGTATTTCCTTTCAAAAACAAATATTTGATGACAGCTCGATACTCGATTTTGTCCATTTTCATAAAAACACTCACATCAACTCACTCAAACAACTGTTACATAACAACTGCGCGTCCAAAATGGCTGAAACTTTGGTGAGCAACTGTCAACAGATGAACAACGAAATTCCCTAGCTTTTATTTACGAGTGCTGCTATCTTCATGTTGAGGTCGGAAACTTTTCAGACCACCCTCGTATGTATGTATGTAGAAGATTGTTGCTACCACCACTGTATAATACATATATAATATGTATATGCTGTTGCCTGTTTATATTCCTGTCTTTTTCTATTATAGTACAGTTCACTTTTGTGCATATTGCGGTTAAGCTATTCCAAGCCGCCTATATATATATACTATTTTTTTTCTTACTAGTACTGCAACGAGGAAAATAATATAATAAAATATGTTAAATATATAGTTACTTTATAATTATTTTCATAATTGCTTAGTGGTTTTCTAACAATAATAATTAAATACGTTTGGAGCTTAACAATATTATTGTATGCCTCTAAGAAATTAGGAATTGCGCGCCAGTTTAGTTGTGTAGTTGTTTAAACACTATACAAACAATATTTCTACTATACAAAATACTTCTTTCATTTATATTATAAAAGCTATATTCAAGTTTAATAATTAACCATATGTATTTTTTTCCAGACAACCACATTGACGTTATACTACGTATATGAGGGTTGTTACAAAATTCGTTTGCAGAATAGACTATCAGATGGCAAGACGAGGCATGAATTAGGAGTGCCTGTCATAAAAGTGCGATATTTTAATTCAACGTACAACAAAACCCTCATTCAAACACCGGAATTTATTGTAGATTATCGAGAGGATGTGTTAGTATTCTTTTATTATATAGCTTATGTTATTAAGGGAACTTAAATATCATATTGCATTGGGAAATAAAATTTTGAAATATAACGCTGTAGCGCAACAATTTAGTATAGGTATATAAGATGAGCCATCTGTTGGTTTCTTTTTAAAGAGCGTGTTATTTCGACAGTTTGCAACACAGACGCGCTTAACATTGATGGATATGTAGTGTCAAACCTCCTTATAGCGGAGGTTTGACACTACATATCACTACATATCTATCAATGTTAAGTGCGCCAGTGTTGCAATCTGTCGAAATAACACGCTCTTTAAAGAAAAAACAACAAATGACCCATCCTATATATGTAGGTCATGATTAAAAAATAAAACCGGTACACCACATTGAGACATCACGCTAAGTTGATTCATTCACACTTATATAATAACATTTATGACAGATAAAGCCGTACAGATCAAAATAAAATCTTGAAGCACGCACAACACGATCGTGTTTATGTTGAACTGAATGAGAAGTAAAATTTAATTATTATTGTAAATCGCATTTATCTATGAATGTTTCCTAAATATTATAAGCTTACTTTTGAAATATTTAAGATTTCTTCTATTTTAGCAAACATGCGTTCTATTTGACAATAGATATTAAATCCTCTTTACTGAAGTGTATTGCAACAGTAAAGATTTTATTTGAGTGTATAAGCAACGGTTTCATAGGCAGCAGAAATGAAGGAAAATATGGCACAGACTGTATGTTACCTGTAAGAAAACATTTATATACTCAACTGTTAGCTTGAAAAAGAATAACAAACGCTCAAATGCATGATTTTTTGTTTACTAACTCCTAATACACAAAAACAAACATTGAGCACAGACAACATTTGATAATATGATGTTAACCACATTTTGAAGAGCAAATATTAATCAAAATCAATAAATTGTATTCGTAAACAACAGTTATTTGATCTACCATCGTCATCAGGCGATCTAATACTACTGATAAAATTATAATTTCAACTTATTTTTTTTTAATACTCGCTTTAATAACATATGAAAATAAAATTCAAAACCTCTCATGTTTACTTATCAAATACCTGTGCTCAAAATATAACCGGTTTTCTAACAATTCTCAGCTAACTACTAAAGCACTAAACTTAACCATATTATAAATCAGGTTTTTAGTTACAACCTGATATTATAATAAAATTCTGTTAGTTGATACTTAATAATTTATACAGCAAACTGGTTTTATTTTTCAATTTTTTGTATGTCCTGTTGTTTATTTTTAAATAAGGACTTTACGTATAATAATTTTTCTGTAATACTATATAAATCAGGTTATCTTGTTAAAGATATTTCAGTGGGGACGTGTGCGCGGAAAACATATTTCGCTATGGCGTTAGTATCGCACTAATATGAGAGAGCCTTATATGTAGGCAACTTTGAAATTACGTATGAATTGTGACCATTGCACGTATGTACATCTTCGAAAATAAGTCTTGTTCCTTTATAGCCACCTAAAGTTGCATGATTTTAATGCAAGTTATTCAACATGTACAAAATCAGTTAAATTGCGTAGGTGAATCCATATCATTCGCTTATTAGGGTAGGGTGGACCACCCCTACCATAATAAGCGATTGATATGGATTCACCTACGTAATTTAACTGATTTTGTACGTGCTGCATAGCTTGCATTAAAATCATGCAATGCTGGTTGCGAGACTTTAGGTGGGCTATAAAGGCAAGACTTATGTTCGAAGGTGTACATACATACTAAACTACATTACTACTATAGATTTATGATACTAACTATATAATGTTGAATGTTTTACTTCAACGCTGCTATTAACAATTAACAATACTAATTATCATAATATCTGGATCTACATAAATAATTCGAAAAATTGTATTGTATGTTCATTTGTAAATAATTTTTAATACTAAACAACTTTTCATATTCACTATTTTCTATTTAAAGGAATACTTCGAAGTATTCGCTATTTATTAAATAAGTAAATCTATAAAAAGTAGACAATAATATGTCATTTGTTCCTTATTACTTTTCGTAATCCATTATTTCTTTTTAAAATCAAAATCAAAATATAAAATACTTCATTAAGCGTAATCTATTAATGTGTTTCGCTAATTTATAATTTTGTTCTAAAATTCAATTAAAACGATTTTATTTTTAGAATAAAAGACACAGTGAATGTATAGTTGACGACAAATCATCAAATATGTCATGTATTATGAAAAATGTAAGTCTACAAACAATGCGCGTTGGTTGCATGTAGTTGTGTTGTTTTAGGATGTATCGTATGTTTCTTTAATAGAGTATTCCACTAGCAATAGTGCACATGCGTACAAAAATAAAGATGCACCCTGAAATGACGCAATAATTTCGCTGATAAAAACGTTATGATTTATATTTTATTATTTAAGAAAACTGTAGGCAATATCGAATGGGATATAAGAAATATAACAAGAGGAAACTATTCATTCCACATCGAGATCGATAGCAACGATATTCGGTGTAAAAGTGGTACGGTTTGGGAAGAAGATAATCCGTGTTACTGGGATTTTATAAAAGGTATGATATTTATTATTATTTTTGTTATGATTATGAATTAATTAACTTAAATTCACCTATAGATATAAGAGAACTAGAACTTTTTACTATGGCTAATACACCAGCTCAAGAGACAGAAGTATATTTGTATTTGCCGCTTCTCGTATTTGTTCTAATTGTCCTTGTTATCGCGGCTTTTATATCATACAAAATTCGTCGAAATTCTAAGACACAATCGGCTGTGTTAATGCATCAAACATTTGATAACGGAGAAAATGGACTGATTGAGCGCCCAACAATGTTACTACTCTATGCTCGAGATGACGAAAAACTTATGACAACAATGGTTGCTTTTAGGGAGATGCTGACACTAATCTGCAAATCAAAGGTAAGTTATGGCTACTTATTAGGAAATAACCTAAGAATAAATGTACATTTTACTTTCTTATACGAAGTAATAAGTAAGTATTGTAATCATGAAAAAAATTGATCTCGAGATTTTCACGGAAATACATCTTTTGACCTTCCCTGAATCGATTCTAACTATTTTTGAAATGATGTCTCTCTCTCTCCTCTAACCCTCTCTTGCGCGCGCGTGTGTGTGTGTGTGTGAGTAAGAGAGAGTGAGAGAGAGAGAGAAGGCACTCTACCTGCTACGGAAAAGAAAGTCCAGTGCAAGACACTGCAGATGTTTAATTTCAAAATTCAGAAAAATATTGATAAAAGTGAAAAACAAATATAAAGGGACTGATTATATATATATATATATATATATATATATATATATATATATATATATATATATATATATATATATATATATATATATATATATATATATATATATATATATATATATATATATATATATATATATATATATATATATATATATATATATATATATATATATATATATATATATATATATATATATATATATATTATTAGCCCCCTTATATTTTCTCAGATTTTCTGTATTGGATACCATATCAATCTTTTTATGAAGCTTCTGTCTGTTGAACGTACCTAGGTATATGTATTTGCTCAATAATATCATAAATAAACAAAATAGATATATAAAATCAATATAGTAATTGGTACGAGATATGATAATATTATCAATAATGAAACTTAAAAAATAGTTTAAGGTCATATATGTAGGTATTTAAACCGTTGTAATTCCAGGTTTACGATATTTACGATCCTCAATATGACGAAGAGATAGCAGCTGATCCAGAGGACTGGATACGAGAAAAACTATCACACGAGAATTGTAAAATCATATTAGTACTAACCAAATGTGGCTATCTGTTATCGACACAAATGACACCATCGGCATATGTTTACCAACATCAACAGTGCTACGATACACTGTTTCCATATGCTAAGAGAATACTAACACAAAATCCTAACTGTGTATCGTATACAAAATTGTTTGTAGTCAACTTGAATTTTGACAGAAATGATTACAAATCGTTCGGAATTTTAAATCCGTATACACGGTATAGAGTACCCGATAATATTGATAAATTACTGTCAGATTTGATTGATAAACAAGTGCAACCCTCAGAAATACAAGATGAATCAGTGTTCACACAGTTTCTTCATCAATACAACATTTTACAGGAATATCAACTTACTCATCCTAATCATATAGAAAATGTGTTAAGAGTAGAATTGAGTAATACATAAATAGCAAATGCTCATTTCACGAACTTTAGTGTATCATTTATTCACGGAATGAAACGAATTTATCTACCTATAAAATATTTTCATTTTCATGAGAGTATATTTTATTGGAATAAATATGAATGCACTTAGTTGCATAAAAGTCAATAATGTGTTAGCATACACATATCAAAAAAAAATTTCTTAATAATATAATTTACGCCTTCATATCTTAATAATATAATTTAAGTAAGTGAATTAATAATAATAATACCTAATATATTTAATTAAGTTAAGAAAATATACTATATTCAGCCTTTATTTTAAAATTAAGAAGTAAGAACAGAATTGCGTTCGGCAATGACACAATATAATTAAAATAATCAACATTCAATTGTTCTTGATTTATTACTCTACAGCCAAAACTATTAAAGGTAAAATGATGACACTTAAGCTTTGTATATGGTTAGAGCGAATTTTGTTTGATAAAATGAATTTCAAACCGGAAGTGCTTGTTTACTCTAGTCAATTTTGTACAATATACCTACAGCAGATGTTTTTTTGGGCGCAACATTTCCTAAAAACAGTACTTATTATATTTAAAATGCGAAATGATGCAATCGGACACCAACATAATATATGTACCAAATTTGATTGATATCTGCTCGCCACTTTTATAGAAGAGGTAAACAAAAAACGAGCGAGCAACATGTTACCAAGTATATATATATATATATATATATATATATATATATATATATATATATATATATATAGATATATAGATAGATATATAGATATATATATATATATATATATATATATATATATATATATATATATATATATATATATATATATATATATATATATATATACGGCCAGTTAAAAATATTATATCCGAATTTAGAGAATGTGTTGTATTTACGTATTTACTCAAAAGTAAATTATCAATTAATTCAGGTCATTATTAAAAAAGTCAAAAACTTATTCTGACCCCTTAATATCTTAAGAATTTTTCAAAATATAACAGAAATAGGTAGAAAATATTTATTTTATCTTTATTTCTTTATTTAAATAAGAATAATGAATGCTTATTTATCTATAGTCGATCAGTCAACAACTATTCTAAGTTGATAAATATTTTGTTTGACCTAGAATACTGTATATTTGATTGAGGGTGAAGTATTGGTGCAGTCTATTGAGTATTGAGATTGAATGAATATTTATTAGATTTCGAATGACTCGATAGCTTATAGTTTATCGACACTGATAACATTTTCATTATTTCGAACTCGTTCACAAATTTAATATCTATTATAAGAGAATACCAAATATTTGTTATTAACTTACTTGTATTCAGTAATTGTGCAATTGTCAAAACGAATATAACAATTATAATAATAATTGCAGGCAACCGAAAACAGTGTCGCATTTTGAGACATCACGCTAGTTTACGTATACGGACAAATAGAGTCGGGTATGGCATCAAATTGTCTGCTATGCGCGCGTGGTAAGAGGGTTATCAAACTTGTAATCTTATTACAAGTTCAACACATATAAAACATGACACCACACAACGAACAGTAGTGCAGTGCAAAACAACCCATTTCAGCCATTTTATTCTATAGAAATTAATGGATTACAAATTCACACACCAGAGAACAGTCGTCGCTTGTCGCATATCGCACATCGCACATCTTTTGCTGCCCGCATCGTTGTCATTTCATTTCTATACAACTATTTTTAGATCATCAGATTTCTATTCAGTGTTTTTTTCAACCTGCTTCGTATTTTTTTGGCAAAGACATCTACAGTAGTACTACAAGTGTTTTAAAAATAAACATTTCGTTTGTTTATCTATTTTGTCCTATATAGGAGATTTATAATAGACCTACTGTAAAATAAGTAATGTAATTGCTTATACATAGTTTGCTTTGCGTTTTAGAATATTGTCACAACGATGTTTTGCAAGTTAGAAATGTTGTTATTGTTTCGTGTTATTTGAGCATCGCTGAATTCGGATGTATTCGGTTCGGTAACATTATCTGCGGTATTCAGAGTTAACTGGTTATCAGCTGAAATAGTAGATCGGTTTTCGGCAAGCTAGTTGTAACAGTAATGCCACGAGGAAGTTACAGTCTGCATCGTCAACCGCTGTGTTAAATATTTAAAACGTTGTGGTCACCAACAAGCGACTGTAACTGATTCCATTAACAAATCCAGTAGAATTACGCTTTGTTGTCGCTAGGGGTGAATTTGGTAGTGTGCGAGTGGCGACAAGCGTCCTTATAACTGCACCAGGGTGGTGAGGCTTCATTCACAAAATGCGTAACGTCAGTCTACGACCCTTGCAGCGCACTCCCTGTCCCCATAACAACGGAGCAGTTCGCACGGCCGCTAGGCAACCCCCTGGCCTGGACCAAGCTGCAAGCTTGGTCAGCCGCTCTCTACCTATACTGGATGCAACTAAGACTTTACTGGAAGACTGTAAAAGCATACTAACACATATATAAGCTGAGAAATATTCAATAAAAGTAAACTGTTTTTCCGTTCTCTTCGTCCTGCCAACGTTCCAGAACGCAGTTGGTAGGGGATGGAAGATGTTCCTGTTGTCGTATTTAGATGCGCATGCACATGAACACTACAGACATAGATCGGCGTCAAACTACGCCATACGGACACCGTTCGCGTATGCGGTTATGCAATACACCGAGTGAGAAAGGTTGATATGTGAGGGCGAGAATGAATAGAGCGGACGATATCATCAACCAATAGCAGCGTGGTGCCGGTCCAGACCTTCCTTTGTCATCAATGGGTTACCGACGAGTCGAATCAATACGCGGGGTGTGCAGCAATGTCGATTGTCATATAATCTCTCGAGAAATGTGTATGCAAGTATAATATGATGAGACTTGTCAGGTTTTGATGATCTGTGGCATGGATTCTGGGTGGGTAATGGCAGACGTGGGCGAAAGGTGCGCAGAGATTACGTGACCGGCGACTAGCTCCCTCCCCTTTGTAGTAAGAATAGACTGGTCCGCGAACGTACCGCAGCTGACTACACGTACGATCAGTAGTACGGTCGGCGAGCTGATGGGGAACAGTTGCGATAGGTCCCAGTACATAGAAAATGTCATCTGGGAGTCAGCCATCGGTCGTTTCTAACCGAAAATGGTACCGTGTGTAATAGCAATAGCGTTCGATCACAACTAGTGTCTAACGTAATCGTGCGAGTTGCGGCCACCGGTGTAGTAAATAGTAACGTAGTAGATAGGAAGTGTAAGCAAAAGAGGAGCTGTACGAGTACGAGCGCGAGAGGTCCGCGACCGGCTCGGAAATATGCTGAAATTCCTGACGCACAAACTGAGAACACACTCAATTAATGAGGACAACTATATTGAAAAGGTAACTGCAACGAGCATTTACACCTCGCCGTCTGGGATATACAGAGGGGCAACCTCAGTGAAGGTCAAATTCTGCTAGTGAAAAATGGCTGCCCAAGCTCGAACGTCTGGAACAAAGGAATGCATGTTTGCGTTATGATTTTGTACCCATGTAGGGCCTTAATGTTCGTGAAACTCGCTTGTATATCTTTATTGAAGTCTTTTCTCGCGTTTCCAATCAATATCCAGCCGGCTGGTTGTGTACTACAAATGCTACAGCCGATTTTCTACCGGCTTCCAACATGGCTGACTGACAGGGAGCCCCTCTGATAATACTACACTCATACTTGTTGTTGTTGTTGTTGTAATTGCTGTATATAATGATGACATATGTATATTATGTTTGGGGATGACTGACAGTGTGTGTGGTATGCACAGGTCGACGAGGACCACGATTCGGGCACAGAGTCAGACGATGAAATAGAGGAAGCTGAGATTCCGTCAATTGCAGGTGAGTTCCTACAAACATCCGTCCTCCTTGTGACCGGTGACCGGTGACCGACCGCCTGACTTTCACTATTTCTATACTATACAACTACTGCGTGTTTTGCTCCTTTTACTATATTACCTACCACGTAAACTATTAATGAACTCTCAGTAGGTACATACGTATATACATATATTCTTCATACATACATACTATGTGTTTTGTTGTTTATATATTAAACATTAGCTCATCCATCCGTCACATGTTTACTTTCACAAAAAGAATCATTTCGTTTGTAACACTCGACTCGATCCGACCAAACATTCAATATCACAACTGTATTGTATTTCTGTAATTGCCTGATGTTCTTTATGAAACACTTTAGGTAATATTACCTAGATATAGCCACAATTTGATCGAATGGAATCCATTTCCATCTGACTATAAAATGCTATACGCGCAATCAAGGAGCCGTCACTTGTTTATTATTTATTTATTTCAATTAAACGTATGTATGTATGTACATCTGCCGCTTTCTATAACACAATCAAGTTTTTTTTTCCCCCGTTATTTTTCACTACCTATAGTACCTATAACCATACCTAAATGAAATTACACGTGCATAATAAAGTATGTGAACGATATATTCAATTGTTTCCGTCATGCATTTTTAATATGATGACTGTTTAGTTTTTATTAATAATACGAGTATTCACTCACGAATTGCTGTTTTAAATGGAACTCTTTATAATATCTATTCGTGTCATTTAAATATTTTATATGCATTGTCATAAAAAGTATCAACGCATAAAGATTACAAGTTTTCTTCGTCTAAAATCTATTATATACCTAAAGGTAATAATACGTGTATTTTACAAACTAATACAATATTTTCGCTTATTACCTATATATACTATATCATTTTTATGCAATTACTATTTATAAATAATCGATAATACTTATTTATGAAAAACGGAAAATAATATCTACAAGATAAAAGTGAATTTCCTGTAACCGGAAATGCAGTTGATTAACCAACTTGGCCTGTAACATGACGGCCTTTCATATAATTAGCTGTTAAAATAACATCCTACTTAGTATCTATATCATATAGCTTGGTGCATCTATTTCTAGAGTCTACAATTTGACATTTTAATAAACCAAAAATGCATATTCTTTTAATTATTTACTCGTGTACCTACCTTCGCTTCACACATTGACGTTTACGGAATGGTTTTCCAGTGCAAGCAAATTTCGCTTTGTTATTATTAAATTAGAACAAAAGAAAACCATAAATATATAAATTTTAGTAAATTCTAAATTACGTTCAGTAATAAAATTAAATAAAACCTCTTTTAACACACATAGCACAAATACTGTTATCTCTAGATCGGCCTGAATACAAAAACTATAAATCAAATGCGATTTGTTTAAGTGATACAATCATATAAACAATAGCGTGTTTTGCGCGCAAATTTCCAATTTTATTCTTGAATTTAAATAAAAATTCAAAACAATTCTTTAAATTAAATCATTTTTCAATACACTGATTAGAGGCTTTAAGAAATATTAAAATATTTCTTGATAAAAATTATTTAGTTCCAACCAGACTTCAGAATTCATAAATATAAATAGAGAAAATCTACAAAAAAAAAATAGTTTTAAAGCTATCATTTACTGTAATTACATTCCGGTTCACTTAATGTCATATGGAATGCAAATGCTTTCTGGTAATTTAAACTTACACCGCATATTAACTTACATATAGATTTTTATTATTCAGTCATATGTATGCATTGTTGAGTTATTATTACGAATTTAACGCTTTATTCATAAAAGAAATCTAACAGAATTCTGACTTGGATGTGTAAATTGCGATGCAAGCTAACGCTTTGGTGATAAAATAGCTTTGAAGGCCGTATAAACTAAAAACAGCTGTTTTCATTTATCGCTTATTTCTACATTAGTCTACGAGAAGTGATTACTTGTACTAGTCTAAATTGTTTATACTAATATTGAATATCAATAATACAGTAATTTTGCACAAATAAATCATCAAAACACAAATCGTACTTTCGCTTGTGTGTCTGGACGTACCTCAAAAGTTGATTTATTAATAAAATGTTAAGATATAATAAATATTTACTGTGGTTTGTAATTTTGTTATCTATATTTTGATACGCCTAAACCAAATAAATCTATAAATTGACAGTTATAACTTGTGATTAGTGAAGGTCAGATCTGTCGGTCCTTTTCTAGGTAGTGTTTATATGTGAATTGTTGAAATATATTTATACTTTCGAAGAATTGAAAATCCTGTGTAGTGGAGTTTATTATTCTGTCAATAAAATAAAGAGAGGTAAATGATTTTAATAGAAAACTTGAAATATATCCATATCCGAAAGTAATCGTTGTTAGATGAGGATATGTTGTTGTTGAACAACGTATAACGTTGCACAAAAGTTGATTCGATATACAGTCGTAAGTGTACCGTAATCCGACCACTTCTACTGTCAATAATGAACTGAAATAGCGCAAAGTTTCGCCTACATAAAGCCTGGATACGTGTATTTTATAGCACCTTGAAATGTCTTTATTTCATTTAAAAATATTCTAGATTCTAGGAAAAATTCGTGATACTGTCGAGTGAAACGAATATCATAGTATAGTTATTTAGTATAAAGTACATGGCAAGAACGTTTATATTTAGAAACACCAAAGGTATTGGGATATTATTAAAGTGAAATTATCTAGTGTGTCATTGTGTATTGCCACGGCACACTAGGATAATTGGTGCTCGACCAATGCGCCCACAACATATATTACAATAAGTAATTTATACCACGTGATAAGACACAACAATGTATAACACACACACACACACATATACAATCAACTAGACCTAGGCTAACGAGAAACTAGCATGTTTAAAATAATTCCGCCTTCAGGGGTGACAATCACATAGGGGGTCTTTATCTGTCCTTCTCGCTCTTTATACCCATAATGGCTGATGCTAGTGCTAGGTGGTAGATTTATATTTGATACGTGCGCTGTGTAGGTTGGCCACTAGTTGTACTATCAAAGGTAACGATATCAGGCTTTTGTCTTCGCGCAAATCGTCAAATTGTCGTCTTTATTTATATTTTTAACTCAATAATCATTATTCTACCATCATGATAAACTAAACCTCATACTTTTACTTTCTTTTACGAAGTAATAAGTAAATATTGTAATCACGAAAAAAAACATTCTCGAAATTTTAACGGAAATGCACCTTTGACCTTCCCTGAGTCTGAATGGAATGACGTCTGTGTGTGTGTGTGTCTGTGTGCACTCTACAGCCTACACCGTTGAAGATAAAATTATGAAACTTTACACTTAAGGTTTGTATATGCCTGGGAGGAAAACCTCCTATTTTTGAAAAGCATATTCAAACCGGAAGTGCATGTTTACTTGATACACTTTTTGCATATTTTCGAAACGGCTGCACTTACAGTAAAATAGTTATAATTAAAGTTAAAGATATTAATGATTTGAACAACTTTTGTTTGAAACATTTCTTCAAAAAGTGTACCAGTTACGAGAAAATTGCTATTATCCTATTTATATAGCCATAGTTACATAGGTATGGAAAATTATATATAATAAATCGTATCTACTATGCATGTCAACTGTTTTAAATATTCAAATATTTTGACATTTAACATTTATTGTCAGTGTCACAAATAAGTTTAGTGAAAAACCGTTACAAAGGTTAGTAAATAATTTAAAATATTATATGAAAATATTTTGTTAGGTTTAAAGTTCATTTGAAAACTAAAAATGTCCGGCCATAATAATTTTTAATAATGTGTAATAAATAATGATATTTTCTTTATACTACTATAAAATCCAACATTTAAAATCTAAAATACATATGTTTTCTTTAGAAATCTGACAATAAACTAACTTTACAATTTTATTGGACAATGAATGAAAATATTTTCTTGAAATTTAAACATTTTATATTTTAATTTATATACTATCAAATCTAAATATACTGACTACGTAAAAGAAAGTTTAGGGCCAAACATGGCCGATGTTTTATTACTACATACTTAGTTCATCAGTGATTAATACATTTACATTTAATTGGAACCAAATTAGTTTTTTTACATATCAGTATGTCTTTTATCATATAGATACCCCATTTATTTAAAAAGAAAGATGTTTTACTTCAATAAACAAAATCTGTTACAAACTATTAAACGTAGTTTGTAGAAAGATTATATTTACTCAGAATGTCTGTACCGATTTTTTGATTAAACAAATCTCCTGACCTCTCCCAATTTTGTTGATTCATATTAATTATTATAATTAATTTGACAATTGATATATATATATATATATATATATATATATATATATATATATATATATATATATATATATATTTGTTGGTATTGTTTGATAGGTGACATGATAACTTTTGATATGAAGCCCCACTAATAATAATTGTTTACTTGCCATCAAACAATTAGATCGTAATCTCGAATATAAAAAATAGTATCTCGTTAACGCATTAAAAATGAAAACAATCGTTTATGCTAAATAATCAATATAGCTAGTAATAAAATGAAAGTAAACCCAAAAAATCTAAGATAACATCGCAACAATAATAGTTGTATATTTTAATGTAATCAACAAAATGATGTTATTAGATATTCGAAAGATAAAATCAACAAATAAGGTAATGGATATATTCGTAAGTAGTTTTACGATATATTTTTGTTATATAACTGTATTATTCATGTGTGGTTGTTCGGGGAAAATTTTTGAGTTGAATCGATTGGTGAATTTCGTGGAAATTTCAGGTCCATTTCACAAAGGGGTGTTGTGGTACTCCTCGCTGAGTTTTCCGGGAAACTCTGCCGGGACTGTCTTACGCACCATTGTGTGCTTGTATAGTAATTCGTCCTAAATTTCCTGGAAGTCGAGTTTTGGGAAACGGGTGCTTTGCGCTAAGCAGAAATGTTCCACAGGCTTCTAAAATATAATTAATTATTTCGCGACTTGCTTGTTTGCTATTATTTTATTTTAGTTTTCCAACTACGGTTTTTATGACAGTTTCACCATTTCTTGGAACTGGTATTTATGAGATTGTAAATGTTATAGCTTCCATTTTTTCAATTTAGGTCCATTATGTATTTCGATAAATAAGTATAATTATAAAATTTCTACAAAAAATACCATTTTGACGTCGCCATACAAAATTTGACTTTCTTTCCTATTCATTTACTCAAGTACACTAAATGAAAATCACAATACAAATATTTAATTTTTATTTGTTAACTTATAAATTCGTCAGTCAAAATAATATCAGCATAAAAAAAAATGTAATCGACAATTATACTAAATATTTTTAAATTTAACTATATAAACATGTTGTTTTTAACATATAAATAGTTTTATTCTATAAAAATGTAGATTTTCTACTTTTTTTATTTAGTTTTTAAATAATGTATGTAACCAGTATTGAAAATCGAATTAAAAACATTTTTAATATTTTTTTATTATTAATAAGTAAATAAATTTTATAATAAAAACTTTCCAGTAAATTTCCGATGAAAACCATTCTTCATTTTCATTAAGTTCAATTAGCATGATTGGTATATGCAGGTACTGAACGATATTTGATTAAATAGCTCGGGAAGAAAGAAATCCAATAAGATACGTGTCAGAATATAAATCTCTTAATTCATCGTATATCCTATGGTATACCTACTTATATAAATAATGTATTCTTTTTATAAGAAAAATAATTTTGTCTCTACTTGAACCTGTCAAAAGCGTTCATATTTATTATCCATTCCTATAGAAAAGTATCTCCTAATAAAAATCACACATATACGTATGTAATCACTAACAAAAGACTAGCGGGCCCCCTATTTTTTGATACGCAGTCCCAAAAACCATTAATTTCAACACTCAGATGACACAATGATAAAATTAATAATTCATTATATCTTTCAAGTGTCAAAAAATCATCATCTTTCTTTACTTTGAAAAGACGCTTCGAAAATTTCACATATTATAACCGGGAGTTTTTTCGTGATTGATCAATATCCTGCCCAAAACTTTAAATGCTTCATCTATTCTGGAGCACATACATATATATTAGTGCATTGTAACATCAATATTCATACATATATAATCATTTTAAAACTAATTTATTATATTCTCTTGCCTTTATAGTATAATTTTAAGTTTTCGTTGTTTACTCCTTATATTAATAATATAACGCCTAGATATATGCAATTCGTAGATCGTTGTAGCTTCTCAGTTGATTTAGTTACGCTATTTTGACCGTTTATGAGTTATACATTCATTTGGAACGAAAATTATAATTTGTTTGGTTATGCACTATATATTGTTATTAATAGTTTATCATATTTTTTATGTTATTAACTTAGTTAATAACCAAAATATTTAACTTAAAAAATTGTTATGTACCTACTTATCATATTATATATATAAATACAAAAAATATTAATTCAATTCTCAAATTTGAATGTCCTTGAGAGTGCATTCAACTTTAAATAAAAATTAATCAGTAAATGATAATAATAATGACTAAAACACACACACACACATATTTATATATATATATATATATATATATATATATATATATATATATATATATATATATATATATATATATATATATATATATATATATATATATATATATATATATAATATATATATATAACTTCTTTCCACGGAAATCGTTGTACTCGTATATGTATTAAGTAATTCATTATACAGGTAATAGAAAAATAACTTTGAGTTGTATTCAAAATATGTGTAGGTGCAAGTTGATTAAAAATAACAAAGAGAAAGATGAACTCTAATTATGTTACATTAGATAGAGATCGTTAATTGTTTCTATGAAACATACAAGTGATTAGAGAAATGTATTGTTATACGTATAACAATTATTAAGTACAATAGGTACTATTATTTTAATGTCTACATTATACATTTAAATATTAGACAATTCGTGTTATAAGATTCGTTATTTTTTTCTGTAATTCATTAGTATTTTTGACTTCGTTTGACTATTTTTTGAAAAACGTCTATGTGCGTGTGTATATGTGTGTGTCTGTTTGTGTGAGTAAACGTTCACCTGCTATTTTTGAAAAGAATATTCAAACCGGAAGTCACTTCTACAATATCTACGAAATGGTTGCACTTGTAGCAAATATAGTTATTTCCAAAATGAAAGATATGAATATTTCGCACAACTTTTGTTAGAAAAGTTTATTCATAAAGTGTACCAGTTACAAGAAAATTGCTACTGAAATTCTTAAATTTCATATTTATATTGCTATAGTTACGTAGGTATGGGAAATTATAATTAATAAATTAAATCCACTATGTCTGTTAATGTATTAACAAGGAAATAAAATAGAATTGTGATTTGTCATCGATTGTTAAAAATAGATTGAGTGAGGAAGTACTTCAAAGGTTAGCAACATATTCAAAATATTATATATTTGTATTCGGTTAGTTATTTAATTTATTTAAAAACTAAAAACTTCCTGGCCATAATTATTACTCATATATATATATATATATATATATATATATATATATATATATATATATATATATATATATATATATATATATATATATATATATATATATATATATATATATAAATATATATATATATATATATATATATATATATATATATATATATATATATATATATATATATATATATATATATATATATATATATATATATATATATATATATATATATATATATATTATATATATATATATATATATATATATATATAGGTTTGTATTTTAATATCTTTTCTATATAAACAAAATGTGTGTACTACGTATAAGAAAGTCTAGTGTGGTACACTGCAGATGTTTTTTTCTCTCTCTGGTGTAGGTAATTGTTTTTCGTGAAATTGTATTTTAGTATACAGTTTTAGACTTGTTTATAACATATTGCCGAAAAAATGATTTTGTAACTTGATTTAGTTTTTCTTTTCATATATAGCCCAACGCTCGCTTTTTACTTGACTGTATTGAGAGATATTTAGAGTTCAGAGCGCTGTCAATCAATGTCTTTTTGTTTAAAACGAAACTGGGAAGAAGGTTTATCTGGCATAGAATATTCAACAAAGATGTTTCGTTCTTATATGTTAAAAGTTCGATGAAATATTAAATTTAATATACAACATTTTCCATCAAAATAGAAATTTGTAAAGAATTTCATTTAAAAACGTGATATCAGATTATTTAAGAACTATACCTATATGCTATATAGGTAATACTTATATTTATACCAGTTTCGTTCTTTTTATGGCAACGATTACACTGTGGTCATTTATATTGGAGCTGACCATATTAGTAGCGTATATCAACGGTGCATCTCTAAAAGGAGAATCATTTGTCAACATTACAACAATAAAAATCATCTTATTACAGTAAAAAAGTACCATTAATATATTTTTGAAAGCTATTAAATTCAGTTTGTAATAAATTTTGGCATAAACCATTTGAGAAACGCTATATATATATATATATATTGTATACTTGTATAGAAGATTAAAGTCATTACGGTTGTCAAAACGAGAGCAACAAGATTTTTGGTATATTAAAGTATGTGTGGACGTTCTAAATTGTTGGCACCGTAAGTAACTTTATGAAAATAATGCAACCGTGGTGTGATATTAACCAAAAATGAGTTTTATAATGGTATTTTTGTAGCGTGTACTTGCGAAAACGAAACGAAACGAAACGAATATGTTTTCAAAAGATATATGTATACACCACATAAATTATTCTGAACGCTTTTCAACTGATATGCCAAGAATGGGAGGGCGTGAATCTATATTCATTTGTCTACACTCTACAGTGATATTAATTCATACAAGTATGTATGTATGTATGTATGTACTATGGTCTGGTGGTTCTTCTTTTTTGCTTTTGATTATTAGCTGACTGGTTCTTCGCTAAATAAGGATAGGACATTTTATTGATTTTGATAAGGAGTTGTTTGCTGTTTCCAGTTCATTAAGTTTAACAAGATTTTCCGAGTTACGAGAAAAATATGTGTATTCTATCTAAATTTGTGGAACGGAACTAATATTTAGTGATTTGAAAAATTGCCTTCTACAAACACCGACAAATATATCCACTTTTTGTTCTTTAGTCAATTCTCACTTCGCATATATTGTTTGTGACTGATATTTGCAAAATATTAATGTGCACAAGGTTTTAAATGTTTAAAATTCAATCATAAATTAAAAATCATTTTCGCTATGATTGTTTATAAATTATATTTTCGATATTTTAGAAAATTACCTTATTCATTAGTAGGTATAACATATTTTCCACATTTACCATTTGCATAAATCAACAGTATAATATATGTTTTTATAGTGCATTTACCATTTATATTTAATCTGTGTTACATACAGCAAAGTAATGCAGTGTTTTCTATGCTGCATGCGTTTCCTACTATTATATATACGTATATACTATATATATATATATATATGCCGAGTTCATAGCACTTTTCGCTCAACTCTTATCACTTTCCGTGGTTGATAAAATAAATTGCAATAATTTTATGCCGGTAGTGGTAGTAGTTGCAAAACAGATTGAAAATAAAATCACACAGAATTTTAATTATATTATCGTGCAAAGTTAAATTAGTGATTGCTTACATGTATGACAAGTTAAATTGGTTTGAAAGCAGTGCGTGAGGAAGAAAGGAATCTTGCCATACAAATAATGCGTTTTTAAAAATATATTAAATGAATCATTTCTTTTTTGTGCTAACTGTTACGAGAACGTTAGAGGAAATGAAGTAAAAGGTATAAATACTAATGAATGGTGTGTAACAGTGAATGAAGGTTTTCTTGTTTCTGGATAATTCAGTCATTTATTTTGCTGGGTAAAAGTCTGTTGTGATAAAACAGGTTAATTATCACATATCATTATTATAATGGTTTCTAGTTTTAATGCGGTGTAGAAACACAGCGTATTTATTAAATATTTGACGTTTAAAAACATTTAGTATAAAATAACTTCCTTATGTTTATGTTTAAATATATTAATAATTACATAATATAAACAAAAGTTATTGCAAAGTTTAATTGGGGTTTACGGCTTTGAATAAACTATTTTCTATTGCGAACTTTGAGAGAGTAGAAAATATGTTTAAAACTAGAATAAAATATGAATTTCCTAGTAACCTAATAAATGTCTGTATCGACGGTGCAGTGCAAAAGAATTCAGTATTCAAATAAGAAACATTTGCAAGTGAATGGTTGAGCTATTTGACTAAATAAATATATCAAAGTATCGTTATGTATGTATGCATGTATGTATGTACGTTTGCATATATAAATAATATTATGAAATATTGCAATTGTGCAGAGAAATATATTATTATTTAAAAACAGTTCCTCATAAAATAATAAGAATTATTTCTAACAAAAATATCATCATTTTCACAAACACAAAATTGAATTTATAATATAAAACGAAATGGCTCGTCAGAGTCAGACGCGACCATGGAATACAAATAATAATAATTCGCTTGTGCAAAATGCCATTTATTTTTTCATTATGCAAAATGATATTCAAACGAATGCAGCCAAAGCATATTTTATTATTAAACATTTGTTTTTATTGCAGTTTTATTTCTCACTGGTTTATCTTCCGTAGTTTTAAATACATTTAAATTTATTTATCTGATAACCTTGCATTTAATTTTTGTGCCAATTTTACTATGGCGGTGGCATTTTTTACCAGGCACAAGGTAAATTCAAATTATCACCACTTTTATTTTATTGCTTTGGTACTTAAATAACGTTTTTCTATTTCTCACTCATTCATACATTATTTCAAAATAGTTTTTATGTTTGAATCCAAAAGCAGCAAATATTTAAAAATATGTAGGTATTTTATCTTCAAAATGCACATGCCAATTTCCTTCACCTATCAAATTTTGAATCGAACAGTATATCAAAAACAGGATGTGATGTAAAAAAAGTGATACCAACAGTGCTAGGGACATTTTGCGTATCAAATCGAAAGTTTTCTGTCTGTGAGTGACTTGCTGTATGTATGTATGTCTTAATCGAACAATGCTCTTCAGCGCAGCGTCAAAACTTGGCTAACAAATCCACAGTCAACGGAATCTGGTATATTGTTGTGAGCTCGAGGGATCTTTTTCTGCTTGTGTGTGCATCTTTGAGATAGATGCCAATGAATATATCTGTTATCTATGTCGGTAGTCGGTATTTGTATGCACGTGTGTGTGTGTGTGTGTGTGTGTGTGTCTGTGTGACTTTTCAGACGTCATACGTCATCGCTCCCCTCCCCTAATCCAAGTTTGTTTGAATATATTACGCCAGTTTTCTTATATATTTAGTGCGGAACTACATTTCAACTTTCTTGGCACTGTGTATACTCGTGGCGGTTTCATACACACACCCAAACTTTACAATGTCATTCGGAATATTTTAACCCCGTTTACATAAAGCCACCCCGAAGATTTTCGATGTTATTTTTCTTTTTATATTTTGTTTTACTTTTGTGTTACTTTTCTACCCCAGGTATAGAGATGTTTACCACATTCGTGTCGTTTCACTCCAACTTGATTTTTAAACAGTTTTATCTGGATTTGTTATCTGTAAATAAACTTTAAGCGCTACGTATTTTTATCTTTAATTCTCTAGTTTAAAATATTATCTTAAATAGCACATCGATATTTCTAAATATATCTGATGAACTAATAATAGTGTCCATCATATTCTGGAATAATTGTAAATAACATTTTATACTGTTGAAAAATGAACTATAAATACATTTCGATTTATAAGCGTCTTTACAATTTTCTGAATTTCAAACACTTTTAGTTGGTAATGATTTCAAATTTTTATTTTATTTCATTTTTACTAATTAGAAATTATAAAAAGAATATGCAAGCATTCTATTTATTCTTAGTTTTTTCTTCAAACTAAAGAAATAAAAAAATCTTAATCTAATCAAAGTGTAAATATTGTATAGCATTGTTTAAATATTGACATTTCTTTCATCTAATAGTACATACTACACGACTAAATTTATCTAAATAACAATTTTAAAATGATGAGATAATGCACAACGGACTACACTTTATCTTTAAAGTGATTCTATAAATAGAGGTTTTATGTAATATCAATATAATATGAAGCTCAGAACACAGATAAAAAAGATAAATCAAAAACATCAAGAGGGAAGAAACAGCATTAGAAATTCGCATATTAATTATTTAAAGTACATTGCTTTTTAGTTGCAACATAAACTTGAAAGGAAATATTAAAATAACGCAATTTGATATTATAATATAAAGTAAAAATATTTTACTTATTTATTAAAGTCGTTTCGAATTTTCATATATTTCTCCTCTGTTAAATATAGGATAAAACAGCTTATTTAGTATAGAAATCAAACTTTGTATACATCATAAATATAATAACAATGAATTGTCTATTTGGAGAAAATCCACGCAGTAGTAACCTCGCGTTTTTTGTCAGGAACTAATTGACGAAACAAATGCGAAACAATATTTCGTATCGGTCTCTTATGATGGTGTAGTGCACGCCTTCGCGTATAAATGAAAGAAAAAGAATGGGTGGTGTGAGCAAGACGAACACAAACAAGAACGAAGAAAGAAAATATGAACGTCAGATGGAGAAATCCTCGCAACGATAATTTATATTTTTACGGCAAATGACTTCGTCCTGAGCAATTGTGTTTCCGTTTCTCTGAATTTTAATGCATTGTAATAAGCATGCAAAGTGCCTGATTTTATCGGAAGCGCGAACAACTGGCAAACCATCATAATACAATACAACACAACAATACAACCAACCGAACCAAAACCATAACACACATCACATAAAAAAATCGTTTAATGATTATATATTCATCTAATAATGGTTATAATAGTTCCAATTTATTGTTAAATTATTCAAATAAATTGATATGAGTTCCTAAATATTACCTAAATCATTCCTAAATTGATAGTGTCTTTCGACATTTAAATAATGATGCACTCATTTAAACTGAAATACAATGTACCGAAAAGCCATTCGTTTGTTTTTACCATATGGTATTAATAGCGATATATAATTGATTAAAATTGATGCCTTTGTTTACTTCGAAATGCGGATATATAAGTTTTGAAAGTAATGTAGAACAGATGTCGAATCTTTGCACAAATACTTGACGTATACGATTATTAGAAAGAAGCCATTCAATGTATTAAGTTCATTCCAAATTCTAATTTGATTTGATTCAAACCATTTAAAAATTACTATATATATATATATATATATATATATATATATATATATATATATATATATATATATATATATATATATAAATATATATATATATATATATATATATATATATATATATATATATATATATATATATATATATATATATATATATATATATATATATATATATATATATATATATATATATATATATATATATATATATATATATATATATATATATATATATATATATATATAAACATACTAAAAGATACATAGATAAAATGTGGAATAATAGAAAAACAATTTGAACAATAAGCTTACTTTTTGACGTCTATCACGATCAAAGTACTGTTATATAAAAGAGAGTAGTATTACAGAAGGTTGTTATACACATTTCGTGTCGTATATAATACGACTTGTTTTAAAAAGTTGTGAATATAAAAATGATTCGTGATTGTAATTTGACATGTGCACTGAGCTATACATAGAGCTACAGGAACATGCTAGCTATTGGATTGGTGCAAGCAAGTGTATTTAACATGTGTAAATACATCAGTGTGCAGAAGTTTGCGTGTTTACCATCATGAGTCTTTGTTGCTGTACTGTAGCTGCATGAAACCTGTCGTCTTTCACAAAACAAAAATAAAGGATTGGAAAAATTTAATTGTGTGTGCCTTTCGGCAAGCAAACTTGCAATTACAACCGTAGAATTAGATGTTACTGTAAATTAGGATACGTACAAAAACTCCCCAATGGCAACTTGCAATGACTTCAAGCGTGCCGAATAATATATTGTTTTATAATGAAACTGAATGCAGTATTACATTTTATACAAATTTGAATTTATATGCAAATTAAAACGTATCCATTTCGAGACGACTCTCTCTCTCTCTCTCTCTATATATATATATATATATATATATATATATATATATATATATATACATATATATATATATATATATATATATATATATATATATATATATATATATATATATATATATATATATATATATATATATATATATACATATATATATATATATATATATATATATATATATATATACATATATATATATATATATATATATATATATATATATATATATATATCATATATATATATATATATATATATAATATATATATATATATATATATATATATATATATATATATATATATATATATATATATATATATATATATATATATATATATATATATATATATACATATATATATATATATATATATATATATATATATATATATATATATATATACATACATATATATATATATATATATACATATATATATATATATATATATATATATATATATATATATATATATATACATATATATATATATATATATATATATATATATAAATATATACATATATATATAAAATAAATTATATAGACAATTTTTTTATAAATTGTAGTATAAACCAAAGTCGATAAATATGATATATACATATATTAGGATGTTTTGCAATATAAATAAATGAATAATATTAATATTGGGCATCAGTCAAAAAGCACAAATATATTCTGTTTTTTTTTTAAATTTATGTTTTAAATGTAAGATACATTCAAAATATAGTCGTTCTATGACGAAAACAAAACTATTTTAGTTTGACAAATATTGGGTATTGTTGACAGGGTTGATTCAGTAAAAAATATACCCTATAACATCAAAAATAAAACCGGAAGATCTTGACAATTTTATTGGTTCTAAAAATGCAAATGTCCACCAGAAAAACAAGAGGCGGAACGTAAAATTATGTAAGTCCAGCCCCGATAGCTGGGTTATGGCCTAGTGTGGGTTTGCATCATTTCTAATAATAATATCGTTGAGTTATTGATAGTGGCGTGTTTACGCAAACACCCTGTATCAAGTCGGTTTCGGTATACGTATAACAGGCGTTTCGCATGACACACGGCAGTTTGAAACAATTGATACGCAGCGCACAGTCTTTATTATATATTGTTTCTGTCAACAATAAAACGAGTTAAACATCGATACGGATGTGATTTCAAGATCGAACCAACCCAGCAGTCTTGAACGAAACAATACAGTGAAACACCTTTCATTTCGTTTGCCCTTCCTTTCTTCAATGCACGCCTTTTCTTTTTTACCTTTTCTTTCTTTCTTTCTTTCTTTTACCTTCGAAGACAGTTTTGTTGTTTGCACTATAGCTTTTGTATTATATACTACGTACACCTTTTCATTTTACTATATGACAGCTATACAGTTCGGTATATATCTATTTATATACGTATTTGTTAGAATCAATTCATAAACTGAATTCGTACAATATGATATTTATTAATTACCGAAAATATCATAATTATCTTGGACAATCTTTAAATTATTCTTTCGCTGCAGGGGATTATTAATTGCGTTTTTAATGAATTTTACCCAATCTAACAATGATTATTGTGCGATCCACCGTGGCGTGAGTTTGACATCAAAGAAAATGTATAATTTTATCATAATTATAAAAAATTTCGATCTACACAAAGATGTGTTTTCTGTCTTTTTATTTATGGTTCACCACATTTCTTTATGACTTTACGACGTGTAAATTAACACATTATGGTATTTTCATAAGAGGGTTGTGTGCTCCCTATTCCCAACTCTAATCTATGGTTAAATCAGGCATAGGGCCACCTGTTTGGCATGAGGCGCGATAATTTTTATGGTAGTAATTTATTTCGAGCACCCGGTATATCTTTAAATCTAAAACAACTTGTATATATTCTTTACCTACGAATTTATTTGTCGTCTGTTACAATTCAGATTGTTGACAAGTGGTGTTTATTTTTTCAGTACAATAGACTGAAACTTGAAAAAATCGAGTGATTTATCAGTAGATTTATTATATGGGTTATAAATAAAACAATTGTGCCGAATCAAGTATCCAGGTATACAATAGCTTGAATTTTGAATAAAAGATTAGTATCGCTAGTTTTTATATAGTAGAATTTTGTTTTAAATAAATGATTGCTCTATATATCAGATATTTAAATTTTTAGGACAATAGATAGACATTTCTAAAAAGATTTGCATCACGAATGTATTTTTGCTATTAAAAGGTACACAACAAAAAATGTTGGGGGAATATTAATCTAGACTAGAATCTGAAAAATGAGAGTTTTATCTCAGATGAATTTTTGGTTATTAATAAAACTTGTTCTGATGTCATTCATCTAAAATATATTTCTTTGTTGTTATTATTGGAGATAGGAATCGACCTAAATATTATTTTTAAAAAATACCATTAGTGATAACTTTTAGAAAATTATATTTGATATAAATTTATATTTTGAATAATTTATGTCAATCTATTGACTTTTCGATTATTATTAATAACACTTTTTTTTATTAAGTTATCAAGATCAAAAAGATTACCATAATATATTAAATTATCTACTTTTTAATTGATTATAATTAAAATAAAATACAAACAAGCTTTCACGCGATTTTGTATTAGTTAAATTTAAAAAAATGGTTTCATAATCTCGAGATTGATTTTTATCGTATATATTATTGCTTCGTATAAGAAAGTAAACATTGAGACATATGGGCATCCAATTTAACCTCTTACTTAAAATGTGATAACCATAAAATAGTGAACTTCTATTAGTACACATAAAAATACCACTAACATTTATTGCTCACAATAAATTTATCAAAATCGACTATGAGAATAAATTTTTTTCGGTGCTGTTTTACCTATATGGTACTGTGCTGAAATTGTGATTCAAAATGCTTTAAAGGTAGATTTTAAACATTTTATTATCACCTAGTTAGACTTTATAAAAAAAAGTTAAACCATTGTAAACATAATAAAATTGTGGAAATTAATTTTCTTTTTCTTCACATAAAAGGAATTTTATTTTCTCAAACGAGCGAATCAAATTTATTTTCAAACGTTTTCAATCTTTCAAAATTGACTTCAAAGTCGTAATCATTTTTATTTGTACGAAACGAATAAATACGCGAATATGACTCGGATGTAATAAGCATTAAAAATGTGTGCCGATGTTTGTTCAAAAATTACTTTCTTGAAGAACCCACAAATATATCAAAAAGAGGCTTGACGAATGTCAACCACAATTTTAACTTTGGACATTTTTATTCATCAACTTTCGTTATTTTCAAATCATTATAGCAATTATTAACAACAACAAATAATTGAATTCATTTGCGATTAAATGTAAAAATATTATTATTATTAGCTAGAAATGGGATTGCTCCATATAATATGGATTCAAGAAGTCTGTTTAGTGTAGTAGACATTTTATTTTGGAATGATAGAACAAACATCGGCCATGTGTTGGCGCTAAACTTTCTTTTACGTAGTCAGTATATTTTGATTTGATAGTATATAAATTAAAATATAAAATGTTTAAATTTAAAAGAAAATATTTTCACTCATTATGTCCAGTAAAATTGTAAAGTTAGATTATTGTCAGATTTCTAAAATAACATGTATTTTAGGTTTAAAATGTTCGATTCTATAGTAATATAAAGAAAATATAATTATTTATTACACATTATTAAAAATTATTATGGCCGGACATTTTTTAGTTTTCAAATGAACTTTAAACCTAACAAAATATTTTCATATAATATTTTAAATTATTTACTAACCTTTGTAACGTTTTTTCACTAAACTTATTTGGGACACTGACAACAAATGTTAAATGTCAAAATATTTGAATATTTAAAACAATTGACATGCATAGAAGATGCGATTTATTATATATAATTTACCATACCTACGTAACTATGGCAATATCAATAAGATAAGATCTTGTAACTGGTACAATTTTGAAGAAATGTTTCAAACAAAAGTTGTGCAGAATACTAATATCTTTCAATTTTATTCTAACCGTTTCGGAGTTATTGTAGAAATTGCAAAAAACGTCTTAAGTAAACATGCACGTCCGGTTTGAATATGCTTTTCAAAAATAGGAGGTTTTCCTCCCAGGCATATACAAATCTTACGTTTAAAGTTTCATAATTTTATCTTCAACGGTGTAGGCTGTAGAGCGCACACAGGCACACACAGACACACACACACACACACACAGACGTCATTCCAAAAATAGTCAGACTCGATTCAGAGAAGGTCAAAAGGTGTATTTCAGTTAAAATTTCGAGAATTTTTGTTTTCGTGATTACAATACTTACTTATTACTTCGTAAAAGAAAGTAAAAAGTAATTCTGAAATCCGTAATAACACCAATGTGTTTGCAATGCAATGATTGTAGTAAGGGGAAGGGCTGAGTAGAATTTTTATATTAGATTGTTGAAGCAAGATGATATCAACAAAAATAATATAGGGTTTCGGTTTTACGATTCGTATATAAGCCGGCTAGAGAAATAGTAATTTATGATATGGTTCGGGTAACGATAAGTTTTTATGTTTTCGTCTTTGTTTGAGAAGCGAACGTTGTCAAATCTCTTTAATCTGTCACGAAATCGTAATCAAATATTACAGAGTACTCGTAAAAGGGATCTAAAATAAAAAATTCAACAGTGAAATAAAAGTGTATGCATTTTCTCGATGTCTTTGTTCTATTGTATGTACGAAGAGAGGGTTGGTCGATACATATATACCAAACTACTAGCCAACCTAAATATATTGATCATTCGACACACAGAGAACACCGCGCACGGTTAGAGAGAGAGAATTGGAACAAACGTACGCACGGTCACGTTATGCAATTCCACGCACACATACGCATAAACACGTTTTCTGGAACGCATGCGTATACGATATTCTCTTTACGCACAAAGAAAGAACTATACTACTACGGCTTTGTTGCCGTTGCCTTCCTGCATCCTCTTCGTTGTCGTGTCGTGGTGACGTCATACGCAACACCAGCAGCTAAAACAAGATCAACGCGATGATGACGTAACGTACAGCGGTGGTTTTGCCGAATAACTCCATTGGGAAACGTTACACGTTTGTTACATATTGCATACCAGCGAAGCTTCGGCAGCCACGGCAGCAGCAGTACCAGTTCGCGATTCGCGTGGATTTACTATCGGTATGGATATTTATTTCTTGTTATTTCGAGAGTGACCCATCTGAACTATTGCGCCTTAGGTCACCAAAACACCTTTATTATATTTATCGTTATTTTTCTACCTGATGCAATTTTTATACGTTTATAATTTGAAACATATGGTCTAAACAAATATTCGGTTTGGATTGAAAGCGTATGAGATCTCGCCAATATTTGGTAGAGTGGCGTAATTATAACATGTATGCTCATTGAGATGAATAAATAATTAATACTTGAGTACAAAATAGCTTAAGTATTCAATCGATTCCCAAAAAATATATATCACTAATTTATTGAAAGCTTCGCCAATAAACCCCCCCCCCCCCCCCCCCCCCCTCATCCATCCAAAGTTAAGGAAAATTATATAATTAAATACTGTTTGGTATATATTATAAAACTTTTGGTAAATACAATTATTGAAAGAAAACCGCGAAAAGTGTTTCGTTATACGGTGTCCACATAAAAAATGTTACTGCGACCCGCCAAACCAATGGTTGCGCAAATGCTAACGAAAACAAAAAAAAACCCACGCGGTTTCTCTACTACTAATACGCGACTAGTGTCTGGTTTAGTGTAGTTTTTTTTCCCGACCGTGATTAATTTTTCCATGGCCAAATACGTGGCCTTAAAGTCAACTGTCCCGTGTGCTCTCCACTTTGAAGGGGAAGGCCAAGGTCATACAAACCCACACCTTCTAGTATACAACACTGATGTTTCATAATATGATGGTTAAAGAGTGCGTGGGCACTCGTACGCGACTCAAAGTATAATGTATGTAATTTTTTGTGTGTGTGTGTATATATCTACCTACAGCTTTAGATACAGATTTTTATGTTATTTATTTGTCGGTGTTTAGTTACTTATGTATTCTTTGTACGTTTTTTTACGGGAATTTGATAATATTTAGTTACAATTTTATTTTCATAGGATTAGAATGTTTTTTTGTTTTAAATTCTTCGCGTATTTATTTCGTTTTGTGATATTTAGTTACTAAATTTGCTATAAGCTTTATCATTTTTTCGATACTTTTAATTATTTTTCAGTTTTTTTTTATATATCTTGTACAATACACAAACCATTTCATATTGCATATTATGTACAAACTATATTAAAATGTATTGTACTAAGTCAATATTTGTTTTTATTTTCTTTTACGAAATATTAAATAAGCATTGTTACTATAAAAAAACGAAAATACACCTTTTGACCTTCCCTGGATCGAGCCTGACTATTTTTGGAATTACGTCTATCTGTCTGTGTGTTAAATCTTTACAGCCTAAAGGGTTTAAGGTAAAATTATGTAACTTAAGATTTGTATACGACTGGCAAAAAAACCTATTTTTAAAAAGAATTTACAAACCGGAAGTGCATATTTATCTTAGTCACTTTTTGCGGTTTCTGCTATACCTATCATTAATAATTCGCCCAATTTTTGTTCAAAATTTTTCTTCAAAAAGTGTCTAATTACCTACAAAGACATTGTTATTGACATTCTTAAATTTCTTATTTATGTTGCCATAGTTACGTAAGTATGGGATTTATATTTAACAAAACAATGCCTGTCAATTGTTTAACAGGCAAACAAAATAGATTGAAATAATTTGGGATATGACATTTAACATCTATTGTTACTAAAATCCTATCTAAACAAAATATACCTACTACGTATAAGAAAGTCCAGAGCAAGGATGTTTTTTTAAGTACTGGTACTATTGTATCAATAGAATTGATTAATTTTTGTAAAATTCCATTCATTTCAACATAAAATAGAATCGTGCATAATGGATATAATTGTTTAAATATGAACCCATATTTTACCATCATAAAATATAATTATCATTTGCAAAAATCATTAAATAGTATTTCTTATAATTTATGTTTAAGATACATGTAATAGATAAGCTTACTTCTATTGCTAAGCTGTTTTCATTTGACATGTGATTTGCTACATCTATGATAAACTTAACCGTATTAGGATATCCGGGTAGGTATATCGCAAGACATTTTGGCTCTCAAAAGAATTTTATTATTATATTTTATCAAAAGTAACTTAATTCAAAATTTCCTCGAAAGATAAATATCAGAAAAATATTTCTCAGTATCTTTTCTTTTATGCGCACTAAAGGGGAATGAATAAAGACATCAAAAATATCGGCTGGAATAATTACTCGGAAACTTGAAGAGACACGGCCTCGGAAACGACTAATCTTTTGTTTCATTAAATATTAATTTACTCCTGAAAGAAAAACAAAAAAAATATTGTGGAGAAATGAGGAATACAAAGAAGAAAATAAGGGAACGCCTATAGCTACATCTGTGGCTATTAAAACGAATCGCACAACTATTTTTTACAGGCTTAAATGAGCCAGTACGTTAGAGGTCAAGGAAAATTGTACAAAGCGAAATGTTTTGGCACATCTGCCAATTCATGACGTTTTAGAATAAGAAAAAATAAATTAAGTGTGAAGCAACTTGAAATCTTGTGCCACCTATAGTTTTTAGTTGACAAAGAAAAATACCGGTACAATGTACGATAGAAAATCAAGGTTGAGGTCTATTACTAGTTTTTATGTTTCTATTATCAGTATAATAAGACTTATTTTGACATATATTCCTGATTACAACTACTCATAAATCATACGAAAATGTAATACCACTTTAAAAAAGGTTAAATGTTATATATACATGCTGACACATACTACTTTATATATATATATATATATTTATATATATTTTTTATATTTCCTATCTTATAATCATAAAATTATAGTACAAAATATTTATTTTTTGACTTAAGTCGTTATAAAAAACATATGGATTATTTTACAAAATGATATGTATACCTACGCTTTGTTTTCGCAATGTTTAGGCCTAGAATCACTTTTAAAATTAGCGCAAATGTTAAAGATTAGCATAAACAAATTGTACGCCTTGAATCAAGGACTAAATACTCATCTGTGGGACATCTGGTTAGATGTACCACGTGGTATCACATAGATTTTTTTTTAATAATAATCTAAAGTTTAAATATCGAGTTAGTATCGTGAGTAACCTCTATTAGTGATTTAATAACACCTAATTTTATTTTTTGGTATACGTATTTTAAATTATTAGATTCGAGATTGTATTGGATTTTTAAATTGAATTAAGAAATATTAAACCGTGGTTAAATCTTGTTATGATGTCTGTTATCAAAATGAAGGTTACTGAAAAATAGGTTAATATCAGGTTAAATGAAAATAAAATATCCAAAGTCAACAAAGTTTATAAATCAAATCAATATTTTCGACATACATTGATTAATAATCATTATAAATAGCCATAATTTATGACCCTCGATTAAAATGTTTTTAGTTTTTGCTGTGC
Organism: Nebria ingens riversi; assembly: GCA_018344505.1. Taxonomy (NCBI): domain Eukaryota; kingdom Metazoa; phylum Arthropoda; class Insecta; order Coleoptera; family Carabidae; genus Nebria; species Nebria ingens. The sequence goes on from JADQWA010000105.1 coordinate 97,376, forward strand.
TTAAATAGCAGAGATATGAATGTAGTTAGCAAGTATTATTTCGTGCATATCATAAATATTATTTATATAGCTTCCTGATATAAGTCACGTAATAGTATTTAACTTGTAGAATTTTTAAAATAAAAATATGGTAATCGCTATCAATATATATAATATATGCATATATATATATTTCTTTGCTATTAAAAAGTTAGCACAAATGACGCATCATTTATGCTTGTTCTTTGGCAAGATGCAGTGATTTTAGTTCGCTTTAGTTTAGTTGAGTTTTGATTGTGGTTTGGAGTGAACTTGTCTCAAAATTGGTGCTGCAATTTCAATTATCATGAAGTGTAAGTTATCCTGGATCTTACATAACTCATAACTATTCATATTTGATTTAATGATAAATTGGTATTAATACACAATTCATTCTTAAAATAAATAACTAAACATTGTGCGTAGTTGTCAAAGTGACTCTTTTAACGAATCCAATTTGCATTTCAAAAGCATTATTTTCACTTAAAAATAGATATGCCTATATTGAATTGAATCATTAAATAACACTTTGTTTTATTTAACTTGTATTATTAATTTATTGCTGTTTCACTTTTTGTCTATTTTTGTATATGCTTTCTTTCCTCATTTCTCTTTCAATCATAAAATTCGTCACTAAAATAAATATCGGTATATACGAACGTTGGGTTAACTGATCATAGTGAACTATGGGGCTGACTGAACAGAAAAAATAAAAGAACGTCAAATGCAATTTATTTTATTTTACCGAAAACAGCCTCTAACTCTCGCTAGAGAGAAGAGTGAGACCAATATATATATTATAGGAGGAAAAGACAAAAAAATAATAGAAGAAGAAACGAACCAAAACAAAAACATTGCGCAATAAAATATCGTTAGCGCTCTTGTGTATATATGTGTGTGTGTGTGTGTGATGGCTACGACATAAGTGAGGCTATTTTACCCCTTTTAGCCGTAGGGGTTGTTTTATCTGTGCCAGCTTCTACCCGTAATGTCTCCTATACTCCGGGGGTGGATAGTGACAGATTACACTGCACTTGGTTATACAGCATGCAATGATATTTACTGTACGTTTATTTTATTTTACCCATAACAGGAGTTCTACTTTTATATATATTTATATATATATATATATATATATATATATATATATATATATATATATATATATATATATATATATATATATATGTATATATATATATATATATATATATATATATATATATATATATATATATATGTATATATATATATATATATATATATATATATATATATATATATATATATATATATATATATATATATATATATATATATATATGTATATATATATATGTATATATATATATATATATATATATATATATATATATATATATATATATATATATATATATATATATATATATATATATATATATATATATATATATATATATATAAAAGGGGGATTTGATGCCTGACTCATTATAATAACGTATATATTATTTGATTAATTTCAAAAAAACTATGATGAAATATCGACTTTCTATCGTTTATAATTACATAATAGCAAATTTGTATATAAAAGAATAATATAATATAGTAAATAGCACACATTATCAAAAAAGAACATTATCGCTTTTATGACTTGTAAAATTTAACGATCCATTCCATAAGTAAAAACATACGTATACATATAAGATTATTCGATAAATATAAATTTGAAACTACACCTTTAAAGGTAGACCGTTAGGTCAATGCCCTATCCGTAATAGTGAACAATCTCATCATTGGGACATTTTTGATTGAGTAACGATTATATTATTAATGTTTAAGTAGTTTTTATCACGTATCAATACGATAGCTACATGCCCTGCCCTGCCCAGCATTGTTTAACAGACAATCTACGAACAACTTTTGCATACGTAAAACGTGTTGCTTTTCTTAAAGGCTATGCAAATCTGTCGATCGCGGGTGATCATTACTTTGATAACAAAATACCTACACTGTTCGGGTATGTTACAATGTAAGGAAATACCTACTTGGATTTCAAATTGATTATTTATAATTCATACCATGTTCACCATAAAATTTACGTAATTTTATACGTTTTCAAAAATAATTATATATTTTGTACAACACAGTGATTTATGTAGTTCAGAAAGTGGTGGACGATAAGAGAAACGTAATAAATGGTGTACATGTACGAAAAATATTTATGCAACTGATGTTGTTTCGTAATTATTGACGGGTCTATTCGCCAATATCATATAAAATGATCGCAATTAAATTTCATAGAAACTTCTATACCTACTATGTATGTATGTATGTATGTATGTATATAGGCGTTCAATTAATTCTTCAATAAACGGAAGTGTTAGATTATTGATTCAACTGGATGGTTCACAGGGTGACAGTTACAAAATAATTATAGTATTCCCAGAACTGACGTTATTCTGGCCTGGCCTGGCCTGGTTGGCACCAATCACATACTACCACAGTTGATTGTGACGTCATAACAATATAACCATATCCGACAAGCGGTGATGGTGACCGAATGACAAAATATCGAGAAAACCGAACAACATGTACTATCATGTATCTATCACAAATAGGTACGGTGTGAAATTAAACAACGTTACGCCACTGAGATGTGTTGGCGTATGAAAAGTTCAAAATTTGAATAATTGTAATCCATAAAGAGACATCTTTTGTCAGGCGTAGACAATTGCGAATGTGGATTGTTCAACGCACAATATTAAATCACGATGAAGTCGTAGCATCTCGCCTAGTTTCTCTCTCGTTTATTTTTTTATTTTGCTCTGTTCATCTTCAGTCTTCTTTTGTTTCGATGGAGATGAATAATTATTTAAATAAGGAAGTAACAGTACGATTTTCCAGTTGCAAGTGAATTACTGTATAGTAATGACTGCGACATTTTCAAAAAAATAAATAAAAAAATAAAAAACAAAGCTTTTTAAATCCAGTTTCGTTGCCTTTTTAAGCTTCACTACGGCACACTGCATTAACTATGTCTTCCATTTTCGAGGCATTTTACTTTTAACGTCATTTATTATAAATTTACGTTAAGATTCAATTGCATAGAAGCAATTTTCTGTCTTATGCAAATGCCATATTTATTATTCCAAGTAATCATTAACGAAACATCAAATTATTTTTGTAATATAAACAAAGGATTTTTTTTTAAAACTTTCTTTATCATAACGTTGATTTACGAAACAAATTTAAAACATCGAATTCAAACCATTACGTCTTTTGTATAAGACGTAATAAAACAAAAACCACATAATTGAAAATCTTATAATTAATCAAGGATTGATACAATTTAAACAGATTTACTACCTTTATAATTAATATAATTGGAGTTTGCATATATAATTTTACCTAATGTCACACGTCTAAAGCATAAGATTCGTATTGGCGTGTCAGGTATAATGAGAATGATAGAACTATAGGTGAAGAAGAGATGTAACGGGATGAGCATATCAACTTGGGTAAACGCATCACGTTCATACAACATTTAGGCAGCGTGCATTGCCTGTTCATTATGTTGTGACACGTGTCATGTGTCTGCATAGCCATAGCAGTCAGCACCAGGTATATATGTATGTATGTATGTATATATGTATAAATGCTTCTGCCCATCTTCGTGGTGTGCCGAGGCCGCGATACACGACCAATAAGGCATAAGCTAGTTGCTTCCTATGAATATGAATGAGAGTTGGATGTGGTGCCGACGGCACGGCGAGCGAAACACATCGCACGCACCAACAAAAACATGGAAACATCACCTGAGTCAGCAAGCGCACACCATGTTATTGAAAAGATTATATAATTATTATAAAACATATACGGAATACAATACAATCACCTCCATTGCAGTTCTAGTAATTAGTCACTCCATTAAATTAAGATTCTATCGATAAGTTTTCATACTCCTGCAAAACAAAAACGAAAGAAGGAATATTTCATTTGGTTGAGTTGTTTTTGAGAAAATCATGACGCTATATTTTCTAATGTTTTGTTATTGAATAATAAAAACTATTTTGTAGAAGACTGAAAAAACTTTGTATATACACAGAGTGTAATTTAAAATTTGAATATTTCCGTCATAGGTAGCCGAGGTTTTTAGTTCTTAATTTTATTTAAATATGTGCAAGAAGACTAGAGTTTCTTGTAGAACATCATACGTTTAGAATTTGCGATTAGTCTGCAGCAATTAGCGAGTGAATAATTTTTCTTTAAAATGTAGGTCAATAAATGCGAAGCTCGCGCATCCTTTAAGGTAAAGAAGAGAAATAATTCTATTTACTCTTGCATAAATTCAAAACGATGCCATAAAAAGTTAATGTCATCGCACATATCTTCTTTAGTGCATGTAAATATTTAACCTGTCGTTCAAGGATAATCTACTTCCGGCAACGTGCTTGCAGTTTTCTGCGATTGCTTAGATCGTCGTTATAACAATTCATCTGAGATATTCCCAGGACCATAATCAATGTTATACGAAGCCATTGCGGAATTTACGATGCACGGTTATAAAGACATATGGTTTTTATTTTTGTGTTTTATCAAAACTAAAGTACACTAGACCCGCGATAAGCTACAAGTTTTGTTTGTAACCAGGCAGCCTCGAATACGATGTATGTTGGAGATTCTTTCATGTTATTCTATTTCTCCTTTTGTATATATATATATTTCGCTCCTGTATCTGTTTGTGTTTGTCTCTATGTGTATGCTTTGCTTTCCATGTGAATTATATAGATCGTAGATAACTATCTGCAGATACGTTTCGACATTTTTATTCATTCAAATAAGGGAGAAATATTTGTGTTTGCGTAACGTATTTTTGCTGTTTTGGAATTTAGAACTGGACGGAAAAATATTGAAAGATCCGAACTGAATTTAAAAGGCTGATTTATTTTATTTCTTTGTTTTGTTTTGCTCCAAGTTTTATGCAACCATACAAATATTCCCAATATATACGATGACCATTTACAAAGATTTATCAAAGTTTTCCTTATACAATAAGACAATAGAATTTGGTTTTTGTTGCACTGGTAACCAATTCTTTTCAATTGAAATTAATGGAACACATGCATTATGTAGGAATATGTGGGAAGTAATCAATAGAAATGAGGCGTATAATGATGTGAAATATTATGGTGCAAGGGCAGTACCTGAAAATAGATGGCACTCTGTGTTTAAATATTTAGGATGTTTTGGATAACGGATTTAGTTCGCACAGTTCGAGGTTCAGCATCCGCTGACCTGTTTCAGTTAATTCATATGGATTTTCGTTTAAAACTGTCCGGTTTTGTCAGTGACTCGACATCACCACTCGGATATAAATAGTTGCGTGAAAATTAACAACTCGGACCTCATGTGACAGATCACTAAGTTTCATACGAAATGTTCATCGCAATTTATTATCCTGCATCGTGCATCACATAACTTAACTAATGTTTGAATTGTTGTTACAGTAATGTCGGACCGTTCGAGCGTCTCTCCAGCGGATACTGGGTGTTCGGTAGGTAGTCCAGTGCCCGATGCATTGCATGACCCGCACAGTTCCGAAGAAGAACTTGAAGTCATCAACAACCCAAGAGATCTGCGTCCATCATGCCCTTTGCGGGCAACATCTGTCTGTCTCCCCGAGAAACGAAAGTGGTCGCAGATAAGCGATAGTCGTACGTTGGACTTCAGTCCCGAGAACGAGGAGAACATGTCACATTATGGCAATTTGTCGCCGCGAAGAGTCGACGTGATGTCCCCATGTAGTCCGTTCACAGCGAAACACTATACGGAAGATTCAATAATATTGGAACATTCTGGTTCGTCCGATGATGAGGTGCACAACCTGCTTGCGAGTATGGCGACACCTGTGCAATTTAGAACGTCACCGCCGTTGGAAGCGCTCAAACCTGGCGGCAGACCTAGCAAAGGAAGATCATTGAGTCCGCCCCAGAAAGTCATACACTACGAAGTTTCGCCCAGGAAGCGGTCCAGACACACGAGGCACACGGACGTGCAAAGACCTTGTCTCGATTTTGAGAAAATGCAGCAGGTATGTTATTTCATCAGCATTTTACGACTGTTTTTGGTTCCGGCACATTTATGGTTATACTACTTGTAAAAGAACACAAAGCGAAATTGAATACTACCCAGAATATAGAAGTTATATTGGTCTTTTTCAATCGGGGGCTAATACAAGAAGTTGTAGTACAGTGCAATTGTGCTGATTGATCGAATAATAAAATTTTATAGCTGTATGCACTTAGGTTGTATATTTGGAATTACAATATCTGTGGAGTAAATTTACGTTTATAGTTTCCAGTATAAAACATAAGTTTAAGATGTGCTTCAAGTGCACAGTTTGAGCTTTAGTACCTCGCAAAGTGAATGCACAATTCGTGCTGCTGTTATAGATACCTGCAGCGGCAGTAAACAGTGTTTTGATATACAGAAACTTTAGCTACCATATCTATTAAAACTTGTTTCTATTAGGGTTATAACAGACTCGTTATTAAAACACTCCAGCGATTTTAATAAGCATGGATTACCACCACCATCTCAACCATTCTTAACAATCTTTTCGATTAAATTTTGTTGCTTTTAAAAATACATACTTGAAACTCTCGTTAATGGAACTGTTGATAATATCAGGCCACCTTACCTACTTACAAAATCATCCTCGTCTTTCTAATGTATCAAGAAAGTTTCAATATAAAAGCAATTTATAGTTACCTCCAATAAAAATATTCCACAGTACCTACTTCTACAACTTATCAACTAAAATTCTAGTTATTAGTCAAAGCGAATAAACGCTCAAATATAATCAACTTAATCCCTATACAGTCTAAACTAAAATATTCAAAATAATTAATTCAACGGCACGAAATAATCACTAAAAATATCACGTTGAATTACCCATAGGTATGTTAATATAACAATACGCTGCATATATTAAAAGAACACATTTTAATTTCAGTGCATTATAGTTTATTATTATTTTAATTAATGAACCGTAATCATTTCGCATCCAATTTAGTTATTAAATTTACTTATCTGGTTTCCTAACGTGATATGTATAGGTCATACAAGGAAATATTTATTTGACCCAAAAAGAGCTGGTGTTTTTTCCGCTGAATTTTTGATAAACCTTCAAAGGTTATTGTGTGCAAATCAAATCTGTCATATCTTGTTTAAATGACATAATTACACGTGGCGTCAGCAAGCAGTGATTTCTATCTGATATATAATTTACTGTAATTTGATGTTATCCATTTTATTGTAACATGGAAATGAAGAAATTAACATTACTGAATATATGCTAATTGCTGCATATTATATTCATATCATGCGCATTAGAACAAAATTGAAATACACATTTTTCCTCGCCATAGAATTATAATCAGATTTTTTAAATTCAAATATTATTATCTTGTTCATACCATATTTTAATGTTCATATATAAACTTTTTAAATTAAAAGTACAGAAAACGAGCTGATGTAGGATTTTTTCGAAGTTAAATCTAATTGACTAATTAATACCTACATATATGTAGTTGTAGAATTTTCATTAACTTTTTTATGCGCCAGTAGTCACTTTCATACATGATACTTGATAAGAAGCGTAAATAATAATATTAAACTTTGAACCAATCTGAAGTTTGCGAATTAGTTTCTGTGGTATTTTACGATATCAAACAAAGGAGTTTGTGCAGCAATTTTATGATGTTCGTCGCTTGAAGACATGAATTTTTTTAATACTATAACCCTTAATTTATTCCAACTAAAAAATATTATACTCCAAGGTCGCGTCTTAAAACAATTCAAGCAAGCTCATCAAGTGTTGTAAAGCACCAAGATAAATTCAAATAGCGTTTACGATAACAAAATGCCAAATAGTTAAATTCCGTGTGACTCAATGTGGAATGGTAGATGAGATACATTTTATAGTTTGGTATATTAAGTTTTAAAACTGTACGGAGCAGCCGAGTACTTTAGAATCTTAATTAAAAAGTGCAGACAAAGTGTTGTAGAAGTCAAGGCGAGTCAAGAAGCAGTAAAAATATCGAATATATTCTGTCGTCCCATCAAGATGGTTCGTGACATATAAGATGTGTGTTATATATATATATATATATATATATATATATATATATATATATATATATATATATATATATATATATATATACATATATTATATATATATATATATATATATATATATATATATCATATATATATATATATATATATATATATATATATATATATATATATATATATATTTGTATGTATGTATGTTGTATGTGTCTAATGTAAGTACGAGCTAGTTTAGTTGGACTTGGTTTGTTGTTAATCGCAATTCGCAAGAAGACGTGAAATCTCTAACGAAGGAAATACGGTTTTATCGCCTAACTAGTCCGGTTGCTTTTATAGTTATTATATTACATTTTACGACTGGTTATGGCATGAAATATGCTAGATTATCTTGTTTTATTATATTAAGGAAATGCTCGCTAACGTTTTATGCGTTATTGATTAAAATGTTCTCCTACGTATACAACTCGGTATCATTACCCCATTTTATGTGAGTATATTCCACTATGACGAGTCGAGTCGAGTCCAACCGTGCATAAATATAAGCCAACAGATTTGCTCGAAATTAACTTTCAAATTTATCTGTTTCCGATCAAAAACCTATCACAGTTCTATAATTCATCCAATATTAACCACTCATAGGTCATAAAATATAAAACTAATATTCTAACTAAACATATATCTATAATATCCTTAAAGATATTTGATGTTTTACAGTCACTAAAACATTGATATAGAATCAATTTAACTATAGTCAGCAAAGATAACGTTATTTTTATAGAAAATCTTTAATAAATTTGCCATATCAACGTCGAGTCGGTTGTATCATTCAATTTTACAGTTTAACCCATATTATAATCTTATTCTTTATCAATCGCAAGATTGTAATATTATAAGGATTTATACTTAAAATACCATAGAGATTGGATATATTTGATATAAAACAAATTCCTAACTCGCTAATTATACTTTTAAAATGTTACTAACAGTCGTAAACGTAATATTTTATGTAGAGTTTAGAGCATGAATTAAATGAAAAACTCGGTATTTAAAAAGTTATTTCGTTGCATTACACAATCTAGTCTCAAAACTGGTGATATCAGGAGGATGCAACGTCATTTGATAGTGTAACAAACGGGTAAAAACAAAAAGATTACCCTTGAATTCTGACGTAGATTTTTACGTGCTTGCATAAAATCTGTGTTTTATTTCATGGCGTTCTGACAACCTTTTTTGCGTTATTTCATGTGTGCAGCGTCCATGGTGCGCAGTTTCTGTGCTCGACTCTTCCACGCAATAAAATGTTATTGGCAATTCCATTTTAAAATGTCGCATAGCAAAATGTTTACCCTCATATAAAAGCAACGATCCCTCAACACACAAAGGCGGCCAGGCCAATTGATATTGTACGAGGCAAAATATTGTTTCTGTTTAATGGAGTACAACAATCAGAAGTATTGTTGTTGGCCCCGCGCGGCACCAGGACCCAGAATACACCCGGTTCATTTCGTCGGACTAACGATTATTAAAATCAACGATAGACGATTACTACAAGTCGTAACGGAAGATTACATTTTCGGTTTTCGCGAGCTTAAACAAAAGAATTGTATTGATTCGTCAGAACCATGGATTGCTTCCTTTAAATTACGTTCGAGTTTAACACGCATTTACAGTTGGAAGGTTTTCATATTACGAACAAAGGTTTCAGATATATAAAGTCAAGAGTCTGTCAAAACAAAATGTAACAAAGAACTATTCAATTTTATAGATTAGACAATGAGAATCCATTAAATTTTTTCCTACTTTCGGTTCCACTTGGGTGAAAAAGTTACTTTGCTCTTGGTAATTATAACATTAAAATCTGCAGTGAATTTGTGGGGAAGTGCATAATCTTCTTTTGTTTTACTCATAACAAAATCTATTTTTCTACTAATGCAAATAGAAAAGTTTTGTTCCAATATTAAACTCGGCAATCTGTGTAAATGTTGAAGTTTCAAACTGACTGCTTATATTTTATTTGCGTTGGGAGGATTTCCTTAGCTTTTCCGCACCATTTAAATATTTAATACTTACATAAACAAGAAGCTGATTTAGAAAAGTCTTCCTAATATACAATATATATTAACTAAATGTACATATAAAGACAGCAGTAAATCGAGCGATGTCAGTTAGTTCTATAGTAGTAAAGAGAGAATATATATATATATATATGTATGTATGTATGTATGTAGTAGAAGCTTGGAATTTCAACGGTCTTCCTTACATTGTTTAAACTTCATTCAATATTGAATATGACGTCATTAACAAAGACAGCGCATACCACCGTACGTTGCAAAGTTACCCTCTGACTTTCTTGTGAACGTTCCTTTAAGTAGAATTCATGCACACCCCACACGTATATATATATTCGTTGTGCATTAGCCTTGGCTTCTAGAAACACTATTGTGCAGCTACGGACGGAGTGTAATTTTGGACTTATCCGTTGCATCAGTGGTAGAGGAGTTCGTCGCCATCTTCTCGTTCCATCGCCCTGTCGTCTGCCGACACTTGGGATGCACAGGGCCTCTCGAAATATTTAAAAAGCGTCGTCAGAACAAAGGACGCTAGACTCTCAACCACGACTGCTTCACAGAGCTATCGCTCGCTCGCTGGCGCGGACATACCGAATCCTCGCCTAGTTTAAGGGTTAAAATACAACATACAAGACAAAAGTTAAAAAAAAAATCAGAAATCACTTTATGTGTATAGTCACGTCTCCTTACCGTGAACAGAGTGGCCTCGTAAAAATGCATCGCACTGCAACACCGCGCTCTGGAGCACAATGCAACGGAAGACGATGCAGAAGTGGGGTGTACGGACGTATGCTGTTAGAAAACATGAAGCAAAAAACGTTGGACTACATTGCAGAGTGCCAAAGATAAAAAGCCAAAACGGCGGTGATGGATTTTGTTTGCTTTTATTTTTTTGATTGTAATTAAACGTCTCTATGAGACGGTTTTAAATATTTTCCTGGAGTGAAAAGATTTTCAACGAGACATACTAATCCTGCGCCAGCGAGTTACTTCAAAGATCAAAAATTATTTTCGACGATTCAACCATGTGAATAACGATTCATCTGTCGCGTTGAAATACATGTCTTGATATGATTGAGGACTATGGAAGTTTGGGAGTACCAGCATGTGTGTGGAACTAGTGCGCAAATAGATTATTATTGGTTTTGTTTTTATCCTCTTTAATTTTATGTTATACTCAAGCAGTTTCGCAATCACTTATAAACTTTAGTATTTATATACTGACTAACTGGTATCATATTTTGAATATATTAGACTTGATAAAAACTAGTACTAATAACACTTGAACATGCTACAAGTATATGCAATAAATTAAGCACGGATCTGCTACAAAAAGCTGTGCAGACACAATGACTGGCGATAATAAAACTACCGAAAACTGCATCTTCTAAACACCGACCAACTTTTTGCGATGAATATTTTAGAAAGTTGTTTTTCAAGAAGTAAATCCTAACAACTAAATTGTCATCTATATGTCTTTCAAACGCAAGCAAAAACAATAGTTTCTTGAGTTGCTGGTAATCATTTAACTGTTTCGGTAAACAGAAAGATAAATACCTAGTAAGTAAGATCATCCATTTCATTCCCTATAGGTATGTTCGAAATTATTTTCGATAAGAATCAAATGTAAAGCTTCAAAATTGAAATTCCCATTTATTAAAAATAAACACGGTACCAACCTGGTGACTGTTACCACTTACTATGACTTAAATGTTTAAAATATTCAATAGTGGTAATTATAATTAATACATTTATAAATAATAACCGGTGATTTAGGTATTATAATAAAGATATTCAAAAAAAGAGTATTTTTAATAAGATAAATAACTCCAACTATGACGCGAATGTGTTTAACAGCAACAATAGAATATGTTAATCATTTAACAATTTCAACAATAGAAATCTAACGAACAGTATCATAAAGTAGCCAGTTTGAACGTCACAGTAATATATTAAAATGTTGAATTGTATTTCCGCGCAGAATAGCAGTGTCCCTAGATGCACGTTGTCGTTTAATAATGTGCTAGAAGAACATTAAAAAGTCTTTCTTCGGATGACGAATGCACACGGAACGAACTATACGGTGTGGGTATATCATTCCATATATACATAGAATGCAGTACCAGCAACAACTTTATGAGTAGAAAAATCTATATTCCGGTGTGAATAAGCCAAGCTTTTCAGTTCAACAAGTTTCCCAAGCATTAATACTTTATAATGTACCCATGTACTTTAGGTCGTGATTCGTCATGCTCCGGGACTGCCATTCAAACTCTATGCCACTACTCAGGCCACCCCAGACTTTGTTTCAAGAATCCCGGAACGAGAAATAAAAAATAGGAAAAAAAAAATCGCGCGCTAGAATATTTAACATGGAATATTTTCGTTTCATACATACTTCACTTTTAGTTTTTTATTTCTCTTGATATTTATTACTTTTTCTTTTTTATTTTTTTCTACTTTCCGTATACCTACGAGACGAGTTCTGTGTTAATTCGGGTCGCTTTTAACTTATTTTGCAGTAAAATTCAAAAAGAGAACTAAAACTGCAATTTCAAAAGAATCACATTCGTGTATTAATTTTTTTAGTTTTGATGATGGAAGGTTTTACATTAATTTAGAGTTGTCGAATTTTTATTATTAAAATCATATAAATTTACACCTATTTTCTAAAACATATATACATATATATATATATATATATATATATATATAAATATATGTGTATATATATATATATATATATATATATATATATATATATATATATATATATATATATATATACATATATATATATATATATACATATATATACATATATATATATATATACATATATATACATATATATATATATATACATATATATACATATACATATATACACATATATTTATATATATATATATATATATATATATATATATATATATATTTTTCTTTACAAAATTAAATTTCAAACCATTGAAGAAGAATACATTTATTTTTAAATAAAACGTAACCAATCAAGTTAAACAATGAAATTTAAAAACATAATTCCTTATTACTTATGGAGATACACTTGCATTATTGCATTTGAAAAATGTAATTTTCAATTACTCATTATTATCATTCGTATTATCATGCTTGATAGTTTAGCGTAGACTCTTTGCTTGGCAATTCTTTTTATTATTTTTCATAATGCACCATATCCACTATTCTTGGTAGACAATCTGCGAATTTGCATGCCAAGCATTTTAAAATGAGAAAATAATATTTAGTGCATCATAAACGGATATAAGTAACGAGTGCCACCCAGTTCACTTAGTTATATATATATTTTTAATCATTTATGAGCATAGTTATATCTAATGACGATAATGTTTGACTATGTTTTATTGTTTTATTACTGGGTTACTTTATTGTACCTGGATGTTTAACTAATAAAGTTGAATTATTTTATGCTGCATATAAAATTTTGCTATACGCTCATAAAGTAGAAAAACAATGAACAATATAAAAAAGTCACTTTTATACGAGAAAATGGTTTTTATTGTATTAGGAATAGTCTTTAATTATAAACCATACAGGATGTATTAAATTTTATATTTGTTTTGCTTCATTATCTACTTTTTCAATTTCATATACATATACAGGTTCGTAGACACAGCGGATAAATCATATAGAACGTAATGGTTTGTTCTTGTTGTAGGTATTTGACATTTAAAAGTATAATATATACCGTCAATGTTTGTTTTTTATTTTTAATATATCTAGTTTAATGTTTATTTAAAGTTCTGTAAGTTTATATAATGTTTGACCCTATTTTTAAAAGTCCATGACTAATATTTGTCTATGCGGACTTCCTGTATATGCAAAATTGAACCCGAATATAGTTTATAAAATCTGCAGCCACTTGAATCGAACAAAAATCCAATTCCACAGTAGTAGTAGCTGCAAAACAAACTCGAAAACGAATTAATGTATATTTGATTATTCTGTAATATGAAAATAGTTCCGCCAGCGGCCGTCGCGGCAGCGCCAGTACAAATAGACCTGGCAACCATCAAAACTCATCTCTGAACTACTGTCGATTAAAATTTAAATAACGCAATCAGTTCGCGATTAAATTCTGTTTGAACAAAACTCAAGCGTACACGAAAATTTTCAATTCTGCATTAATAATATTAGATAATCTGTGTGTGGCGGGCGTACCCGGTCGACAAGGGGATGACGAGCCGCCACTGAAAGTGCAGCATAAGTGAACTGCTGTCAATGCGAAAAGCTAGTAAAGAGTTTCCCGAATGAAGGGTTGGTATTGAGGATGGGATGCATGCTCTGCATTTACTCCTATCGCGTCGATTCCGGCGTCATTTGCCTCTGCTACGTCGTTCTGCACTTCTGTATATATATATTGCCCAGTATCACGATCCCCCCCCGGTGTCCTCTGGCCGAATGAGCTTGCCCGCATCTCACATGGTGTCGCATAAAAGTGACATTTGACGTTCTACCTCATTTCGTATTCAACTGTTCTGTTACGTTCTTTTGTTATAAATTCAATCGAATTTCCATTGTCACGATTCTGAACGAAGAACTACTATGCAGATGTAAAGCTATACCTACATGTATGTAGTAACTCTATCACTTTGGATATGAATGAGGGCTTTAGTTATTTTACCAGAGTATATGACGGAACTGTAATTTATATAATTGAATCTACATATAGGTATTTGTGACCAATATATAATATCACATTGTAGCGCAGGGGTTATTAGGAGAGCAAACTCATTGAATATTTTTCAATTCAAATATAAGTGTACGTTAGAAATTTATAAAAATAAATTAAATTCACCCAAATATATTATGAAATGTATTGTTATATGCGGAATCATTTTTATTATAATTACTTATACTATTTATGGACCAATATAGTAGAAAGAATTATTCATTTTTGTATTCTATAATGTTGCCACTTTTCTTTCAAATGCCACTTCACTACCAATATAAAAGTTGATTTGAAACGCAAATTTGATATAAATTTGAGGTCTCCACTCTAGTACTAGTCTATATTTATCAAAAACATACAATCATATTGATTGTGCATACTTTGCTTGCAATCAATGATTGAATTGAATTTTTTATATTTAAATATTTGATGTTTATATTTCGTTTCATATAATCAAAGTAACATGAACATAATTTAAGTAACTTTACATATGTATGTTATTTAAAACACATACAGTATATTTTATTTTTTTCGCTTATAAATTATAAAATCAATGTTTTGCAAAGCACTAATTATATGTAATTATTTAACAAGTACTTCGTATTTTTATAAACTGCTACAGTAGAGAAGTATTTAGAGTTTTCCTATCCTTAGTTAATAATTGCATAGTTTGGTATGTTAAAATATGGTGCGTTAGGGAAATATTCCTAAAATAAAATGGACTGATATTTTAAAGTTGATGCTCCAAAATGATAAACATTTGAATTTAATATTCTCTTCTTTTTCAGCTGAAAGCTCGTTCAGTGACAGCGTGGCGAAACAGTGGCGATCACGGTGGTGAGTTATCTGTATTCTGCTGGTGAATGGCTGACCAGAACACCGGGACGCACAGTCCCCGTTCATAACCAATATGTACAAGAACGGCATCCGCCACCCAAAACAGGATGCCGACATCATCATCTCATCTCACTTTTCTCCAGTGTGAACTGGGCTTTTCGACTTGCCGAATTCTACCTTCGACTCACGCAAGAAATAATCATTTTTCGACATACGAAACAGACGAACATCTGCGTTGATAGAAATGTTTTCATATGTATATCTATGTATGTATGTACCTCTCCATATACATACTACCTACATACAAAACAGAAATAGCCACGTGTGATGGGGACATATTTTTAACAAATATTGTGATTTTGATAGGCGTATTTTTCTGTCTCAAAACAGACATGATCGGTTTGTAAGGTAGAAGGATTGGGCAAGGGTGTAAAAACGCGTGATACCGCGTTTCTCAATAATGTAAATATTTGTCCTTATATAACAATAGAGACACCTAGAAGTTCAACACAAAGAAAAATATTAATAAACGATTTCGTCGGGGAATTTATCGGGATTCTCACACCTGCATTTTATCGGTTAACAAAAGATGGCATTGTTGTCGTACGAGCGTTCGGAACTCGTTAAAACCAACTACCACCTTCGAAATAAAATAAACCCACGTATACATACACGGTTGTCCACACACACACACACACATATATACACACAAAACACTCTTAAAACGAACAAACAGACACGCATGCGCTACTACAACACAACTACTGTTTTATTGCTTCGAGAAAATGTGTAACAATTACAACCAAACAATACACTATCGGCGCATTTAGATAGATCATTAATATATTGGACGTATTGCCTTTTTGAAACTGTAGAAATTCCAGTTAAAAATTTAATTCAATTTCAAAATTTCGCATAGTAAAATATAAACAGTTTTCAGTTATATTTACAGTTTTCATTGTTAAATCAATCCCAGTCAAATATCCTCTCATTGTTACATTACATTTACAGATATATACATACAATATTCTATAAATGTAAAGCGAACATTTTTGTTAAAATAATGTACTTTAATCTCGAAAAACAAAAAACAAAAAAAGAGAATTCTGGTTTGGGTTAATGCTAAAATACTTATATTTCAATTTTTGAGTATCAAAGCAGTAGTATTTGTTGGGATTGTTTTTATAATGTTTTTTTTTTAATTTCGCATGCGTAATTTTATAACTACACTCTACAACCAATAGCAGATGGTTTAATGAATACAAATCATACTCGTGGTATTTCAAAATGGTTAAATGAACACGAATATTTTCTAAACATTGCTGCCACTACAACTGCCGTTGTTAAAAAATAAAACAATTAAAAAAATTAGCGATATGTAATGCACAATTTGCCATTGGTGTTCTCTCAAATATCAGAAGAGTTGATTTATATTAAGAAAAAATTGGATAAATAATAAATACACATGATCAAAGCAAGAAAAGTGGGTAATACATAAACAATGTTGCGTAACATATGTAACAAAAAAAAAATTAGTGTTTGGTAAAATAGCAGGATACTACTGATGTAGAAAACATATATGCATATATATTTGGTAGTGAAGACTTTTTAACAAATTGAAATGACTTTTTTTAAATTGTGTGGTCAAGTGTGAAAGTGCGTATTAGGGCAAGTTGGCTTCGGAAATTCTTGTTGAAATCATGTGATTCAATTCGTTTTCTCGTCAATTCAAATGAGTTATGATCGTCAGCTATTTCAAGATGATTGAGTAATAACATCTGTGTAATGTATTGAAAATCATCACTTTATTTACTACGCAGTGTACATTGTCCTTGTCTGTCATTTGTATGTATGTATGTATAATGACGCTGTTAATTTTCTTTTCTTTTTTTGTTTCGTGGGCGAGAAAACTGAATACTCATTCCGTCTCCATTTCGGATAGAAATAAAAATGAACTCAATTCAGGCATAAGTAATTATAAAAATAAATATATATATTCTAAAAGGTACAAATTCATCAGGCTCATTCATTTGAATAAGACTTTCCGAATGTCAACTTGGTTCAACATAACAAGTGTATATTAAAAATAATAATAATAATAATAATAAAAATATATAAAAGTTTTTATAAACAAATGAAAATATATTATATATTAAGTATGTTTAAAAATAAGCAAAGACTGTGGAAATAAGATATGTTTGTTTTGTAGATGTTTATTCTCTGATTGGTATAATGATTTTGATTGACAAGAGACCAGTGATATGTCTATAGTATTCAAGCGTGGTTCGTACGCGGAACAGTAGCGGGTTTTAAATAGTTGACGCGTTCTTGCATTAATGTATAATTATTAAATATTTGACGACGATAAGTGTACCTCGAGACCTATATTGTGATATCAAGACTTACCAGAGCAACAGCGACACATTGCTATTTCGTTCAACTCTCATGTAGCCATAGAAACAATTACTGGTTGGTGGATTTTTAAAATAATAATAATAAACGTGGATTTCTAGTCGGAGTCGGACGAGGCCTATCTCTCTCATTTATCAGTCCCTTTTTCTCATCAAACGCAAAGGAATAAATCTGTTTTGTGATATAAGTTTTTATTCTCTTTATAGTAGATAGTAGCATAATTATAATGTTCAATTTTAATCTTTGGTAATCTCTTGACCCAAATTAAAATGGGAGGAGGTTGTTTGTTTCTAATTTAGATATGACGATTGCGGTTTCCTGTATATGTATATGTGTGATTATATTTACGAAGAACCAAATAGCGATGTGTCTGTGTTGGTCCCCGCTACTGTCACATTAATAATATATTATATTAGTTATTATTATGTTAGTTGCAATATAAAAGTTAAATAGTGATTTTTTTATTATTATAATTTAGTTTTATTACTAACTATTTCATTCATTAATCGATGATACTTTCCCCGCCCCCTATTGAATCTGAGTTATTATGTGTTTAGTTTATTATTGTACTTTCGAGCAAAACTAAAAATGAACATTTTGTTTATTTCTAATACCTACCTACATTGATGGTTCAGAGAGGCCAAAGAGAATAATCAAAATTATTGAGGCGATTTTTAAAATATAACGGATCAGATGTAGACTCCGTCAACCGACTGATAATGAACTGGCGTTTGTTAAGTGACAGAAAAATCTGGGATCATTTAAGTAAAAAATAACTTTTTTTAAGGAAAAAAAAATCTATATTGTTTGTACATAGGATGGACTTTTTTAATTTGAGTATGGATACTCTGAACCCAACAAAAATTGTAAATAATGTTGAAAAATTGTATAAAAAAAATTTGCAAAAAATATATTATATACCTATACAAAAAAAAAACCATTTCTCAAACTTTTGTGATTCTTAGGATTTTGTAAACAACTTACCGTATAGATTAGTAACGTCAGTGCACATTGCTTTATGTTAGATATATGTTTAGCATAGAACACGCAATGTTTCATAAATAGTCTCAAATCTGGAACTTGTACCATTGTGGAAGAGAACAAATTGGAAATGTGCACCCTAGCATGTAATCGAGGAACTAATATTGGATAGAGCTGGCGTTCTTGTCGTTATATACGGGAAATTTCAAAAATTGAATCATACCTCTGAAAACCGAATTGAATACCTTTTTCCCATATCTTACCAACAACATTTTACAATCTGTAATATTTAAGTTTTGAAATCGAATATACGTATATAATAATTCCTCATGTATACAACAAGAACGATTTACATTTTTACGGCTCTTCCAAAGCAAAACAATATTTCAAATTTGTTTAAACAGTTCAGAAAAAATAATGATATAATTTAAGTGTATCTATATTTTTATCAACTAATGTCCATTGAAACATTGAAGCACAAAATTAATCAAAAAGGATACTGTCAATAATCATTTCTTACATACAAGTTTTGAAATACTAACTTAGAATTAGAACAGAAAAACTCAATAGTACAGCCATAGCAGCTCGATTTCTGTTTTCAACAAAATAATATTTAAAATTGGAATTTCTCATCAATAACAAATTTATATTCAAATGCAGTTAAAGAAAATGACCAATCAATCAATCAATCAATCATTTTTGATCTATTCATATTACTAAAATAAATATGATGTAAATGATTGAATTATTGTTATTGATGAGATATTTCAAACTAAAACATATTAATCTGTATACAAAAATAGTATCTGTCCAAAATAATCGTCAATGTAATGATAAACTATAGTTATACAAATTTCTACTTTCGTTGTGTACAAGATTTGATTTGAGTTTCAAAATTCAAGACGCTTGACTAAAGTATGATAATTTTACAAAATGGACGCGTTTGTTTTCATTTGAAACAGTACAAATAGCGTGTCTACCTCAGCGCTAATATCGGTCGCTTCACCAATACATTACATTCATCCATTTCACGAAAGTTCAAAAAACACTGTCAACAACAAATATGTAAAACAATTGTTTGTAACTCAGTTTGATTTCTGTTGCATATCTACATATTTGACTCTCTGAGTATACCGCAGTTTTTGTTACTGATGACTAAAATTTGATGAAGTTTCAATCTTATTTAGACTAATAGTGCAACGAAATATCAATAGAAAAATGTGTGTATATACAAAAAATACAAAAAAAAAAAAACTTGTTATGTATCTATAAGTTCTACTCAATTTGTTTACAGTACTAACATTCTTATTGTGAAATATATTTCCAACATACATTCTGTTTTAGATTAATTCTGTCCTTTCTTTAAAAACCCTTCCATTGTTTCTTTGATATCTGTAATAGGCTGTGCAATTTGAAAACAAATTGACAATGACATTTTGACGTATTATAAATTTATGTTTTATATTTTCGGTATTATATTTTTAGTTGTTACATATATATTCAGGTATGCTAGTCTTAACCAGTTTATTATTTCAGATCTTAAAGTAATTATTTAACGAATGTTTGAAGAAATATCCCTCATGCAAGGATTTATTCAATTATTTGTGTTTTTGAGTAAATAAAATGTTTGTTATTATTTAAACAATAATCATGGTTCGCCCAGTAAAATTAAGTGATGAGAAAGGAAATTTAAGTAATGAACGGAAAACTGCAACAAAAGCGTCAAATGCCACCGGAGATCGGTATCGTACGGAAGCGCCAAATAAAAAGAAACTAAAAAGTAAAAAACCCTCACTGGTACCTGCATCTCCAAAGAAACCCAAAGAGAAACTTAAGTCTACCTCCTTGTCAAAAAATTTGAAAATTCAAAATAGTGCCAAAGTACCGCTAGTCGCCAAAGCAAAAACCGAACAACATATTAAAGTACTGCATCAAAAGAAAACGCCGACTACAAATCCACTGTTTGCGGATATTGATGAAAAATATATCCGAGAAACAATCAAAAGTCCTTTGAGAAAATTAAATCAATCTTTAGAATCTGATATAACGTCATTGCCTCACGGTGAACCAATAATGAAACAGTACTTAGACCGCGACCTAAAGGCCAATTTGAAGAAGAAAGATGCAGGCTCTCCGAGAAATACTTTGAAAGATACAAAACTGCCGGCGAAACAAAAATCAAGTTTATCAATGAAAAATCATTACTACACGTACGATTTGGTGAATGAGACCGTATCGGAATCCAAGTCAAAAATAAAAATAGGCAGTGCGCGCAAAAAAAGTATCAAGCCGAAGGGGAAAACTAGCTCAAAGACAAAGAAATTGAAGAGTACAGGTAAAACGAAGAAAACAGCAAGCGGCTCTAACTTGGTGCCGAACCTACCATCGTTGTCTTGTGATTCGGTGTGTACGTTCCCTTTAAGGGAAATTAAACATAACGATTCATTTGTCATTTCCGCTCGCAAATTACAGACCACGGGGAAAGGGCGCAGAGCTGCAAAACCAGAGTGCATTAAACTGCAAAAGAGATCGACATTGACACGTGCGAAACCCAAATCGAACAAGTTGAAATCGTGCCTGAAAAAGGATGCATTGGAAAAAGAAAAGTAAAATGTCCCAGAAATTTTTACTTGTCCGACGTCTTTAGAAACGAAAAAGAAATTACCTTTCTAGATGAATCTAAAATTACTCATATTGTACTTTTTATTATAAATTAAATTAAACATTTGAAATTTTTAAAGAAACTTTTGATATTTTATCAAAAAAAATTCATTATACTCAAAAGGTACATACATACATATATGTATGTACTTTATATACATATATTTTCGAGAGTTCATAAAACGTATTTCATTCGTCGTGGCCGTTTTACTGGATTAGAGATGCTTTTTAGAAGACATATACTTATTTATATTCTTATTTCATGTTGATTCTAAAGTACACGGTATAGAATTGCACATTTTAAATATTCTACAGCTAAAAACTAGTTTGAATAAAAAAATTATGGACTTACAGATTTGCAGAGAACCATCAGAATAGAATCGAACAGATTGAGGCTTACATCCCAGGACTGATGCACTAAACACACGTTCACTACACACACACACACACACACACACAAATGCACTCATGTCCACAATTCCCCAAAAAACAATTTGAATTTTTATAGTGTTTTCCGAAAACAGCGACACAGTCACAACCGCACTCTATCAACTACTATCCATTTATTTTATACTGACTAACATTTTCGTTAAAACTTGCTTGATTAGTTGAAACGTGTTTGAGACATAAATGCTGTACTTGTTATATAAAATTGTTCATTTTAAACAATGATACACGTGAAATTGGAATCTGGTGATGAAGTAACTTTTATTGACATTAATTTTTATAATACATTCTTTTCAATATATGTAACATGTACACATACATCAAATATATTTGAAAATATTTTACTGATATTTAATATATTAATCTTTTCGATATTAAAAGAAGAACTCATAAATATTGTACTTTTATTAGATATTGAATCATACAAAATAATTTAGTAATAAATTTACGTTGGACAAACAGCTTCAGCAGGTTTTTGTGGAATTTTCATTGATTTCGGTGGTAGATGGTGTGGACAACTTTTATCTTTCGTGTCGGTTTTCGCCTTCTTCTTTGGTGCATTACAAGGTTTACATGCGGACTCTTTTGCTGGTTTTTCTATGATCGGGCGATGTTTCCTTGTCATCCTATCATTTCCGGTTATATACGTTTCGCCCATATGGATTGCAATTCGTATATCTTCTATAACATACTTCAAGCGCTTCTTTTCAAGAGCACTTAATTTTGGTAGATTCGACGATACAATCCCTTCAGGCCCTATGTTGCATACTGTTGTAAAATATCTGTGAATTTAAAATAAAATCTAGTTAAATATAATTCTATGAGGAGAATCTGTAAATATGTATAATGGTTTTTCATTTAATAGTGAATCTGTTAAATTTATTAAATAAATCAAATAAAATTTATGCATTGAAACTATTCCAAAAAACGTATTCATTAGAAAACTATAAGTATTCATTATTAACCTATTCATTTTATAAAAATACGAACGAATACTTATAAATGCACAATTAATAAATGAGAATATCCGTAATAATAAACTTTAAACACAAGTACGTTAATGTAAGGTCTAAAGAAAATTGGTGGAGTTGCCATATTGCTTTATTACTGACTATTCAAAAAGCTATTTTGCAATTTTAAAATAATTTTTGAAAATGAAAGTGTATATAATCATTATAAATCTTTAATATCTGTTCGTATGCAATTCATTTTCTACTTGGTGTGAGTTCAACAGTTTTGCTCAAAAATGCATAGAATATGAACTGATGTCAAAATAAGTTTGATTTTATCATTATCTGTGTTTTGTTTCATATTAAATATTTAAGCTTTCTATTTTATTTAAATCTTTATATGAAGAATTTAATGATTTTGAGTGAAGTAAAAGAAGTTTGAATGGCGAAAGTTTGCCAAGATATGAATGAATGTAAAGGGTTTTCTACCACCCCATATGATGTTATGTAGGTATGTATGTTAAATATTAAAACGTGCTTACTTAGCATACTCATTCAATGGTGGTTCTTGGCGAACATAAACACATTCCATAACATCTTTTTGTCCATTAATCGCATACGCTAACTGCTCAATAAATTTAGCACTTGCGTAAGCAGTCGATAAGAAGCATCCGTGATCGTTTTTGTCTTGTTTCATTGCATGCAGTGCATCCTCTTCTGCTTCTTGTATACTTCTAGTGAGTATTTCATTTTTCTTTCGTGCTATGCCCGCGTTTTTAATTTGAGATAACACTGGGATACACGTTCTGCGATGTATGCCACCTATCACTTGACAATGGATCTTATTTGGCTGAATATTTAGTCCGTTGCCGCACATCGAATTGGCTCTGTGCACGTATGTTTTTGCTAACCCAAATATTCTATTTCCCGCTAGCCAATCTGCTTTTTTATACTCCTACAAATAGGTATTATAATTATATTTCAAATACTATTGTATTAATTAGAAAATATATTGACTTTTACAAATTGGATTTGAGAATATGTAATGAAAGAAGAATTATACCTCAATTGCCATTGGTACTAAACTAGCAACTGGTGGTGAAGCGATCACTAGAAATGCATCCGGATTAAATTCACAACAATATAATACTGATTGTCGCACTTTTGCAGCATTTTTCTTAAACAAACAATCTTCATCGGAATCACACTTGGTTTGCAACCCATCGCATATAAAAATAATTCGGGCATCCTAAATACAACGTAATCAATAACTATCGAATAAATAAAAACGTTTTTCTGTTACTTTTACGGCAGCTGCCAGACTCTTGATACCACAAAATCCAGTAACTTTTGTGTTTGTATCTATTAGACACATATCGCACATCAAATCGCTTAGATCACCACCATCGTAAAGAAATAGATTTTTAATTATGTTGTTACGTTTCAATAGCATCGCAGTCATGCGACCAACTTCGCTGCCTGCACTTATTACTGTTACATTTATCGGCGGTGGCTTTCGAGGACATGGTCTCACTTTAACTTTAGCAATAGAACGATAATTTTTTATTGTACAACCTAAATTTTTAAATAATTTCTGAGAAAACATTTTGAATTTGTCAAATTTTTTAAATACGTCAAAATATCAATTGTTTTTCTATTATATTTAAATTTGAAAATATTTACATTATTACGTGTATTATAAAATACATTCTAAAACTGTAAAGTTATTCTGAATATTGTGATCAAAATTAGCATAGATAAATTGAGAAGGTTGTCATTTTACTGTAAAAGATATTTTCATATGATGGTACGTTTGTTTATATTATGTAAATATTTAATCTTATTTAACAAAACAATCAATCTAATTAAATATAAGTGTATATTTTGTATTATATTTATTCTATTTATTTATGTTTATGCTGTTAATTACATTTAACCCAGTACTAACCATTGCGAAATAAAACTCACTTTATTAATCATTTATTTATATTACAATATATCCAGGACAACGTATGTATGTTCATACATACATACATACAGCGATACAGAATACATACAGACTGCTAGAAATTTACTATAATATAATAAAAATGTTATTGTTTGCTACAGGTGTGTGTCTGTTCTTCTTCGTAATATTTCTCCTGCATACATAACTTCATACCAATTCCAATCAAATAGGGTGGCAGAAAACCATTTACATCCATTCAAATCATACACGCTTTTCTATTCCGCTTGGTCACAAGTTTTCTTTCGCAAAACTCTTCAACATATTCTGATGACCGCGCATTCATCTCGCTCACGTAAATCTTCTTCTTCTTACAAAATAGTAATCCTCATACACCTACGTAATTCAAGATTTTAACGGAAATGCACCTTTTGACCATCCCTGAATCCAATCTAATTCCGGAATTCCGTCTGTGTGAACGCTGTACAGCCAAAACTAGCAAAGCTATAATCATGAAAATTAAAATTTGTATATAGCTCGCAAGAACACCTCCTATTTTTGAAAAGCATATTCCAAACCGGAAGTTCATGTTTACTCTTAGCATTTTTTGAATATCTTCGAAACGGCTACACTTACAACAAATATAGTAGTATTCAAAATGAAATAATATTTAGTACAACTTTTGTTTGAGAAGTTTCTGTAAAAAATGTAGGTACCATTGAAAAGAGCTCCTGCAATCCTTAACTTTCTTATTTATGTTGCCATAGATACGTAGGTATGGAAAATAATATTTCATAAATCATAGCCTTTCACTATTTTAACAGGAAAATAAAATAGATTAAAATAATTTGGGATTGGACATCGATTGTCACAAATAGATTGATTGATTGAGAAAGTAATATTTATAGAAATATTCTGTTGGCTATTTAATTTATTTGAAAATTAAAAACTTTCCTGCTATTATAATTGCTTATATGCTGTAATGAATAATTTTATTTTCTTGCGTTTTTCAAAATTTGTTTTTACTTTCTTTTACGAAGTAATAAGTAAGTATTGTTTAGTATTTTTATCTCAGCAAAATGTACCTACTACGTATA
Source organism: Nebria ingens riversi (assembly GCA_018344505.1). Taxonomy (NCBI): domain Eukaryota; kingdom Metazoa; phylum Arthropoda; class Insecta; order Coleoptera; family Carabidae; genus Nebria; species Nebria ingens. Next base: position 123,622 of record JADQWA010000105.1, read on the forward strand.
AGAAAGGGTCCAGTGCGGACCACTGCAGGTAATTATGCTTGGTTTGCTAAACATAATATTCATTCCCATACATCAACGATGGCCACCATGGTACACGCACAACCTTGGTTTCTTAGTAATGTTAAAACTTCTTGCAAACACTCCTAAAGCCTCTAAAATCTTACAACCAGCATCAATCATACTTTCCATCTCTAGAGAATGAACAACCTAAATAAACCAACTTGCTCTAGTCGATGTCTATCTTTCTCTTATTATTAAATACATAATAAAAGACATTTTTAGATTTTCTAAACAAAAATTTATTGCGGTTTTAAAAAATATACATTTAGTATTTGAAACAAAGCATTAGGTATCTTATTCTACAAAAATAAAACAGGTATTAACCTATATTGTGTTTGAATGTAAATTACTGGATGTGATTGCAACATTTACAATTTGATGGCTTCGGCCAAAGAGCATGACAGACCAGTACCATCTGGTTCCACTTGTAATGAAGTAACTTTACCATCTTCTACCACCATCGAGTACCTCTTGCTTCGAACGCCACCAAGTGGTGGCAAATCCGTGGTCAATCCAAGCGCCTCGGTGAACGTAGCTGAAGGATCAGCCAACATACGCACTTTGTTATCAGCCTTGTGTTCCTTGCCCCAAGCCGCCATCACGAACGGATCATTCACAGAGATACACACGATTTCGTTGATACCTTTAGTTTTGAGTTCATCAGCTTTAGAAACATAGCCAGGCAAATGAGTCTGAAATGTTATCAAAAACGGACATCAATATATAATCTACAAAATGTAAAAAAATAACAGTTTTGAATTGAATCAAAAACCAAACATGTTAAATAAATTTTGATTTGTTAAATATTATAAAACAAAACATCGAAATAATTTAAATATGAAGTAGTTGTAGTACAGGTTTTTACGTGTTAAAATCGTACACAAGGAGTCGCGTAACTTGTAATAACTAGTTTATTAATACGTTTGCTGCTGTCTTATTTTAAAGATTTTTATTGTAGTGATCACCACCAAAGGGTAGTGAACGTGATAATGTATCGTGAATATTTAAAATGCGTTTGATTATAATGTGATTTTAAGAAACAATATGTGCGTGTAGTGTTATAAATATTGGTAAACCTGGCAATCGGTCGTGTTACTTAACAAAACGATTTTGATAATAATTATCTGTTACGTATATGCGGGATATCTACATATGTAGATGCAAGTGTCTGATTGTATTTTGTGGTAAGTAACAATATATATTATTAATGTGTATAAGTTAGTATTGATTATTTTAAATAATCACCAAATCGATTTTAGTAATAAAATATTCAAATAACAGTAATTTTGTGGGTAATATCGCTACGCTAATGTTGTGGTTGAAACACATGCAAGGTTAAAATAAAGTCACCTTCGAACATCCTGGTGTAAAGGCACCGGGTACAGCGAATACAATCACTTTTTTACCAGCTGATAATTTGGCCAAATTAACTTTATTAACTGGGGAGTCCTCGAATAGATTGACATCGGGTAAAGCGTCTCCTTCCTAAACAATACAAAACATTCTCAAATAAATATCTGTTCACGCGTTACGTTTTCAATGACAATTACTTTCCGCTTTCAAGGAAACATTAACATACTAGATTGTATAAATACTTTTATGAGTAATTGCAACTGTGTAACTAATAAAAAAGAAAAATTCGTTATTGTTTAAAATATTTCGTCATGTAAACTTTGGTTATTTCATATTTTACATAAATACATAATTTATTTTATACATATAGATATATGAACTAAGTAACGATATTCTAGTATTCTCATTTTTAATATATTTTAATATGTTTCGTCGTAAAAGAAAAGTAAATGATGAAATTCATTTTAAAATAAAATTTAAACAAATCGAGAAATGCGAATTAACTTGGAATTAACTGGAAACGTAAATAAGAATTTTCGAACAAAGTCAACCAATTACGTTTAAGTTTGCAGACATAGCTTAAATTTGGATTATTACAGATTCATTTAGATAACTTTACAATATCTATTTGTTTCCTCAATAAATTAAGATTACGATAAATTTGAAGTACATTATTAAACAGAAATAGGGTTCCAATGTACAGCAGCAAACCAGTCTAAATTTACATATTTTGACAAAATGGAGTAGCATATATATTTTTGAATTTCATATTATTATAAAATACAATTACAAATAGAATAATGAATATTATTATTTATAGCATGCATTATTGCATTTAAAGATGTTTAAACAAAATATAATGAGAAATCATAACTAGAGATAAAATCGTTGTTAAACGTCTTAAAATGGTCAAACATATAAAACAATTTTATAAGTTTTTCATTTTAATCGCCCGGTAGATAACCTCAAACTCCACCTTTATGGAATCATGCACAAATTGCGTAATAATGAAAAAGCAAATATAATATTTTCGATTGTTTTTACCTTGATTGGCATGTTGAATGTTGTGGTGGTTTGCAAAGAACGTCTGATCAGCACCGTCTGCGGTAGAGAAATGATTTTACTCAGTTTATTTATCACTGTTTTACTGACATTCATTTCTTCTACAAAATCGATCACGTTAGGTTGGGTAGGAGTAGTAGTAGTAGCTAAGTTGAAGAAACTTGACAAACCTTGAATATATCAGTTGATTTATACCTACTTCCCAAACATTAATTGCTGTTGATTAGGTTTTTGCGAAATTTGGGAATATTTTTAATTATGTTCACATTATCTAAAACGCGTTATTTTCTATTTATATTCTTTGCGTAACTTTCAAACAAAATATCACGTATTGAGAAAAATATTGTTATTAATATATTTTAAACTATTAAAAATAGTTATTTGTAGCTAATATACTTATATAATATAAATATACTTATATTTACCTCTCTAGTATGAAATGACCATTTTTCTTTTTGAATAAAATTGTAGCACATAATATAAAATATCAGAAAACCCCTTAGTAATAATACATTTTAATAATTTAAAAAATAGCTTTCTAGTAGAAATAATTTACAGTAAATATTTAATTATTAATATATAAAAATACAATTTGTAAGAACGTTATAACAATAACGCTAACTAAATATAATAACTACGATAAAATATCACTTAAATCCTATCGAAAAAAAATGCAATCTATTGTACTTCAAGGATTTCTGTAAATTGGGAGAATCCGCAGTCTAAAGTAAAGTATTATAAAGTGACTAAACTATTAAACATACTTAAGTAAACAAACACTTAAAAAATGAATACATAAAATTAAATACAATTTCCGAATATTTAAGATCCACACATAAGGCAATCATCTTTGTTTTCAAGGGAGCAAACCATCGCGGTCATATTCTCATTCTCGCGGTTTTCATTTTTGCCGTTTTGCTCAGCTGGTTCAACAATAACTGCTTCAGTGGGTTTCTGTACAGCTAATCTAGACTTATCCACAGTGAATTGGATAGCATTAACGGCCGGTTTCGTTCTCAAATAGTACATTCCAGTTTTTAATCCTGCTTTCCAACCATAGAAATGAATTGATGTCAATATACCATAGTTCGGTTTGTCAACGTGGATATTAAACGATTGACTTTGATCGATAAATGCTCCACGATCCGCTGCCATATTCATTGTGACTTTATTTGAGATTTCCCAAACGGTTTTGTAAATTAGTTTCAACGTATCCGGGATTTTTGCGATGTTTTGTACCGACCCGTTGCTCGCGATTATTTCGTTTTTCATATCATCATCCCATAAATCACATTCGGTTAAGTCGCGAAGTAAATGGTGGTTGACTACTTGAAATTCTCCGGATAGAACTCGTCGATTGTAAATGTTGGATGTGAATGGTTCGAATGATTCGTTGTTGCCTAATATCTGAGCGGTTGAGGCTGTGGGCATAGGTGCTAAAAGTAAAGAATTTCGCACTCCGAATTGAACAATTTTTCGTTTTAATGACGCCCAATCCCATAGATTAGTTGGGGTTTTATTCCACATGTCATACTGTAAGATTCCTTTGCTGACTGGGCTGCCTTGATATGTTGAATAAGGTCCATCCAATTCTGCAATCTCACAACTGGCTTCCAATGCTCCGTAATATAAAGTTTCGAATATTTGTTGGTTTAATTTACGCGCTTCATCACTATCATAAGGCAATCGCATTAAAATAAACGCATCCGCCATTCCTTGGACACCGATACCAATCGGACGGTGTCTCATATTCGAATTTCTAGCTTCAGGAATCGGATAATAATTAATATCGATTATCTTATTCAGATTTCTTGTCACTACTTTCGTGATTGTTTTCAGATGTTCAAAATCAAATGTTTTATCTGGTTTAACAAACATGTTTAGAGCAATTGATGCCAAATTACAAACAGCGACTTCATCTTTGGCTGTATACTCAACGATTTCAGTGCATAAATTACTACATTTAATCGTGCCAAGATTTTGTTGGTTGCTTTTACTATTACAAGCATCTTTGTATAACATATACGGCGTTCCAGTTTCAACTTGAGATTCGATGATCGCATACCAAACTGATTGCGCGGATATTTGGCGTTTGTAACGTTTTTCTGCTTCGTATTTGGTATAAAGTTCTTCGAATTTTTCACCCCAACAATCTTCTAAACCAGGACATTCGTGTGGGCACATGAGTGACCATTGGCCATTTTCTTCGACGCGTTTCATAAACAAATCTGGGATCCAAAGACCGTAGAATAAATCACGAGCTCGCATTTCTTCTTTACCAGTGTTCTTCTTCAGGTTTAAAAAGTCTAAGATGTCAGCATGCCATGGTTCTAAGTAAATGGCGAATGCTCCAGGACGTTTGTTGCCTCCTTGATCGACATATCGTGCTGTATTATTATAAACACGTAACATCGGTACTAAACCGTTTGATATACCATTTGTTCCTGCGATTCTTGTTCCCTTAGCTCTGATACAATGTACATTTAAACCAATTCCACCAGCGGCTTTAGATATTGTAGCGCATTGGTGCATTGTTTTATAAATACCGTCGATACTATCATCGAGCATAGTTAGTAAAAAACAAGAAGATAATTGAGGAACGGGTGTCGCAGCTGCGAATAAAGTAGGACTGGCATGTGTGAAATATTTCTCTGATAAATAGTTATAAGTTTCGATTGCTGAATCAATGTCTTCGCCGTGTATTCCAACAGCAACGCGTAACAACATATGCTGTGGTCTCTCAACAACTTTACCGTCGATTTTTAACAAATAGGAACGTTCTAACGTTTTAAAACCGAAGTAGTTGTATTCGAAGTCTCTTGTGTAGATGATACAAGAATTTAGACGCACTGCGTTAGACATGATGATGTCATGATGCTGTTTTGAGATCATTGGGGTGTGTTCACCGGTGTATTTTAGTTTGACATGGTAAAGATCGTCCATTACCTCTGATTATTTATAAAAAAAATAATTAGTACGACTGTAAGATGGGTTCAAGTTCAATATCTCAGATAATGTTGTTGATTAAAAAAATTATTTCTAAAAATCTAGATTCGAATCGATGTTGGTTTTGCATAATTACAACCATTTTTTTTTTGGGTCATAACCAACATGCAATGAATTGCAATAAACCTAATTAATATATACATATGTATATGATAAGCGTAAAATAAAGTTTTATAAAAATCAAATAGATTCTAGTTTCGAATATCCAAGCCCTATATATATATTTTTATGCAATTTATCAGATATATTACATTTTTTTCGGCTACTTACCACTAAATTGTTTTTTGGTTTCTTTGTGCAAGTTGGAGACGGCAATTCTTGCAGCTAACACAGCATAATCTGGGTGATCCGTGGTCATGGTTGCAGCGGTTTCTGCAGCTAAATTATCAAGTTCTACCGTTGTAACTCCGCTGTATAAACCGCTGATGACTTTATAGGTGATCGCCACCTAAATATAGTGAAGCATTAACATAAATCTTATCCAAAACGTTAAAATTTAAAACTCACAGGATCGAGAAATTCATCGTTCAACCCATAGCATAAAGCTCGGATTCGTGATGTGATTTTATCGAAATGTACTTCTTCCTTGTGACCATCTATTGCATAATATTACACCATAATTAATAACGATTTTTATTCAAAACATTTAGAAACGTTTATATAACCTAACTCTATCACTTCATTTACCTCGTTTGAAGACGTACATCTTGCCTGGTTTCTTTTGAACCATTTTAGCTTGCTTGTGAGTACAATAAGAGCAGTCGATTTAATTACGCAGTTATCAGACAACTACGCAGTATGTGCGAATCTTACAAACGCCGACTAGTTTTAGCTGATTTTTCTCTAATAGAGCTAAAGCTAAATATCCCCTTATGTTAGCGCCTTTTTTTTATTTGGGCCAATCCTGAACGTGGTTTGTCCCGCTCATTTTAGAAGTGGTGTTTTATTTCTTCTTTCGTCAAATGTATACTAACATTCATAAGTTAACGCGCGCATTTATTTTCTCTAAAGGAATTTGTTGTGATAGTAATTTTAGAATAAAACTAATAACATTTAAGTTATCTTTAAATTAGTTCTTATTTTCGATTAGTGTATATACGAATATCAAAAATTTGGTGTGTACTTCGTTACAAATTATATTATTTACATTTTAATATATTTTTGGGTTATACGATTTTCCTGAATTCAGAAAACTGCATCAGTTTGACGTATTGGTAAGCAATTTTAAGTAAATTTATAAATAGTTTAAAATGTAAGACTACTACTGAAATTAAGTTATGAATATACGATCGAACTTCATAAATCTAAGTTTCGTTAGTTTAATTATAGTATTCACTATTCAGAAATAAAAGTATGTTGAAGTAGGCTTTGGTAAAAAGCAATCGATTGTTTTTGAAACCGTATATACATATTTATGCGTTGCTATTCTATTTTTTGGCATAATTGAATTATTTGCATATACAGAATCGGTCAAACTGGTTTGTTTGAACCGTCGCGTCAAATCATGTAAATTCAGATGTTGCGGTGTGCATTCAGACAAATGTAAAGTAAGGGACAGTAAGGGAGGCGACTACACTAGTGACATTTGCCGTCCGATCGAAACAGCTGATAAGCTAAGCGGTTTTAGTTCACTAGTATACCGCCGATCGCGGTATATATATATATATATATATATATATATATATATATATATATATATATATATATATATATATATATATATATATATATATATATATATATATATATATAAACCGCGATTTCAGAAAAAGTATTAAAAATAGTCGGAGACAAAAGAATTGCCCACAAATATTTTAATCTAAACTAGAAATGAAAAGTAATTTGTACTTTTTTATAAAAATTAGTTTGTAAAACCAGTGCAATGCATATTTAAGATTTGTTTTGTTTTGTTTTTTAAATATATTTTTGATGTTGACTAATCTACGATAGATATGACCGCGTAAATGTAAACAAAATTGTATTTATTCTTTTCTTTTGGATAAACGCGTTTTCTGTTAGCGATTGTCTTCTTATTTTTGCTTCGTTTTTGTTTTATTTGCGTTGGACATTCAGCAAGCAACCATTACGTTGTTATGCCAACCGAAGGACATGTTAACATGTACATTGGAAATTTGTATATAAAATAAAGAACAGTTCATTTCGTATACGATGAAACGAATAAGACTGTTCGACTCATACACTGGTCACTCATGTTCGGACATTGTTCAATGCCATTGCTGAAAATTTCTGATTCAAATCATTGCATTTGTATTCCGAGCGTATACTCATTGCGGTAAAAAGTCAATCGAATTCGTTAAATAAGTACTTTGTAGAAAATTCAGAAATACTTGATTCTGATAATATCGATCAGGGCTCCAAAATGGCCATAAGAGCTCTAAATATTTATTATAGTCATCAACGGAATATTATTGATGACACAGTTGTCTCAATAAATAAAAATATTTTATGGCTATGTTCGAATAAGTTATGTTCTAATGTGAAACATAGTCTATTTCGGCTTTGCACTCATCTAGTATCTATGCTAGTGTATTATATAAGCATAAATACGAAAATCTCGCAATTCGTTTATTAGATTAGTAACACAATTTTAGTTTTTTTTAAAGCAATTTTTAATATCATTACTAAAACAATAATAACAAATTTGCTCCTATATGAAATTCAAATATGTTTTAAAATTCTTTTAAAGTAGGATTTATATATTTAAATTTATTAAATAGGTGGTTGACATTTGATGAAACTGTTTTGTATATTAGGAAAAAAATTAACAGCTTCATATTTGTCGTTGATTTTCGACGCGTTTCTATAACTTAGTCATTTTTAGATGATTTATATTAATGTATACAAATAATTAATACACAAATATGTGGTTTTGGTTGCTGTTGTATTAGGCGCGCATAAACTCAAATAAAGCTCATACCTAACATTATGCTTTTCTCTCTCTCTCATTTAATGGGGTCAGACAAACCTTTTTATCTATTCTCATTTTGGCAATCTTTTCCCATTCTACATTATACTTTTATATTTAACATGTTATTCAAATTCGAGCATTTAATACAACAATCTTGTGTTTAAATGATTACATATTCTGTACACATATATGAAACGATTTGAATTAGAATCTAATTATTAATTTTGATAATATAGTTATGTTAGTGAAAAGTATATTTGTGGGGCATGCACTACAAAAAAAATAACGTGGGCGTCCTTATGTATAAAAAGCAGAGCACATATATACATAATATATAGATAAAAATGTTGGAGAAGTCTTAGGTGCAAGATTGACAAATCGCACCGCATATATATATGTATTCCGTTGCGCATATTCAAATGGCACTGCTGCGCGGTATTCAACCAATAGCTGTGGGTATGTATACAACACGCCCTGTTCGCATATCGATTCTTTGAAACGGCCACCCTCTCCTGCATCACCCGTTCCTGCAAACCAGCAGGACGGGCTGCGAGGGGTTGTAAGCAGAACACGGCACCACGGCAGGGTTTCGCGCCCTCCATGGCAACGTATATCTCTCATACGAAACAGAGTTACGAGCGAATATTCAAACGCCGGCGAACGCGTCAGTTGCCTTTTCCTGGGCTGCAAACGCTCAATATTTAGGTTCGCTTCTTTGAATTGCTTAGCCTATACGCAATATATAATATCGTTTGGATTTTGTGACTTTAGCGTTTTTTTCGACTATGTTTTCGTATACCATTATTATTTATGGATATCCTCGCTTATATACCTACATGGTTTGTGATTTATTATTTTTACCTGTCTAAATTAACTATATTCAAAATGAATCAACATTTACTTGTAGTTACAAAAATCTATAACTATAATATATTTATAATAAGAATATCTGCACTGCAGTGGCTCGACGTTTTTAGTTTTCAAATTAATTTAAAACCTACTAACAACATATTATATATAATATTTTATTAACTTTGAAACGCTTTTTCACCAAATCGATTTGTGACAATAAATGTTAAATGCGAAATTATTTGAGTCCTGCTAAACAATTGATACAATTTATTAAATACAATTTCCCATACCTACATGTAACTATGGTAACATAAATAAGAAATTTATGAATTTCAATATGAATTTTCTTGTAACTGGTACAATTTATGGAAAAAAGTTTCAAACAAACGTTGTGTGAAATATTCATATCTTTCATTTTAGTTACAATTATTTTTCTGTAAGAGCAACCGTTTCAGAGATATTGTAGAAATCATAAAAGTTTATTAGAGTAAACATACAGTTTTGGTTTGAATATTCATTTCAAAAATGTGAAGTTTTCTTGCTAACCATATACAAATTTTCAGTTTAAACTTTCATGATTATAGTTTTAGCAGTTTTGACACTAAATATACTCTCTCAGTTCAACGTTAATGAATTTAGGAAACTTTATTATTATTAGTGTACTAAAGAATTAACTATTTTAAAGTTAAAAAACATCATTTCAATATATTTTTGATTTCTTGTCTACAGTGTATTGAGTTATTTCCCTTGTATAGTCATTTTCTTCTCCATGGCACGGCGCGGCGTGCGGTTTTGGCTATGAGCCGATGTAATGTAGCAGAAACTCGTCGCTTCAGGCGGTGCACAATGATTTTTAATGTTTTGTATGATTGAGGGGAGGGAGGATACCCGGTGGCCTACAGGGCTTTTTTTTGAAGTCCCTTCTTATTCAAGGGTGGTCACCCTTCTCAAGTCTATACAGAGTCGCTAATTTCGTTACAAGACTTGACCCCTATGCACACATCCTTGTAAATCCAACGCAAAATAACGTGATGATCGATTCGCGGTTTATGATTTCATTTTTGTGTGTGTCTGTTACCCATTTTATAAACTGCATTTGACAGAGGGGACTTTTTTGATACAGTAATACAACTAGCATTAATATTTTTATAACTGTACTAAATGTAAATATATGAGTCATTTATTTATGTTGTTTTAAAATATACAACTCTGTTAGTGGCAAGTATTAGAACTAACAACGAATATGTCTTTTTATTTTCGGTGTACCATTTGTATTGATGCTTCTGTTAGCTATTGGGTCTAGGGTGGGTCAGGCAATCATATAGAAAGAGAGTATACTTTGTAACGTAAACCAATTAGTGTATAAGTTTGTAATAATAAGCAAACACACGTAGGCATCGGCAGTTTGTGTTGTACAGAGAGTTGGAGGAGGCTGTGTTCTATGTTACCCTATTCTTCGGTTGCCATGGCAACGCCTCACAGACAAAGCAACCCAGAGCTAAGTTATCGTTAATAAGGCGATCAATTATAATGTGTACTTTTCTGTTTTCTTTGTGCGGGATGCATCTGCACCAGACAGCCACTGCAATTTCATTCGGCTGCTTATTCTTCTAGGTTGTTATGACATGTCTATATATATATACAGTCTATAAGATACAAAAAGGGTTTCATTCAATACTGTAACGTTAAAACTTTATATATTATACATAATAAGAAAGTTACGTGCATTAGTTAATGACAAAATAATTTTATGTTATGAATAGACATTTATTTTAATATAGTCTGGAGGATATATATATTTTTTGTAATAAAAAAGTGCCGTTTAAAATGAAAACTTCGTAAAAGACAGGAAACAGATGACGTCTTTCAAACTCAATAATAGGGTGAAATTCAACTCAAAAACTGCACAGTATACACCCTTTTATCAAAGCTTTCGCCAGTAATAATCTCTCAATATTTATTTTTACTATAAAGGGTCTTTACGCAAAAAAGAAATGAGGTCAGAGAAAATAGTCTTTTAAGGTTTAAAAACTGATAAATACATAAAAGATGCAGTTTCTTGTAGGTATGTTAGCAGCAGGTAGCCTTACCTGATTTTAATCTTTTATTATGTATCAAATAACGTTTTGGATTTCGTTAATAGAAAATATTTATTCTGGTATTTGCTACTTTTAGACTGTAGCGCTTCTAAATCAAATTTTAACATCCGCTACCAAACATATTTTATAGGGTGTTTGTCTATTAGATATTATTCAATAATAAAAAGTCTAAACAGTAAAAACTGAGTTTAAATTTAATGAATTTCTAATGTAAAATAACTTAAAAACTGTGGTAAAGATGAATGTAGACCAATTTCTTGTAGTACACATCATTAGGATTCGTATTAAGTACTAAAAATCCAATTTTACTAAATGATACATAGTATACACTAGTGTATTATATAAAATATGAATGCTTCCTATATGGAATTAGTATCAATCTCATTTGTAATTAGATCTGTGAACAATTATCATTCCTCATCGGTTGTCTGCCATTACGAATTAAGTTCAAATAAAAAGTTATGCTCATAATATCTCATCTTCAAATCCCAGGTGGCTTAGATACTAAAGAAAGCAACTAAAATCATTAACTATAACCTTTAAGTATATAAGTATTTTCATAATCTTCCTTTTTCACTTTCTTAAACGAAATAATCAGTTAGTTTGTAATCATGAAAAAAATTTATTTCTAGATTTTAAACGAAAATACAGTTTTTGACCTTCCCTGAATCGAGTCTAACTATTTTTGAAATAACGTCTTTATGTATGTATGTATGTATGAGAAACACACACACACACACACAGAGAGAGACCTCTTTGTATATGGCTGGCAATCCAACCAGAAATGCAATGTTTTGCGGTTTTTGTAATATTTCCGAAACGACTTCACTTACCTACAGTAAAAAAATTAATTACGTTTAAAATGAAAGATATTAATATTTTTGCACAACTTTTGTTTGAAACATTTCTTCAAAAAGTGTACCAGTGTCAAGAAAATTGCTATTGAAATTCTTCCGTTTCTTATTTATATTGCCATAGTAACGTAGGTATGGGAAATTATATTTGATAAATCGAATCAATTATGCCTGTCAATATAGCGTAATGAATAATTATATTGTCTTGAAACAAATTATGCCTATTACATATAAGATAATTCAGTGTAAGACACTGCAGATATTTCAAAGTAATTTTTCTTCAAAATAAAATATAAGATTCCAGTTGAAATTTTAGAAAACTTAATACTATTCAATGACACAAGACAAGGGTGCGCCAAATGTTAGTTCAGTCTATTAATTCGGTAAGCCCGACCAAATCTGATATTCTATCTAGGTAGCAATAGCAACCCTGTGCTGGCTGGTTAATAAATCCGTGCCAGGACATATAGTGTTCTTTAGCGAGTAGAGAAGAGAGCGCTGTCTGTCTGTCTGTCTGTCTATTTCGGCGATGCGATGGTGACGTAGCGCCCATAACCGTTTGTTTTCGAACAAATTTAAGAAGTTTCTTGCACGCCCCGTCACAAGTGATTAGCGGTTAATTCACGCTTCTGCTACACACTATAGCTAGCGTTCGTCTTTTATTTCATTATTCGATTATTGATTGTTTCCCGGTAGACCCACGTTAAGCTATGGGTTGGATGGCGGCGTTGGGATGTATGTATGTATGTACGTCAGCCTCCTGGCTGAAACATGGCGCTACACTCTCAAACAATTAACCCCGGTGACAGCTCATCATATTATGGAAACGTTTTTGTTTCATCGAATTTTTCTCTCTCGTAATGTTATTTAAGCTTATCATTCGATCTGGCATTTGTGACGAACTTTAGTTGCCTACAACTTTGTTTTAAGTCAAGTCAACGTGCATATATCGCTAAATCGCCAAAGCCATAACGATTTCCTCTAAACGAAAATAATAACAGCAGAAAAACCGGCGGCTGGCCTGTCGGGGACGGCGTAGAATAGAAAGCATAACAAAGACAGCGAAATAATGGCTGTGGATGCATTAAGTGTGACAAAGATAGAACGCGCTCAAAGAGAGAGTTTTATTCGGCGCGAGCAATAAACGCTATGGCTTGCAAGACCGAACGCAATGCATGCAGGCTCACTACTACCACGATAAAGACGCTTGCAGATCGGCGATTCTCGCCTCTAATGCCCCGGTCGATTGAGGTGAAATGGTTTTCGGTACTGAAAGAACATTTCAGTGGCGGAGAGCCACTGCATATATAATTTTATACATAAAATATATTCTGGTCAGCGTTTTCATGACTTGTCTCAACAAATTGGTTTTTGTCACTTGATGACTGTTCGAAAACGGTTAGTTTTATTTGGTTAGTGTTGTCGATGGTAATTGCGGTGCTGATATACGAGGTGGTCTGAAAAGTTTCCGACCTAACAAAGATACAAGACATTTTTTCAGAATTTTATTTTTTATTTTTCAACATAGTCTCCTTGTAACTCTACACACTTCTCCCAGCGATGCTCCCATCTCTGTAACCCGTCCAAATAGTACTCGGCGTTTTTCTCTGCAAAATAATTGTTGCCTCTTCATTTGACGAAAATCTCTGTCCTCCGAGCGCAATTTTTAGATGAGGGAACAAAATGGTGTATCCAAGTTTCATCTACAGTCATTAATCGGCGCCAAAACTCGAATTTATTGCGCCCAACTGCGCCAACAGAGCGTTGGAAATCTTCATTCGAACACGTTTTTGATCTAACGTGAGCAAACGCGGCACCCAACGCGCGGACAGCTTTCTCATGTCTAAATGTTGATTTAATATGTGAGAAACACGTTTTTTTGACATGTTCATAACCTCTGCTATCTCTCTCACTTTAATTCGGCGGTTGTCTAGCACCATTTCGTGAACTTTGGCGATGTTTTCGTCGGTAGTTGCAGTTTTTGGACGTCCCGAACGTTCATCGTCTCCCAAGCTCTTACGGCCATGTTTAAATTCAGCTGCCAAAAATTTCACTGTGGTAAATGATGGTGCAGAATCCCCATACACAGAATCCAACTCATCTTTGATTTGCGTAGGCGTATTGCCTTTCAAAAACAAATATTTGATGACAGCTCGATACTCGATTTTGTCCATTTTCATAAAAACACTCACATCAACTCACTCAAACGACTGTTACATAACAACTGCGCGTCCAAAATGGCTGAAACTTTGGTGAGTAACTGTCAACAGATGAACAACGAAATTCCCTAGCTTTTATTTACGAGTGCTGCTATCTTCATGTTGAGGTCGGAAACTTTTCAGACCACCCTCGTATAAACACAAAGTTTTGAGCGCTGGAAACAGTATGTAATGTAGTGGCCCATTTCTTCGAATCACGAGCCACCACTGAAAAATGCCAAGGGTATACCGTGCGCTGTGCGTGAAATATATTAGCCAAATCGAGCTCTTTGTTTCTCCCTGGTTCGCAGCCGCCTATCAGCACACCCCTTCATTAGAAAAACTACCCGTATAGAGAGGGTTGTTCGCTAGCCGCGCCGAAGCTATAGCTTTTGCGGAGGAAGACGTATGTTAAGTACACTCCCGCACACAATTTACGATCAATTATTTGTTTTTTTCGCATAATTATTTCACTTTTCTTTACTTTATCCCAACTTTTGAAATATTCGACTAATCATCATTTTATTTAAACTCACATCTCTATAATTCAAGTTTTAGAATGAGGAATTTGAACACTTTTATTAAAAATCATTCAAACATAAATAGCAATTATTTTATTTCTAATATTTCAAATGCAAATTCTTCCTCAGAAATAAATAAATGACGTTTTATAAACAGAGTAGAATAATTGCTTCATAGAAATGAATTTTACGTGCCGAGGTCGTTCTTTGAGTTATGTGTATTTATATATTAGGAAAATGGTAAATTTTGGAAGGTTTACAAAATTTCGTTTTCGAATAAAATTTTGAATGGTACTGTACCGACATTACAATAATAAATATTCCGAGTGTCGTGTGTGGGTGTAGTAGGAATCACCCAACATAATGTATGGTGCGATTTCGATCAGTGGATCGAAAGACATTCTTGCCCAATAACCAATTGGACGTTTGTATTCATTCATTTTCGAGGGTGGTTTATGCGAATTGCACCGAATTTCGGATAATACATAGTCATGGGGCCATAGTTTTATGGCCGGTCTCGTCTGTCCAGAGAATAAATGGGGTTCGATATGCTGGTCCCTGTTGACATGCAGATGTGACTCACATTTTTGTTTTCGACCAATGCATAGTTTATTTACATATGTTAATATGCATATATAGGGATTCTATGTCAGTTTTAATAAAAATCACTTAATCAAATTTTGACTTAGTTTTAGTTAGGTTATATGAGGAATCAAACGGATTCTACACAATGCAGATTTTTTTTTTAAATATTGATCTGTGTTTATTTTTATATAGGTTACTATTTTGACATATGTATTAAATTTGATATTATTATTTATTTTAACTAAATAGTAATGTTATTTTATTTGGGTAAAACCGGACATTAATTACTTTAGAACGAACTATATATGATAATACATTTTCTAGTGTGAGTTTTTCTTCAAACAAAATTACAATTTTTTATTCATGACTCTTCTCTTCTGGTAGGTTTTATTAGTTATGCTGAAGGAAAAATGTATATTTATATATACATTGTTTGCAAAAATGCAGATGATTTTATATAGGTACACCTTCGAACATAAGTTGTCCCTTTATAGCCACCTAAACTCTCGCAACCAGCATTGCTTGATTTTAATGCAAGTTATGCAGCACGTACAAAATCAGTTAAATTACGTTGGTGAATCCATATCATTTGCTTATCATGGTAGAGGTGGTCCACCCTATCATAATAAGCGAATGATATGGATTCACCTACGCAATTTAACTGATTTGGTATGCGCTGCATAAATTGCATTAAAATCATGCAATGCTGGTTGCGAGACTTTAGGTGGCTATAAAGGGACAAGACTTATGTTCGAAGGTGTACCTAAGGTAAGGTTCATTTTAAAAGTCGTATAGTTTTATAATTCTACATAATAATTACATTCAAGAATCGATTAATTGAAAAAATAAACAATAAACAGAACTGTGAAGATCAAGATGTTATTGTTTATTTTTTCGATTAATCCATTCCTAAATTTAACATCTACATAAAGAAATGTCTCAACAAATTAAAAATACATTTATGACAGTGTACTTTGTGCATTTATGAACATAGTTAGTAATCCAATTTTGATTCAAATAATTATACAGCCTGTACCTGTATGTTATTTCTATCCGGCTGTACTGCACTCTACGTAGTACAAGAACGCACCCTACATAGGTAGTTGAGTGGACAATGGTCAGTCACTGGCCACCCCCGCATATTTACTTCCATTTCCCCTCTCTGTTTTACTACATCAACTACATACAATCACAATTGTAGAAATATATTGTCAAACGAAATACAAACATTTCACACTAATGCAAGTTGATATTTTTCATGATAATTAGCGTTTAATAAAACACAAACTTAAGATATAAAGAAGTTTTTATCAAGGCTCCAACAAAGTTTTGAAAAAAAAAAAAAAAGATTTAACCCAATAAATGTGCTGATAAAAACCTAAACTGAAAGTGTTTTGCGGTTTTCAAAAATCAAACCGTAACCACTTACTTTACAGTAATTCAAAATATAATGACATTATGGTTGTAAGGTGTAATAATTTTAAATGTTATTTCAGAATAACTTTTGTCTAATTATGTTTATGTATTTTTGGAATTATAATTTGAAGCAAGTGCAGTTAACCCCTAAAGGGGTTAAACATATAACGAACAAAACACTTAGCATAGTCGACAAAAATCAACTGATAAATGACATGCATAATTCCTTGTGAAAAGGGGTGCACACCCTAAAAAAACATAGGTAAAATGTTCAGGTAATTGCGTGATAATCGCGTGTTAACAAACTGGTGTGATGACGGGGTATATTTCCAGAAGTGGTACTTGATTATGAATACTTGTTGAACTCAATTTATGCACGATTACACACACAAATTGGGGGGCACTTTACACTTTTGATTTGTAGGTCGGTTTTATAAATTTAGCAGTAATGTCAAGGCTATTAAAAAAAATTAAAAATAATTAATTAACATATCTGAATGTATAAATAAAGTAATTGGATATCCAAATTTTAGTGATAAATTTTAATTAAATAATTTATAAATAAATATTCATGTTTCTGTTAATTAAACTTAGAGTTATAAACTACGCATATAAGGATACATTTCATGTATTTTTGGTAAACTTTCTGGACATAATTATTTAAATTATAATTACTCAATTATGTCTCAAATAACTAAATAATTAATTAATTGTTATTTTATTACAACAAATAGTATACAGAGTTTATATATTATATAAAAAGTAAATATAAAACGTTTCGTAACTATACATCAGAACTATATAACTGCAAATATAAAGGATCAACCCTTCCGCCATTTTAAATCAAACAATAGCAAAAAAATGTCCCGTGGTAAACTCGTGGCAGGCACACGCCGTTAGAAAAGAAATTATAACTGTTACCCTTTTTGAAGTAACAGCTGTCAGTGAAAGGGGTGTTGCACCCTTTGAACTTTATAACAGGTAATCCAAAAAAGGGTTTTGATTTTTACCATGGGGTTACATCATCACACTGAGATTTCAGTGTGAGATAAAGCTACTAATATATCTATTACCTATACCATGAATTGTATTGTATTTCTGGTACAGCAAAACTTTTTTTTAAAGGGTTGAAAATATATTGTGCTTTTTATTTGTAAATATTTTTGATGAATGAATGTAAAAAAAATACAGTTTTGCAAAAAAAATGGCTAAAGTATTGAAAATTAATCAAAAAAAAATTTAAAAAAAAAAATTGTGCAAAATTAATTATTTATAACAAATATCGAGTAATATTATATTTAAGCTAGTTCAAATTTATATAATTCAAGTAAAAATCAATTTAATCTCATTTTATACTTTTGTCAGTTTCATCGATGAAATCATAATATTTTCATCGATGAACAAAGCTATAGCTTCAAAATGAAAAAGGGCTATCCCTATATTTTAAAAAAGGGTTCGGATGTTAAGTAATGCATAAAAAAGGGGTTGAAAATAACTAAAGCAGTACACAAGGGGTTGTTTGTGTGCACGCTCAGTTTATCGATGGATCCCTCCTGAGATCAATCAGTGATTTATAATATTATAGGGCTATTCACATGATTGTTTATACTATTTTTCTGTATTATTATAATTAACTAAAATATATAGTTTCATTTTAAATTTAAATTAACAAAATTCAAAAATAATATTATTACAAAATTAATTGTTTATAACAAATTACAATATATATTGTTACTATTTAACAAAATATTAATTGCAGAATGAAATAATATTAACAAATATTTAATTTCATCATTGGGTGGATTCATCGATGAAGCCAAAATTTCATCGATGAACACAACCAGTACTGCAAAATAGAAAAGGGTGGTCCCCTAATTTAAAAAAAGGGTTCGCAAATGAAATAATGCATAAAAAAAGGGTTGATAACAGGGAGAGTAGTGCGCAAGGACATATTTGAGTGTATGCTCAGTTCATCGATGAATCCCCTCCTGAGCAAGCAGGTTGTACTGGTCCATCGATGGCTTGCAGTTGCCATGTAGATGCAAGGGTTTGAACTTCATCCATTTGCTCCACCCCTTTTTAAAAGATTTTTTACACTGTATGTACCCAAAGGGCTGATGTATGCAGTCAGTGCAGTGGATTGTGTCAGGGAGGTAGCATCGATGAAAGTTGAGATCAGTGATAGGGTTGCGATTTGGTGTGTTTTGGGGTTTCGTTGCTTTTTTAAATATTATTTTTGATTTATTTTATATTATTTATCTAAATATACAATGATATTTGTTAAATTATTTTTTAAAATGTATTTTTGATCAGTTTTCGGTTTGTAAGAATATTCATCGATGATCCAGATTGTATGCTTCAACATTACTCTACCTAAAATATTTAACTTATAATAATATTTCTAATATATTTTTCAGAAGAAGCGTTACTATTTAGCATTTTATTGTTTATTATAAACTATAAAATTATAAACAATAAATTTTTTTTATTTCGCTCAAAATTTGGAAATTTATGATTTCACTTGCAATAAATTTATATAGATAAAATATCTTTTAGAATACAGATTAAAATAAATATTTTTTGCTACAATTATATTATAACCTATTAATAACAATGCTATAACATATATACAAAATTTTTGAAATTCACTAAATTTACTAAATTATAAACAAATTTAGGGGTGATTATTTTTTAAAAATTATTTCAGCAACTGTTTGTAGTTTGACATGGGGTGGATATTGCTAATATGTTTTAACATGTTGAAATGTGGTCCGTATTTAAATTAATACAAGAAAGAGTTGAAAAAGTGAAGATTTATGGATATATTTTACTGAAAAAAAGTAAGTTTACCATAGCGTACCAGTGTTTTGTTTCTTTCTTTTTATTTTTATCGTTGTGGTGTTAAATGTTGGAATGCTTACAGTAATTATAGAAAAATGCATGATTTGACTCAATATTTAAACAACGATGCGAAATCAATAATATATTAAAATTTGTTAAATTATATTATTTATTTTTCGTATAAAACAGTTTATTGATGAGGTTCGCATTAACAATTTTCATGTAGATATAGATTATTTAGATTTTAAGCTTGAACTGAAATATGATTAAATTCATTTAACCCCCTCCCAATAAAATTGAAGCCATGTGTTGTTATTCAAACAAACCACTGTTAAACAGGCACATCGTAACCCGGAATTGTCTTCATAGCAATGTTAACAGTAGTAGTACAACGTCGATTTTTATGTTGTAATTTTCCGAGCCCTCGAGCGCTCTGTCAACCACTGTATTCGCATCGCTCCTTATTGCGGGCGGGGGGTTGTGACGACGGCCGTCTTATCTCATGGATGATGACGACTACAGAGTGAGGGAGGCTTGAGGATGCTTACGGGGTCGTAGGTTAAGTTAGCTCTCGGCTCCCGGCTATCGTCATGTCACATAAATCATATATCAAAACACTAGCATAGAAGTATCTCTGCTTCCTGTGTATAGATGTTCAATGTTCCTCGACGATCAAAACGAATATAAAATCGTAACTCGTAAACTACCATATATTTTCAGTTCACTTTTTGTCTTTTTTGACCAATTTTATATCCGGGTTTGATTATGTTTTCTTCAAACTTTTTAAATAAATTGTTTTCAAGTAAGTGTAGACATTGTAAAATGTATTACCTATATGAAGAGTAGGTGTGCGAATGAAGTGATTTCGATATGTTTCTTATACGCAAAAAAGAACTATTGGTTGCGCCATTACTTGTAGTTTACTGATGGTCATTCGGCGAATAATTTTAATACATACATACATACATAACTTCATGCCTATTCCCATCAAATGGGGTGGCAAAACATGGTTATTTTTAAAATTAGTTAATCAGAAGAAACAATAAAGCAGATTAAGGTTTAGTTATAGAAAATTTTAAAATGTTATCTAGACATAGTTTTATATTAAATATTATTCCATCATCTAAAAGCCATTTATTCTAGCACCATCTGCAATAGACATTCACTGGTAAATATTATGATACAAGTAGTAATCGGTTTCCTTCGTCCACCCTATGTTTGCATGTCGCGATAGATTTTTTTATTTCACTGCATCTCAATGTCCCTGGAGATTTGGGATCCGTCCACAAAATAATATTGATGCATCTCTCCCTGTAGCAGAATGTTTTTCGTAATACTCTGATCGGATATGCCGGCTTTTGACGAAAGCGTCAATGATACAATATTATACGTAAACATAGAGAATTCATGAATGAAATTTAAACAGCTAGTACATTTTTATCTCTTGGCAGTAAAACCAGATTTGAATCATACTGATTTTCTTCCCGAGATTGTATATGAAGCCTATCTGTGATTTCCGGTTGACACCAATTCTTTTTTGATTCTATTCTTTTTTACATAATACTTTGACATATTGCCCTATTTTTCTTAATGGTATCTTCGATTCAAAACTGCTCTGAGCACAGCGACAAAAAACGAAAACGGCGAAAAGAAGAAAAAATAAAATCGTAAAACTTCCACGTCAAACAAATCCCATGTCAGACAGCGTAGCTGGAAATATTCTTGGGTGTGTTAGCCACCGTGTTCGCTGTCCGTTGGTTTGCTACCGTTCTTTTTCACCGAACCCCAAAAACGAATGACATTTATTTTATCTATCGTACGCACACATCACAGTAAGGGCACCTGCTCTCCCATAGTATAATAATCATGTCACATAAAACACGCAGTAGTTGCCAGTAGCACCGCCATCGTCGGCGCCCGATAGACACATACATATAGATCGAAAGTGGGGCCTGCACGTATGGCCCCCCCCGGGGGAGTACGCGCATTAAAATGTCTTCACTGACCAGAGACATCGACACCGGCTGTTGAGACAAGAATGGTTATATTTTCGATTTTCTTCCACGGTGATTTTTCTAATAAAATAACGGAATATTCAATTTCTATTTACATCAACATTTCGGATGAATTACCATATATTTTAAACCCAAAAGTTACTAGCGCCCTTTTAAAACGACAGTCTACAGTTGCATTAAAAAACATATTATAAAATTTTAATAGAACAGTCATTATCTATTAATTAATAAAAAAATATTTTGAATTGAAAAAAAAAAATTATTATTATATTCCAATTGAGAATTTTAAAAATGTTTTTGTAACATTTAAAAGCTATGTAGCAAACAATAATTATATAAGTTTGAAACACAGTAAATATTTGAAATTTACTCCGCATAGAAAGCGAAATGGATGAGGAAGAATTCTAAAAATGAAATTTAAATAAATAATAAATCATATATCAGTCTTGTGTGTATGGCATGTCACGACTTTGTCATGAGCCTGACAGGAGCATATAATCTATACTGTATCCGCCACACATATGGAATATTCGATGTCTTATAGGGAGATGTGTGGGAGTTTGAGAGTGTGAGGTTGTTACGCATACACGCACACATTTACGCATTCACATATATATATATATATATATACGTGCAGTTATATCGTGTAGTTCCGGGCATCTCATACAGTATTCAACACAGGCTATATACCCAGCCCCTAATGTGTGCGGTATACAATTCGAAAGTGGAATATGTATGACCGAGGTTTGATATCAGAACGACGACGAACGCGAGGATATATACGTATGTATGTACGTTTGCCTCTGTCGAGTTTTACTGTGTGAATGTGAAGGCGGTATATTTACTCAGCGGCGCCGAATACGAGAGGTGAAGATAATGCTAACAAAAATACTTAATATATGATTCTAAAATGTATATATTTGTTTTAAAATTGCTATTAGTGTAAGTGTAATATATACAGAAATTGACAATGCTCCTAGAAAAACATATAAATAAATGTTGGACTAGCGTCTTACGTCGTTAACAAAGCTTAAAAAGGATTTAAAAAGAAAATATATCAGAAATAATAAATAATAAAATAAACTATTATAAAATATTAAATATAATTACAATATGACTATTGGCCCGTTGATTATAGTATTTCGAAACTAAGAGTTGATGTATAGGAGTGAATGTTGGGTATGGAAGTTTAAATACTGAAGCGTGTGCGGAAATAATTGAAATTTGAGGTTGTTATTGAATTAAAATATGAATTTCGACAACAATATCTTGTGATTTATTCATGTTACGCCACTGTCCTAATGAAGTGGGGTAAAACGAAGAAGAGAAAGGAATAAAGGGAGTGAGAACAGAGGCAAAGGAACGAGGCAAAAGAAAAGAGAAGACGGTCATCGCATTCTGATATTCGCAAATCGATATTGCATGCGAACGGACCATCAGGTTCTGAGAATTGCTTGCGTTTCATTTCGCGGTGCCGCACCGCGCGCGTAGCTGACCGCCGATCGTTCTCACACAGACCGCGAACCGTCTAAATTCATTGCCGATTTAACAGAATTTTAACTGATATTTCTAGAGAGCTTTGATCGGTTTTCCGCTACTTTTATCTTGTTTAGATGGCGCTGAATTTCATATTTATTTTTAACCACTATTACTGACTATATACCTGACTTCTTCAACGTTGCTAATTTAAACCATTCGAACCAAAATTACCACAAGTCCACAACACCACCCACTCTACCAGATCAAGGCATCTGCATCATAGGGTATATCAAATTACTGAATTTACAATTCTATACGGTGCCATTATCATTTTAGGATAAAAATCTAATTTAAAACTTGAGCGTGTTATAATTAATTTTATTTATTATTACAAAAATGTGATCCTTAAAAATTTATTCACTATTATTATATATATATATATATATATATATATATATATATATATATATATATATATATAAATATATATATATATACGAGGGTGGTCTGAAAAGTTTCCGACCTCAACATGAAGATAGCAGCACTCGTAAATAAAAGCTAGGGAATTTCGTTGTTCATCTGTTGACAGTTACTCACCAAAGTTTCAGCCATTTTGGACGCGCAGTTGTTATGTAACAGTCGTTTGAGTGAGTTGATGTGTTTTTATGAAAATGGACAAAATCGAGTATCGAGCTGTCATCAAATATTTGTTTTTGAAAGGCAATACGCCTACGCAAATTAAAGATGAGTTGGATTCTGTGTATGGGGACTCTGCACCATCATTTACCACAGTGAAATTTTGGGCAACTGAATTTAAACATGGCCGTAAGAGCTTGGGAGACGACGAACGTTCGGGACGTCCAAAAACTGCAACTACCGACGAAAACATCGCCAAAGTTCACGAATTAAAGTGAGAGAGATAGCAAAGGTTATGAACATGTCAAAAGAACGTATTTGTCACATATTAAATCAACATTTAGACATGAGAAAGCTGTCCGCGCGTTGGGTGCCGCGTTTGCTCACGTTAGACCAAAAACGTGTCTCACACCTCAGCGGTTGCCATGGCGAAAATCCACGAATTACGGTTTGAACTGCTTGACCATCCGCCTTACTCACCATATCTAGCCCCAAGCGACTTCTTTTTGTTCCCTCATCTAAAAATAGCGCTCGGAGGACAGAGATTTTCGTCAAATGAAGAGGCAATCACCTTAGTGAACAATTATTTTGCAGAGAAAAACGCCGAGTACTATTTGGACGGGTTACAGAGATGGGAGCATCGCTGGGAGAAGTGTGTAGAGTTACAAGGAGACTATGTTGAAAAATAAAAAATAAAATTCTGAAAAATGTCTTGTATCTTTGTTAGGTCGGAAACTTTTCAGACCATCCTCCTATATATATATAAATTAACAAATTGTCTAAATATATACATATATACATACATATATAGTTTAGTTGAGTTTCCTGTAGAAGTGAATGTGGCAACTCCACCAATTTTCTCGAAGTAGTGTTCTCGGCACATTTCGTTAGCTGTATCTCTTTTCTTTTTAATTATTCTTCGCCGTATATTTCGTCTGTTCTCTCCTGTGAGATAGAGCGTGAGAGGGGGTGGGCAAGAGAAGAAGTGAGGTATCGCGGATGCCGGCACGTCGTAAGTCAGTCCAATACACTGGGCGTGGTCCGCTAATCGATGCGATATTGTACTATCGATTCAGCGCAACGGCTCTTCTCTCATGCAGTCAACTACCGCACCATACCATACCATACCATACCATACGATGCCATGCTAGTCGACCATATTTTTTTTTCTTGACCGCCGCTCATTTGACCACATCTCTTACACTCACGGATAATATACATACATAATTAAAATATCACTTTAATTAAAGGTCATTATATATATATAATCATTTTTTTCTTTTATTTCGTTGCAAGGTATATTTGAATATAATTTATTTTATCTCAGAATCACGATCGGTGCCCTAATGTATATTTGTGAAAGCAAATAATTTATTAGACAATTTAAACACACATACACACCAATACATTTATACACACACACACACATTCATAATAATAGTTAGTACGACAAGATGCATCATTTAATGACGGATTGAACAATTGCTCGTTTTTTATTTGACGATTGAAAATAAAATATTCCGCAAGTAAACTAACACCATTACGTATGACGTAAATCCATTTGATAACCACTCCTCCATCCTGCACCCCCTCTCCGATTCTTTGGATATGGTTTACGGGATGGACATTGACAACGGACGAACGCGTTTCCTGTACGTCACCTCGCGTCATCCAGACTCTGTAACGATCAGCCTCATTTCCGTTTCCGTCTTCTCACTTTACCCCCTCCCAAAGTCACACACACACACACACCCACACGTAAATGCATGCTCTTTATGGTTCTGCTTTCTGCACCGCCCAAGATCGGACGCCACTGCTGCCACCCAAAGTTCTGCGACCATTTCCGTGACGCAGATAGAATTTCTTTGCATTTTTCGTATCGCTTTCTATTCCATTATGCTATCATATCGCGTTGCTCATATATATATATATATATATATATATATATATATATATATGTATATATATATATAAAACTACTTTTACGTTTATTATATAAACTGGTAGCGCAGTATCGAATAAGTTAAAGTTATTTTTGGATTTTCAATTGAAATTTATTATATTTAGAAATTTTATCTATACCTATATATATTATATTACCTACATTGAAATAATTTGCAAATGTTGTATATATATATCCGCTAGAAAGTATTTTATAGGGAATTTTAATTAAATAAATTTTTAGACTTTAATAAGACACATGTCCAAGCTTCCTATTATTTAACGTACATCTTACGAATTTCTTTCTACAAATACACACAGACACATATATTCTAACTGAAACACACACAGAGACGAATGAGTGTATGATAGAAAGAAAGCAACTTGCAACCAAACAAAAGAGGAAACACG
Source organism: Nebria ingens riversi (assembly GCA_018344505.1). Taxonomy (NCBI): domain Eukaryota; kingdom Metazoa; phylum Arthropoda; class Insecta; order Coleoptera; family Carabidae; genus Nebria; species Nebria ingens. Next base: position 149,880 of record JADQWA010000105.1, read on the forward strand.
GACAGACAAACAAACAAACAAGCAGACAGACGGATGGACGGACGGACGGACTGTCATTGTAGGAATGCAATAGCAAATCAAGATTGGGTTTCGGTGGGCCCTCAAAGAAATAGACGCCGTTCTCTCTGGCCCAGCTAAGGTCTATGGGGAGACTGTCCGTCTAATCTGAACCAGTGCAGAGAGTATGAGAGAGGTGTTGGGGTTACAATGACGCCAGTATGTGTGTGTTTGAATCAAAGCGACGTTTCAATTCTACAAATTGAAAAATACTCATTAGTTGGATGTTTCGCGCGTTCTCCTTCAACGGTTCTTTTATTTGGTACCGAACGGGCCCGTTTCGAGAATCTACTAAAGAATTCCTTTTATCTATATAGATAAAAAAGTTAATTTTGAAATACTTGTCCCTTATAGACATATACTGGTTTTATTTTGCTTTCAATCGCTAATGCATTAACACGATTGTATTTCATTTAAAATTACTACAATTGAATATTTCTTTAATGTGAAAATCTATTTATCTACGGTTATATTTTGAGCTTAAATTAACAACAAATTTAAAAACTGATTGTGCTAGTTCTAAAGTCGTTTTTAGCACGCCATACGTAGTACCGAAGAGCTTAAGTGTTTGTCAGTATAATTAGTCTGTAACATTCTCGGATTGGAAAATGTCCTTAACAAAAAGTTCGTCATTTATCGCCCTGATGACGAAAATGTAAATATCTCAAATACTTGGTAACATGTTGGTCGCTCGCTCGCTCGCTAGTCGTAAGATCAACCATCCTCACCTCTTCTCCTCTGAAGATACTAAACCGATTTCAACTAAATTTGGCACACATATTGTGTAGGGGCCCAATTCCATTTGGTCGTAAATTAAATCTAATCAGAGCCGTACTTCAGGAGATATTGGGCCCGCAAAAAGCACTTAGAAAAATAATAGTTATACCAAAAAAAAAACGTAAATTTCCAAATTATTTGATGTGCTTAAACATTTTTTAGATTATAACTGAATGCCGTAAAAAAATAATGAACATGATAATTTGTTAAAATAAATCAATTATAAAAATATTAATTATACCAAAAAAATCTACGTAAAATTACAATTTTTTTAATGTATTTAATGTTTATTCAAGTTATAACTGAAAGCCGTAAAAAATAAGGAAATTAATAATTTTGAAAATAAATAAAATCAATAAAAAAACAATTGAACTGTTTTTGTTTTTCTCCGGCTTGCGCGATACTTTAACTAATACATATGACAGTTGATATTTTAGATTGATTACTATATCGTTGTTGATTTGATTGTTACTTCGATTATTTTAATTATAGTGCAATAATAGTTATTTATACAGAAATTCGACATGCTAAAGTTTAGGCAACAGCTCGCCGATGCCAAGTATATTTTTTATAATAATCAAGGTATGAATAAAGATATCTTTGAGTAATTACTATGCCATTGTTGGTTTAATTGTTGCTTTGATCGCTATAAATATATTGTTTATTTATTCAGAAATTCGCCATGCCAAACTTTAGGCATTGGCGAAGCCAATGCTTGTTTTATATATACTTATATATTTAAGATTGTTGAGAAATTCAGGTAATATATAAAACAAATGCACCACCCCTTAGAAGGAAATGTGATCTGTGAACATCCTTTGATCTTCTGCCCCCGCAAGCAAGCGAAAGTAACAACTTTTATTGGTCTTCAATATTTATATCCTAAGGCTCGTCTATATCGCTAGTCAGGGAACTACTCGAAATTCTATGTGTGCTACAACTACATCAAAGGAAAAATCCCATTAGCGACTGCGTTTTCTATAAATATATATTTGCCTGAACAGATACAAGACCTTTTTTCTTTATTGCATTTTTATAAAAATTTGAATTAGTGTTACTAAAAATCTTATTTCGACAAGCTATCCACAATTACGAGGGTGGTCTGAAAAGTTTCCGACCTAACAAAGATACAAGACATTTTTTCAGATTTTTTTTAAATTTTGCAACATAGTCTCCTTGTAACTCTACACACTTCTCCCAGCGGTGCTCCCATCTCTGTAACCCGTCCAAATAGTACTCGGCGTTTTCTCTGCAAAATAATTGTTCACGAAGGTGATTGCCTCTTCATTTGACGAAAATCTCTGTCCTCCGAACGCAATTTTTAGATGAGGGAACAAAAAGAAGTCGCTTGGGGCTAGATCTGGTGAGTAAGAAGGCGGATGGTCAAGCAGTTCAAACCGTAATTCGTAGATTTTCGCCATGGCAACCGCTGAGGTGTGAGACACGTTTTTGGTCTAACGTGAGCAAACGCGGCACCCAACGCGCGGACAGCTTTCTCATGTCTAAATGTTGATTTAATATGTGACAAACACGTTCTTTTGACATGTTCATAACCTCTGCTATCTCTCTCACTTTAATTCGGCGGTCGTCTAGCACCATTTCGTGAACTTTGGCGATGTTTTCGTCGGTAGTTGCAGTTTTTGGACGTCCCGAACGTTCATCGTCTCCCAAGCTCTTACGGCCACGTTTAAATTCAGCTGCCCAAAATTTCACTGTGGTAAATGATGGTGCAGAGTCCCCATACACAGAATCCAACTCATCTTTGATTTGCGTAGGCGTATTGCCTTTCAAAAACAAATATTTGATGACAGCTCGATACTCGATTTTGTCCATTTTCATAAAAACACTCACATCAACTCACTCAAACGACTGTTACATAACAAATGCGCGTCCAAAATGGCTGAAACTTTGGTGAGTAACTGTCAACAGATGAACAACGAAATTCCCTAGCTTTTATTTACGAGTGCTGCTATCTTCATGTTGAGGTCGGAAACTTTTCAGACCACTCTCGTATATAATAATAAATTACAATTAGAAACTAAATTTTCATATTATATTTTAGTTTTTAAAGTACGCATTATTATTATTATTATTTGTTTATTTTTTTATTGAAATAAGTTTTGAATATTTGTGATGAAAGCTAAAAAAACTGTTGGGTGTTTATTTAGAAAATGAAGTCTACTTTCACAAGTGTCCTTCACAATAGTGTGTGAATCATACACAAATAATGCAAGCGGCTTAAGTTTGAATAGATGTCGCGCTGTGTAGTAAAAAAATAAATAAAAAGAAGCCCAAATTGAATCCGCTGTATTTTTAAAGCCAGTGCGATTCAAGGGGTGAATATACAATGCCAACGTAAACACCCAGGAAGTTATTCGATTTTCGGTCTAAAAAGTGTTTTATTCAAGATATTTCCCCTTCGTTCAAACCGCAGCATTTCTAAAATTCTACACTGCTAACATCAATTCTGTACTACACATTTGCCAGACTTTCGTTATATTTGATGTAGGATTTTAAGAGTGTAGAAAAAACGTTTATACTCCTTTTAGAAATATGTAATTTTCGCGGTAGGGTAGTTACAGTATGCGGAGTTGCACTCTGATTGACAATCTGATAAAAGAATATCAATGCCGAATTTTATAGGTTTAAAAGAAATCGAATGAATAGAAGGGTGTATAAGAGTTGAATTTAACGGTTTTTTTGGTAGCATTGTTTAAAATAATTGCTTACGCAATTCAATACCTGAGGAAATTTATTTTTATAATTTATTATATTCATATTAAAATATTTAAAACTTAATTTGACGATTGAAATTAGTTAGGTTTACAATTTCATGTGGTACATTGAATCCGGAAAGGTTTTTAATCATATATTGTTTAAATTGCTTTACAAGTTCAACGACCGTTTACATATCAAAACCCACACTCTTTCTCTCTCTCTCACATACACACATACACATATACATGGATACATATCATCTTTTCGTATCGAATATCATCAATATCGACTAACTATATAACAAGAACTCGACGCAGGGTGGCCCATTTGCGATAATCTTTTGGTGGAGTCTCCGTATGCGGGCATCGTCGGTATAGAAAAAGGGTTGCAAGTCATCCATCAACCATTCACGTGACACTGCGTAAAGGTGTCAACCCTGGCTATGGAGTATGGTCGTCACTGTTTGGTTTACATTCGCGCGAGAACCAAACGCGTTCGTTGCTGCATTAGTGTATTGGATCGGTCGACGTCGACGGCGACGCCGACGCCACCACGCGTAAACGTTTTTCCTTTTAGTTACTATGGTGAATCCCTTGAGTTCGCGCTAACGCTGCCACCATTTTTTCTTCACCACTTCCTAGCACTTTTTGTGCTTCGATGATGCATTCGTATATTTTGTAGATATTTTCGCTTTTACACTTTTTAAATATTTATAAAACATTTTATTATGTTGTATTTTGTTATTTTTAAAAATTGGTTTATTTTATTCGTTGAACATTTTCATTGTGTATTTAGGGCAATTAATTAATTGTCATTGTTGCTAATATAAATATTCATATTACCGGGGAAGATATTTTTGTTTAGTGCTTACCTATATTATTTTAAGATGAATATTACTTTTAAAAACATAATTACAGTAATATGGGTACTTGAGTACTTATATAAGAACACTTAATTTGTTAACAGATTAGTTTAGTCTTTACATTAGTGGAAAACTATTAAGCGACTGGCGATTGACTTTTATGGTTGTAATATTTAAATAATTAAATTAAATTTATTCTACTGCACTAACAATTGCTGCATGTAATATGGTTATTTAAAAATTCGTGATGCAGTGTCACCTTGCTCCTTCTTCAAGGTCGCGATGACTTTAGTAATTTTAATATTAATTTATGATTTGATTAACCTTGGTGATGTATATATATATATATACATATATATATATATCTAAATTTGTGAAAATGTGTTCATTGTTGATGTAATTGGTACACATTTCTCAATTATCATGAGGCCGGTTTAAGTAAAGTATCTCAATTAGTAATGAACTCAAATTGAATTAAGTATAACGGCGGTCTCGTTTCATCAGTGTGTCCCAGAGACAAATGAGTAAATATGTGCATGCATGTATGCATACATGTGTGTGTGTGTGTGTGTGTGTGTTTGAGTGTGTGGTATTTGCTATAGTGTAGGCCATATGCCACACATATACACTTGGACGCATCATGCATATAGACACGCACACAACTGATATAAGTAAATTACATTAATAAATATCAATGGCGTCGGGTTAGCGCCACAAGAAACTATTAAACGGTCGTTTTATTGCTGCCAACTGTGACTAAACTCCCTAAATAAACCGAACCTACCAATAAAAAGTCACCGTTGCCCAACATATATAAACTATCCTATCCGCACGCTTACTGATAAAACACACTAAGACAAAATGCAACTGTAATTATATATTGGAACGCATATTCGTTTTTCCCCCGCTTAATTGGCTTAGCCAGCAGCCTAAGTCCATTTGGCCTCATACACATACAGACGTTAAATTCTATTTTAATGTTCGATTCTGAACATTTATTAAATATATACCAACTTATACAAACTAAATATTCCGATTTAAAATCAATATATTGAAATCAAATATAATATAATTTCCGTTGTAATTTTTTGAATCCATTACTTATGAAAAGTTCAGTAAATATTTTAAACCAATTATCAGACATATTGTGGGTTGCCTAAGCCTAGGTGTTATAAAAAAAATTAAAGAGTAACTTACGAACAGATTTGTAGACTACAGCTGACAATAGCACTATTACTTTTTTGATTGTTTTAGTTATAACGATTGTTTGGTCTACGAGCAAATGGTTTGTATTTATAACCGGGGTGTGTAGTTGCGTGATCGTTTGACATATAGAGCGCGCGCACAGGCCCTTTTGGCTCGTGCCCTTTTGCGCCTAGCAGCTGGCGCGCCGACCCGACCGACCGTCGCATCGATGTGATAATTAAGGTCCACTATTGATGCTCTTGAAAAAATAAAAATAAAAACAACAATTCCCGACCCGAAACATATTCTTAAATGCTCATCGAGGCCATTCGGTTCCACTAATTATGTTCGGGCTAGATTTATGTGCAATTCGCTTTTATGTTTTTTGTTTTTGCATCTGGCAAAACACAAGCTGTGTTATACAAACACAATATATACGGAATTCGTTTCGGAAATGGATTATCATTTTTTGTTCTACCATCAATTTTATTTTTGCTAGGTGCTATTTTATTAAACAATATCTTGTTTATTTATATATACATATATATATATATATATATATATATATATATATATATATATATATATATATATATATATATATATATATATATATATATATATATATATATATATATATATATATATATATTATATATATATATATATATATATATATATATATATATATATGTATATATATATATATATATATATATATATATATATATATATATATATATATATAATATATAGCAAAAATAGATGTCATGTATGTAGGTACATATATAATTTCGCCTTATTATTTTATTATTATTATTTTTACAATTTATATAATTGTAAATTATTTAAAACTAGATGAAAATAAAATACAGCTTTAGTAGAGGTTTATTACGTCAATGAATATGACTAGTAAAGTTTCAATTTCCCTTCAATATGAAATATACGCAGCTCTATATGTTCTGGATTCTAGGATCCGTAATCCTTAGTTTAAATTCAAAGAAACAAACCAGCAGACAGTAATGTATTTCTGACAATATATTTATGTTGAGAATGTAAGTAAGTAGTCCAGTTCCATCAGCATGTACATGTACACACTATATGTGTGGTATGAAATGTCCGTACGAGGGTAATGACGTCACGTATGTATGGGTGAGAGTGTGTGTGCGTCTCAGTATGACATGTCCGAGGCGCAAAGCCCGCGTCGCCAGGGATTCGTCGGTTATTGATGACGCTGAGCGCCGTCTTCGTGCTCATACAATCCAACCACCCTCTCATCCACCTCATCCTACTCCTTACCCCGTCCCATCTCATACTGTGTGTCTCATCTCACACTATCTATATATATATATCTGTGTGAGCGGTTTACCCAGCAGCGGCCCGGCGAAGATGGATATAAAAACTTTTTAAAATAATGCGACTGGTGTCCGGAAAAATGGCGGACATTATCTTTTCTCTCCGCACACGACGGGGGATCACACCGGGTCTGCTCTACTCTGCTCTGCCTGAATTGAGAAACAGGGACACAATCTTTCACTCGCTTCTTCTTCTTTTGGCGCGTCTATATGGTTTGCTTGTCGGCTCACAGACATCGCTCATCCGATCTCTCTGTCTTTATAGATCAGGCGCCTGCCTAAAGATGCTTTACAAAGCGGAAACTGAATTTACAATCTCATATTCTGCATTTCCAGTCAATGGAATTAGGCCAATTGTTAATACTACAGTGCGATGTTTCTAAGAAATATAGATTGGGAGCGTGTTGGGTTCGATATCAAAATGTGATGTGGTTGACAAGGAATATTGACAGAAAGTTGGAACGATATACTAATTATACGTTTGGTGCTTGTTTGTTTTCATGTTGACAACCGCAAACTCCATATATTCCCATTTCTCTTGTATTTATTACGGGAAAACATCAAAATAAATTCAAAGAAAACACAGATACACCCCTAGGCAAGTTTACGTATTCCGCGAGTATCAAAATTTCCTTCGAAGCCTAGCAAGAATCGCCGATCAGGGAATTGAGACGTATAAATATAAGACACCTCCCCGTCACCCTCTCACAGGTCGGGACAAGTTTCCCGTAGAGAACCGGCCCTATATGCTATGGAAAAATGAAAGCCGTCAATTTTTGAATTTAATCAAAATTTATGACACAAGGGGGATGATTTTTATTCAGTACCCACGGCAAATACACCATGGCTACATGTTGTTATAGAGTAGATTACATTTAAATTATTTATAAAAATGTAGAGAAAATACAAATTTCCGATGCAACGGATATTCACTGCGACAGATGTCACGCTGGCTTAAGGTTTTTCGCTTCTTGTTTTTTTTTGTGACACAACTGTCAGAGACCCAGTGGCCGAGTAATTTACCTGAAAAGGTGACTCTGTTCTTTGGAGCAACATACTTTCTCTTTCCTCTGTTATCTAGAAAAATGTCACAAACATTAGTTTCACATCACAAAATGTGCAAATATATTATTGGACTTTGTTTTTTTTTAACTAAATACTTACTATTGGGTTAGGAATGCGAACCATTTTCTTAGAAATGATAATTTAAGAATTTTTTAGTTTGTCATGCAGGCCTATTCTCCGTAATCATTTTATTATTTATAGTAGCAAGTAGAGTCTATACTTTAAAATGGCGCCAAGTGATAAATATTTAATTGTATTATAATTGAAAATTGTTTACAACAGTAGTGCATTTTGCTTTCCGAAGTTGAGTCTTTTTTTTTTTGCTACAAGTAAGATATAATCTATTGGTGTCAAGATTATCTCTTTTAAATGTGTAACTGGGTGGTCACTTTTGGGTACCTTCATAAAAATGTCCAACTTCTGTTCTAGTAATCATAAAATATATATGGCATGTAATAGTCATTTTAAACATTTGTTGTTACTGTACATTTGTGTTCACTGTAATTTGGAAAAAAAACTTTTAAATATTTATGTATCATTGGCTAACTACGACTCTTAAAATGAACAAGTTATTCAAAATAAATGTGGTTAAATGTATTGCATGTCCAATCAGAGTGAGGCGGTATAATACTTTAAGACAATGTTAATTATAAATATTGTTGTCCCTTGACATTAAAAGAAATGACAATACAAATAACATATTTGTTGTAGATCTGGTTTTGGCTCAGTGAATTTTTGCCAATGTATATTCTGAAAACAGGTCGAATATTTAATCATTAATTATTTTCTTAAATTCTAATTAACCGTCTGGAAAAAACATTACGCAAATTTCGCTCCCGTATTAATTATACCTATACTGAAAAAATAAAAATAAAAATTGAATGCGGTCGCATAAGAATATTAATACTATTGAGATTCTTTTCGACGAAGGAATAAAACTAAATCTGTTCTTTCAACCATCAACAACGTTACTACATATGAATGTGACGTACGTGTACGTAGTTTGTAAGCGCTGATCACACAATGCAACTGTAATTAACTCTCAGTCATTATCAACTGAACATTGGACCGTAATGAGTGCAATTAAAATTGCATCAATGTTATGTATACTTACATTTATACGGTTCTCTGTGTACAGAGATGGTTCTAAATGTTTATACATACCTATATGTGCTTCTGAATATTCAATATGGGATCTGTCTGTGTTGCTGTCAGAGTTTAGAGTCGAACCATACATTTTCCAAATTGATACTTATATTTTTAAATCATGTCACAATAAAATTCAATTACTAGTATTTTTGAGATCTATTACAATTTTCACAAGTATTGGAAAACTCTTTTTATAAAAATTCAACTGTATATATTAAGGAATGAATTTCTCTTTAAAGAATTACTAAAAATTCTACCCCTTAGCTATTAAGATGATCAATCTTAAAATAGTCAGATTTGATTCAAGAAAGACCAAAAGGTGTATTTCCGTTAAAGTTTAGCGATCGAATTTTTTCATGATTGCGATACTTACTTATTACTTCGAGTAAGAAAGTAAAAAGAGGTGAAGATAATTTTAAATGTAGGAAATAGTTTAAACGGTCGTAAAATGCACTGACCATTGCTAATTCGTGTACGCACACGTGATACTGCATATATTGCGAAAATCAAGCATTTACGACATTCATCGCCGACCTTACTGCGCCGCCGCCCGAATCCCTAATAGCTTTTGTTATTAGTGCGTTGCGCGTGCGAAATATCTTTCAGGGTACTTAAGTTTATTTTTGTAATTAGTATTTATGATGATACATGTGTTACCTACAGATGAAAATATATTGATGCAGTTTTGCTAGTGTCTAAAATGTATCCATAATTCTTCAATGCGATTTGATTTAAAGACCTTTTGAGCTTCCGCAATCTGGAATTTGGCAATGCGCTAAAATGAATACACATGCACCTACGTTTAATAGATAATTGAATCTTAACGAGACGTAATTTTTTAAAAATCTTTTACAATTTTGTTTCAAAACTTAAAAGACACTGCATCCTGAGGTTTTATTTCTATTTTTCACAAATAGAAAGAATCACGATGCGCAATTGTGTTTGTTCGAAAAGCAATTGAGCGGTTGTCAGGGGCAACATAATTAAATTTTAAAAGAATAACCGGCTCTATAATACCGCCGTTTGATAAATGTTATCTGATGATGCCGCTACTTGGCTTAGGAATACATCATTATCATGTTAGTAAATGAGAAACAATTGGCAAAAAATGGGACATACATTTCTGGTGGCAATTCCTCTTTCAGAGGAGGCAACTGTAACAATCACAGAAACGAGAGAGAACGGTGATTGTAAAAGAAAAAGTTCGTTTTATTTAAAACCATTCTTTACTTGTTACGGTAGTTACAAAGCCGCCCGCACTTTGCACTAACGACGAGACGGTGATGGCGTCGTGCGCTTGAAGGTGGTGAGGTTTATTGATAAAAAATCAAGTGCAACACAGTCTAAACGCAGGCGGCACGGTTTTGTATAATAATGAGTTGTCTCTGTTTACTGGACCTGTGGTCTTTGTTGCTCCAAACCGTAGCGCCATTGTCAACTGTCGCAGGAATGAAGTTTTAACCCTATACACAACAACACTAGCAACTGCAGATTTTGATTTCAATAAAAACAAATAAAAATACAATAAAGTAATTAAAATATGTTGCGCGTTTTGTTTGAATTGCACTTGAATTAATGTTTTGGTTTGTTTTGAAATTCTATGCACAATTACGAAATGTATACTTGTTTACAAAATGAGCGGTTGGGAAACTCGTAACCAATGAACTAATTTTAAACTATAGAGTTATTATAACAAAGTTGTTTATCTATTGATTAAATTCCAATTTTTTTTTTTTATGAAAATGATGTCTATTTTAAGACTTGTCGTGTTTTAGCAGAGATAATGCGACCCTGTGTAAATACATTTGCACTGCGTGCGTTGTTGAGTAGTTAAGGCCCTTCAATGTTTTGGGTGTGTAAGTAATATTTATAGTTTCGAAATTGAAATATAATTCCATGACTGAGTGCCCATCGTAGATAAAAAATATCGTAAAATGTAGAGAGAAAAAACATGGGACGAGCGTTATTCAAGCATTAGTACATTTGCGATAGGAGACGAGACCCGCTGGCGCAATACCACAGCGCGATACTAGGGGTGCTCTTAGCGCTAGCTTGTATTACACTTACAACTTGCATCTTTAAGGCAGGCAAACAGTTACTATTTGTGATACAAATGCTAAATTTTCCACTTACTAAACACCTACCACAAATGCATTTTTTTTTAAATATGAAATTATAAATCAAATCCCATTTATTTAACATTTACAATCATATAAACAAATGTGCGTTTTGAGATTTTAATAACATTTTTTTTTGAGCTTTTATAAAACGTTTATTACAATAACGCAATAAAAACATTTAAATTTGAATGAAGCAAAAGAAGTTTGTTGAATGGCGAAAGATTGTCAAGATGGGAATGGATGTAAAGGGTATTTGCCACCCCATTTGATGGGAATAGACATGAAGTTGTGTTTATATTTGAAAATTTATATAATTCCGTTCTAATTTTCGTTAATTAAAAATAAAATGTAATGTTTTTAAACTATTAATAAATGCAGTAACAACGATGTAATATTTTAATACCTACTTGGATTTTAGTGGTAGTTTTAATTTAAGATTGAGAGATGGTAGATGTGAGTGTAATACTCGTAAGGATTAGTACAACTGTGGTATAAGGGTGGGATTCCCTCGGTTTTGAGACCCGTTGGAGCGGACGGTCCTTATCTCATCGAAGCAGACTCGCGAGTCGCCTCCATCCGCCCCTCACCGGACATCTCGTGCACATCACATACACACAGAGAGAGAGAACCTTCATTATACTTTCGTTCATGTAAAGATAACACATTGCCATTCCCGCACTCTATAACTTTTTTTTTTTTTAATAACTTGATTCTTTTTATAAAAACCCTTATTATAGATTTGCTGATTAAATGTTTCGGTCTTAATTATATGATATTTCGGTTATAAATGCAACGTTAACAAAATGTGGAGGATGATGATTGGTTAGTTAACGGTTGGACTATGTTGACCTTGATTTATATTCTAACCGCGTGGCGGCACCACAGTCACTCGAACAAATGACTAACGAAGGTCCCTTGTCATTAGCCAATCAGCAAACCAAACCGCTCGTTGTTTACACTTGATTTTATAAAATTAACTATTGGGATTTCTACAGTTGTAGACCTGAGGGGTCTTTTATATAAAATGAAAGAGACTTGGACATTTATTTTACAAAATAGTTAAACTATAGGTATATAATCCTCGGATGTATTGGTTGCAGTGAAGTAAATATCTTTGAAATCGGATTTTAAAAACTGTGAAACAATAATATATAGGTATATATATAAAAGTTAGGATTGGCTAACTGAGGCGAAAGGAATTCTGGGTATTTCATTACAGTGCTCTGATTTGCCAGCTCAGTTGCTATCCAGTCTTGTTCACTGGACCATTCTCCTGGCTATTGTCTCACGAAAATCTTCCTTCTTCTATTGGTTTTATCTTGCGACGCATTCTTCCCAACTTTATTTCACTTCTTTCTATATCCTTCATCCTGCATTCAGGATACACTTTATATGATTAGCTTTAGAATAGAATTTCAAGAAATGTATTATCAATACTCAAAAGTATTTATATTAAAACGACTACATTTTTGTCACTTTCACATCAAGGTAATAAATCAAACTGAATCAAATATATTTTACTATTTCCAACACCAATTGCAATAAACAAATAAAACCATTGTAACGTAGCAACAATAGAGCAAATATACAAATTGGAAATTTATCAAAAGAATTAATAAAAATACAGATTTTCACAGTGCAACCAATGCATGCACTAATAATAATTTAAAATACCCATAAATGTGCATTGAGTATATATAGTACAGCATGTGTATCGTTATCAATATTTTCTTCCTTACGGAAGATTTTTAGCACGATATGTCAAAAAATAAAACAAAAGAGATGTTAGTAGAATAGCGAGAAAGTGTGTGTGTGTGAGAGAGAGATAAAAGAATGGTTTTTCTTCAACGAAAATTGAATTTGAAAATTGCCCTCCATATAGTTTCAGCCGCAGAAAATTTAGCTGTAGTCCAATCATGTTAACCTGGAGATGAAATAAAAAATGATCCGAGCGATGTTTCTCATCCTCACCGTTCAAATAAATTTATTTCTCCTATATATCTTATCTCTGACAGTAAAAACATAAAACAAATCATATTATATTTTCTTATTGGTCAAAGAGTATCTAGATTTTTAAAAAATAATACATATATTCTCGCTGAAGATTTAAAACATATAAAATGTGGTGCTTTGAACACAGATCTATGTTGGTGTAGCAATGTACACTTTATCGTTTATACTGTAGAAGGTATTATATTTCTTTTCTTAAACAAATTACAAATACATTCTTTATAATTGTATCAGGGCAACAAAGTAGCTCGCAGTAGTTGTTGTATTGGATACGGCGAGCCAGCGAGAGCTTATTACGACATAACTGGTGCGGAAATAAGCAATATTTATTAAAACGGAAACCCAGTAACGCCAAGTGCAAGAAATGTACGAACATTTATGTGCAGGAACATATACATCCGCGTTTTATACATAGAACGCGAACCACGGAAACGCGGTGGGGTGGGGCTAGAGGAACGCAGCCTCGCGCACGCCTCATCTTGGACAATCATAACAAGTGCACAGTTAGACAAACGAAATAATCATCGCGGCCAGATGGATGCTTTAATAGATGTTCGATTTGGTCCACTGTACATTTGCTTTCAGGGTGTTATAATTGGATTATTTTCACCAGCAGATAGCTGCACCACCTTATGTAATTATGAAACGGTGAGTGAGTGTGTGTGTGTGTGTTATAATACAGATAGTAGAAATAACACTGGATGGGTTCGTTTTGCTTCGACTAAATGGTAAAAATGAATGTTGTACATTTTATACAGACTTATAACTTTACAATTTTTACTCTTGTATCATAAACTAGAATGGTTTACTACATAGTACAATACAGAAGCTACATGAAATAGAAGACAACACGTAGGTCCTCTTCTATATAGAGAGTTTGAGATTATTCTAGTAATTTTGCATCATTTATATCATCTTGATTTTAAATTTAATTTGAGTAACACATTGTTTTCGTTTTGGAATTCATTTGTAAAAGTGACCATTCTGTTGTTCGTTATAAATGATTTTCATCCTTCCCCAAATTGAAATGATGAATTATATCTTTGCGTATGTGTTGGCGGAATCGGATTATTTTTTAATAATCATGCGATATCCATTAGATATTTGTGTTAGAAACCGATCATAATTTCATTTTTCTCTCGGCGTGATTGTGCAAGTCATTGACAGGGAGGGCGCGCGTGAATCTTTTCACAACAGCGTAACGGAGCCAACAGCGATTTGATTTAGTAGTTTTTTGGGTCGCATTCGCCACCATGATTTATGGTGAAAAATCAACTTTTTATTCAGAAAAATGTTTGGCTGCGAAGTCTTTTAGCATAGTGTATCAGTCAACCCGCTGACAGGTCACTGCCGTACATTAATCATCATTTGATCTCTGGCGCTGAACTTTACATCACCAATGACCTCATCATCCTTCCCATTTTCTTCTTACTTACTGCGTTTCTACACTCGTCTAGATCGTTTACTTTCGGCAACAAAAATTACTACATAATTAATTATTTACATTTATATATTTTGAATTGAGAACATTTTGCAAAAAATAATGGATATATAAACATAAAAATAATTTAGAATAACAAGTGTATGTAAATTATAATGAGTACACCAAATGTTTTTGCAATGGCTGATATATAGTGTACTGGACCAGACCGGAGGGTGAATCTCCCAATATCGATCAGGGGTTGCCTTGCACAGCCCAATCAAGTTTCGTGCGTGACAACTCTCACTTTCTACGTCATTCACCCTCCTTCATACTTTCGATCAAATCAATTCAACGTGGCCTCTCATATAGCTTGTATAACGAATCTTATAACTTGCATTCTGCACCACGCAAATTAAACATAATTAGTTTATTTTTCCAATAAAACTGGAAGAATTTTAGTTAGCAATTAATTTTAATAAATATAATAAAACAACAAATAGAAACACTTCTATAACCATGTAATATACGAGCTCACCCGAAGTAATTCAAATTTGCATGGTTCGCGCGCATGCGCCTTCACTTCTGATGTATTTAAAACTTATGTTTAGTTACGCTTAGAATAAAGATAATTTTGAATAGATAATTCAAATGTTATCAATATAAATTTATACAAATTTTCCATATAAAAAAAATTGTAATATGATAATATAATTCCATGAAAAATATATTGAAAGTCTATAAAGATAATTTAAAAATATTCTCACTAAAATGCCAATTGATAATATGATAAAGTACATATTTGAGTATTGAGTAATTTTTTTTTATATACCTACATTTAATATAAATATGTTTATCAGGAAGATTCTCACCTGTAGTAATGAAGTGACAAACACGTTAATAGCTCAATTTTTTATATTATTGACAATATTTGCGATAACACATATCGTTTGATTACTCAAATGTGTCTTTTGTAAATATCCTATTTGTCAAAGGATTACTTAATAATAATGAATGCTCATCAATTCAAACGGCATTCCGCTAGTTGTGTTTCATACTTAAATATTTATATGTTGAACTGAATGACCGATAAGTATTTTTGAAATGCACTAAAATGTAATAGATACTTTAAATCGAGTTTATTTTATCTTCCCCAATGTGAAAAGCATAAGATAAACATTCATGCCAATTGGATTTTATAGTTATTTGAATGTTAATATATATTACTCATAGATACATTGAAACATTTATAATATTATGTTTGATTCGATGTAGAAATCTATTTTTCAATTTTATCATGATTTCCACATAACTTTCTTTGCAACTGATAATGTATAAGAAAGTAATAATGTAGATACATTTCACAATATTTTCCACATCACTGACATTACCTAAATACCAATAATTATTTACGATATTATCTAACAATAAAATAAATAAACATGATTCTTTAAAATAAGGTCTGATAAATTGTTATCTATTGAATTAAGCGGCGCCATAATACCTATAGAAGTAACTTATTTGCCTCTTCTATTGTGATTATTTGCGTTGCTAATAAAAATTATCATTTTTAATTTAGCTAATTATAGATTTTTATCATATTAAAAAAAAAGTACTTGAAACAATTCAATATCTTAAAATTTCCTACGTGGAAAAAAATGATAATTAATCAATTTTGACTTTTGGCAAACAAACTACTTTTTTCAGCATTATTTGATGATAAACAGAATAATTATAACTTCATGATAACATTAAAATAAATCCTACCCTTATGTAAAAGGGTTGATCTTTTTACCCTTAGGTATGTGAAACCGTAAAGCGGAAAATGTAAATACGTCGGCCAATCCTATCACTGCATTTTAAGCATATGTAAACTACCCCTTGAAAATACCGCGGATCAAAACGCCAGCCCTTTATCAAGGGGTGCCGTGGGGGTTATTCTTCTTTTTAAAGCGCCTCGTCCAATCAGAACACGTCTGGCACCCTACTTTAAATTGTAAATTCGATTGCGTAGGAGACGGAATATAAAATGGTGGAGTGGCTCTCTTAAGAAAGTTTTCGGTCGTACAAGAAATGTCGTAAAAAGTTTGTGGTTACTTTTGGGGTTTTTGTGTTGTTGCGCCAGTGGAAGTTTGTTTCTCGGTTCGAGTTTGAATATGTCTAAAAGTTTTTGGTTTATGTTATTTTGTTTGGTCATAAATTTCTACTTTTTTTAGAACTTGGTTTAAAAAAATCTAAATAGTTTTATAAAATACCTACACAAAATGTATATGAATTTCTTTATGTGATTATAAATTAGAGTTGATGCAATGAAGATATTTTTGAAAATTAGTTCTTGTGAAACATCAAATATTAAGAGTCCATTTGGTAAACGGGTCCAACCAAAAATAGAACAAAATTCAGTAAGTATATAGCGAGGCGTCGTTTATGTTGGCAGTGTTGATAATTTCGAATGGCATTGGACGACGACATAATTAACCCTTGCCGAATGAGGTTAAATAGCCTCGTGCGCACCCTATACAAATTGATTTTCCATCATTCGGTATCTGATGAGCCGTCAAAATACAAAAAAGTAAAGCGTTATCAAGAAATTGAAATCGACATGGGCTGAAACGTTGGGTTGGCCTGGCCTTCCTTCTAGCATTTCCCTCGTCTCTTTCGTTACGTTACGTTGGTCCACAGCCACCAGGAGCCAGGGACATTTTAAGCGAACAGGTCTGCGATTGGCAACAATGACCGTAATTGGTTCGAACTTTGGTCCTGCCAGCGTCACCTATAATGATTCCACGGGAAATGTCGGGAAACGAGTTTTGATCGTTTCTGTCTCAATAATAGGTGACATAGACAATTTTCTACTGTCCCGAAACTTATTTCCACTTGACAGGTTACTGACGAAAATTCTACGTAATTACCTTTACTATACGTTATGTACAGAAGACGCACTCTATAGATGTGAACATCAGAGGCACTGTCAATACTAATATAATATATATATATATATATATATATATATATATATATATATATATATATATATATATATATATATATATATAACAGTTTTATCCTAAATTGAATACGTCTAATAATAGCACGACATTTTTTATCTTTGTCACTAATTCACTAAACAATGCACGGTTAAATTTAGAGACTAAAGCTCTTTTGGTGAAAATATATAAAAGTTGTTGTCAAAATCGAACAACATCTACCTACTGTGTTAAGGTTACTCACACGTAGACTAGGATGAGTTGAAGGGTCAGCAGTGAGGGTAGAATTGTTAAGGTTCGTGACGTCATAGTTCTGACGGGATTTGAATGTGTTCGCGTGTCCACTGGGAACCTCGCAGTTTCACATTTGTTACAACATCACCACCGTCCAAACTACGGCACACAATCTATCAAAAGCGGAACATATCTCTATTTCGTTTAAATTTCTACATATGCCAAAAGATATTTAAATATTTACGAACGCAAATCACATTTATTGTATAAAAGCATCCTTAATCCTAAATTATAAAATTTTATATATATATATCAATAAAAGATTCCCAAATTCAGTCTATAAACTGCATTTTCTTTTGGGAGGAAAAGTCATAATTTATCAAAGATAAACAGTCGTTGCTGATTTTGGTTTTCCGTCTAGTTGTTGTCACGATCCGAACTAAATTGTCAAGAAAATTTCTCCCCTGTGAATATAGAAACAGCTTAACATGAAACAGGGGGGTTGGTTGAGAAAACATTCGTTTTGAAACTGAAAATGTATGAACATGATGGCTGCTAAGGCATCGGTCTCCTCAGCCAAGACACTCTTATATTCCGTTCACGAAACACTATATATATATATGTATGTATATGTGTGTGCTCCCGTTTATCATAGAAGCTCTAGCCGTTTTGGCATCAGGTTTAGTGTACCACGCCACCGTATCCTGTGACCGTAACAAACCACGGAACGGTCTTAAAACACAATTTGAAAATATCGTCTCGTTAAAATTGGCCCTGTAAAACCAGCCGTGCCAAAAATTTTACGAAATTAATGTGCATGAGATTTTTACTTGTAATTTAGGATACAGTGAGTGATTGTGTAGAAAATGCATGGAGGTATATATATTTTTAGTAGTTAATATGTATTAGTGTTAGTATTATTTGGCATGTCACTTAAAGGTATGCATTTTTTGTGTTTTTAGTATTTTTTTATTAGTTTATCTAATCAAATTTACTGATAAGTAAATTGTATGTAAAATTCTACTAATAATTAACCGATTTCTTGGAATAATAAATTTTTTAATTTTCAGGGTGAACTCAATCTCTTGGTGATTACTACAATCTGATTTGATTATTTATATTTAATATTAATCAGAAATTTGAATAATTATAATGAAATTTAATAAATTATTTCATATTTAATTTCATTGAAACGCCACTTGAAGATACCTAGAACAATTTGACAAAATAAATATTACTGATTAATTCTGTAAGTATGTAAATAGTCGAGCCCTTGATGTTTCAGAAATTAATACATGATATTTGTGCGTGTTATTTTTCTACTAATATTAAACTAACTCCAAGGTTAAATGATAAATGTTGTTTTCTGAACTTTATAATTTTATCAATAAGAATTTCGTAATAAATATATGCACTGACTAACGTGGAAAATGATATGATTATATATGTGTGTGTCCCTCGAAATAATTCCATTAAAATGTGCAGTTAATTGAATTGAAAACAAACGCTTTATTTGTCTTCTATATCTAGAATATATTCGAAGGGAATAGTGTATTTTCTTGAGACATCCACGTATTTTTATTTCCGCAAGAAATAACAATGGAAGTTTATCCAAGATGGATGTATTACATTAATAAAACATTATTCAATTTTAACCGGAAATTCATGGTCGTCGTCGGCGTTACGATATTCTGGTGGACCTAGACTAGGCTGGGTGTAGGTTTCTACAAGCTCAAGCAGCTCGGAGAATATTAGTAGGTACGAGTAGAGCGAAAATGCGCCGTTCTCTAAAACAGTCTCCGCGTTTCTGGTTAGAAAGTCAATGTGCTTCTATCTTACTTCGTTTCGCATACAGTCCCAGTACTATGCACCATATACTGGCAATGGCTCCTATTGTCTCTACACACGTATCTATTTGATTTAGTTATCCTCTTCTACTTCTGAAATTGGATTTATATATCAAAATTAGCACACCTATTCAACATTGCACACTTAGGTTTCATTCAAATAGACTTGTTTTAAACCAAAATCCAGAAGACGTGCTTGCCATTGGTCACTATTTGATTTTTGAAACTGATTTTCTTCATATTACCTAAACACATACGTATATTTTTTTTTTGTCGGAATCCTTTTACACTAATTTACAAAATGAATTTTCATATCTTCATATAGGTAAATAAGAAATAATTTTAAATTTCAAGGCCTTGTTTATTACTTTCTATCCTCTAGATAAAATTAAATAAAAACGAATTAAAATTGCAGCTATTTATACTTTGTGTATTTTTTTCATTATCTATAGGTATGGAACAAACTAGATTATGAATTAAAACATCGGCCATGTATTGGCCCTAAACTTTCTTTTACGTAGTCAGTATATTTAGATTTGATAGTATATAAATAAAAAAATTAAATGTTAAAATTTCAAGAAAATATTTTCACTCATTGTCCAATAAAAGTGTAAAGTTAGTTTATTGTCAGATTTCCAAAGAAAACATACGATATGTAATTCAGATTTTAGTTGGATTTTATAGTAGTATAAAGAAAATATTATTATTCATTACATATTATTAAAAATTATTATGGCCGGGCATTTTTTAGTTTTCAAATTAACTTTAAACCAGAGAAATATTTATATATAATATTTTAAATTATTTACTAACCTTTGTAACGCTTTTTCACTAAACTAATTTGTAACACTAACAATAAATGTTAAATGTCAAAATATTGGAATATTTAAAACAATTGACATGCATAGTAGATGCGATTTATTATATATAATTTTCCATACCCATGTAACTATGGCAATATAAATAGGATAATAGCAATTTTCTCGTAACTGGTACACTTTTTGAAGAAATGTTTCAAACAAAAGTTGTGCAGAATACTAATATCTTTCAATGTTATTCTAACTATTTTTACTGCAAGTATAGCCGTTTCAGAGATATTGCAGAAATTGCAAAAAAAAGTCTTAAGTAAACATGCACTTCCGGTTTGAATATGCTTTTCAAAAATAGGAGGTTTTCGCCCCAGGCATATACAAATCTTAAGTTTAAAGTTTCATAATTTTATCTTCAACGGTGTAGGCTGTAGAGCGCATACACACAGACACACAGACACACACACAGGCCCACACACACACAGACGGCATTCGAAAAATAGTCAGACTCGATTCAGGGATGGTCAAAAGGTATATTTCCGTAAAAATTTCGAGAAATTTTTTTTTCGTGATTACAATACTTACTTATTACTTCGTAAAAGAAAGTAAAAAGATGTTTTTTGCTTGTTCTAGTTTGAAAATATTATAAAATTGGCGATACATGATAGATCTTTTCTTAATCATTTAATTGTTATTGTAATTTAGTCAGTCCGTTGTCATATTGCGCGTCGATGGTGGTACGTACTGTACTGTTGCATTATTCAGGTGTCTATTCCAGCCCGGAGTCTAGAGTAAACATGAACGCATCAGCCATACTGTATACACAAGGAGAACAGCAGCGGGGTCTGGGTGCTGGCGTTTTGGAGCATGCCATACGACCCGTGTCGTCTCATCTACTCTTTTCTCTTTCGGATTGTAAAACATGGGAGGAATTTAAAATCGCACCTTTTGATGAATTACAAAGCACATGTTTTGCAATACTTAATAGTCTGACGAAAATAAAAATGCTATCTGGAAAGTAGATAATTTTATGTGTTGTAGTTGAATTAAAATGTGTCCATAATAGAAAATGACCTCTATTAATTTTTAATTAAAGTTTGGCAATGACGAGCTTCTGTATAAATACACAATATTGTTCTAAATTTATTTTAAAAGTAATTATTATTATTATTATTCATGGTTTTTGGTTATAGCATGAAATGGCTTTAATCCTATATGAAAAAGACATTTTTGAATCCGTTACAGACAAATTCTTAAGCTCTTCTGTACTACGTATAATAAAACTTCACTTACGTATGTAACTAACACATTTTTGATAATCGAGTTTTGATTTTCAAATAATAGGTAGCAATTTTTATTAATACTTAATTATATGTATATAAACTTTATGTAATAAGCTTTAAACATGATTTTATTTGCAGATTCTGGTACAGAAGACAATCTATAAATTTCAAGAAGTGGATAAATATGTGTTTACAGATTGAGATAACTTTGACATGCATAAGAATCCACCGAAGAAAATCGTCTATAAATAAAAGAAGAAGAAGAAGAAGAGAAATAGTAAAATTGTTGAACAATTTCTATAGTTTTCACTTATTGAGAGCACTGCACATGTAATTGACCTCAAAACATTATGTAAGCTACTTAAGACGAAACACATTGTTTATACTTTGCGGAACATCTCTTGTTTCAATGACAGTACATATATTGATTGAAAAACAATTTATTATATTAGCCGGTAGTCCGTTGTCAGTATATAGTGTACAGAACTGTCAGGTAGTAATGAATTGAAACTCTATTCCGTTGTCAACAGAGTCAACATTGCTTACGTCGTGTGTGTGTGTATGTGTGTGTGTGTGTGTGGGTGTGGGTGGGTCGATGGATTGGGTGTTTTGTGTGATTGAGGAATGGGTGAGGGTTGTTACAAAGCACACACAATTCAATCGTCAGGGCGGCAGTTGGGGACGAATGTGGTGGCTCCTGGCTCGAGTTGATTAGCCCCACTCGTGGTCACCCATTTTCAAACGAGATTTGTCTTTCGAGTTTGTCTTGTAAAAATCTATTCGATGAACCGGTGAATGCTTTAGTTTATTTTATTTACACCGCCTTTTGTAAGGACTCTCTTTACTTTTGTTATTTTTTTAACCGGCTTCCTCCTACCTAACGAACACTCTGCATTGAGGTTAATTGAAATTAATTATTTAGAATTAACGCTTCTAAATTATTTCTAACACTCTAGATCTGAACTCATTACAATTATTTAAAATTTATTTCTTGCTCAAAATATATTATTTATCTCACAAAAAAAAACACACGTTTAGTTTTTACACTATCCGAGTATATCAATTGAATAAATATACAATTGGTCTGCATTGTTGAAAAGAGCATTAAACTTGAAAAATTCTGGAATCAAATTAACCAAATCGAATAGAAAAGTGTGTGGGAACAGCACTGATTTTGTTTCACAAATATTCAGTTATATATTCGACGTAAAACGTTCTCGAAGGTAATAACAACTGTGCAGTTGGTGGATTGTAACCGATTCGTCTCAATGTTATTATGTTATTACACGAGATTTTTTCATTTCGAATTTAAACGATAGAAACCACGTGATTTAAATGAAATCAGGTGGCGATCGTAATGCCAACTTGTCGTTTTTTGTTGATAGTTATAAACGGAACACGCTGTGAGGTAGTTTTTCTATTTAGATTATTTTTTCTTTCCTCCTTTGTCACTAACAACGATGATACATTCCTATAAATAATTTCAATTGTGTATATAGGTATTTCAATTCGTCTAACATTACTGCAAGACTTTTCATAGTTACAAGAAATAATTATAATTTTAATTCATGCTAATTGTAATTGTCATTATTCTTCTTACATACGAGTACAAATAAAATATTATCGATTGATTTATAAGGTAAAACCCATAAATGATCCAAGAAACAGGACATTGATTAATCAATTTATAATAAATAATCATTGTTTACATATTTACAAAGATAATAATTAATTTTTTTATTTTAAATTTAAGCGTTCTGATTATAAGAAAAAATTATCATTTTATATCTTATAAAAACAATACGAATATAATTTCATAATTGTTATATTTAATAACTTATTAAGTATCAAATTAAAAAAAAAACATCTGCAGTGTCTTGTACTGGACTTTCTTATACGTTATAGGTATAGTTTATTTAGATAAAAAGATATAAAAATACAAATGTTTAAACAATCAAGAACATATTTAAATTATTACACTAGCTTAAAACTGTATTATTATAAAAATGGTTATTATTTTTACTGTAAGTGCAGCCGTTTCGGATATGTTGCAAAAAGCCCCAAAAATTACTAGAGTACATGCACTTCCGGTTTGAATATTCTTTTCAATAGAACGTTGTATTATTATTTTGATTCGTGTGTTTTATGTTTAGATATAAAATTTAAAAATACTTTATGATTAATTTTGAAGCTTTCAATTTATAGATTCTAAACAATATTCATTACAATGCCGGTAATAAATAATTCTCCATTATCATGCAAGCATATCCGAGCGTTTACCTGGTATATTAGATAGATTTATTCAATTCTACGCTATTTTTTACTTGCCGAATTGAAATCGTTTTTACATGATAAAATGTAGAGTTGAAAAATTTCGTTTGTTTTTCTACGAATTAAAAAAACAACAAAACATCGTGGAAGTCTTCTAAGTTATGCTCCATTGTATTATGCATGCACGATTCTACATAAATTGAAATTCGATTGATGGCAGTAGGCGCGTTTTTTGCTTAGGCAAAATACGTTTAATTGTTCCCGAATGTTCTGTTTATTGTTCTCAGAAGGATTGAAACCTATTCTTTTATTTTAAATATAGGTTCTATTTAAATTTAACTACAAATTGATTTGTTTTTATTAGTTTGCGCAAACTATTGTAATTATATGTCTGTGTATGGGTTTGTGCACATAATTTAATTTTTTTATTATACCTACCTAGAGATTTATTTCTTAGTTGAGTTAATTAAATACCTATGTGATTGAAGATATTAATTTTAATAGTAACTAAAACTGATACGAAAATCTTTTTAAATAATTACTGCTTATTCTTAATTGAATTTTATTAATTATTACACATGATAAAATAGAAGAATAAATATTGTGTTTCTTTTTATATATCTAACAGTTCAAAGTTTTCAAATATACTATAGGTATATTTAATCTATGAAATAAAAATGATAAAGTGTGTTCTATATAAATATTAATTTATTAAATATTTTTATAAATAATTACTAGACAAACACAAGCGAATATTTAAATAAATAGGTTAATTAAACTATTATTATTAAACTATTAAAGTGACATTAAACACGCGTGAGTTGTATATTTATAATGTATATATATATATATATATTATATATATATATATATATATATATATATATATATATAAATATATATATATATATATATATATATATATATATATTACATATATATATATATATATATATATATATATATATATATATATATAATAAATATATATATACATATATATATATATATATATATATATATATATATATATAGATATATATATATATATATATATATATATATATATATATATATATATATATATATATATATATATATATATCTATATATATATATATATATATATATATATATATATACATATATATATATATATATATATATATATATATATATATATATATATATATATATAATATATATATATATATATATATATATATATATATATATATATATATATATATATATATATATATATATATATATATATATATATATACATATATATATATATATATATCTATATATATATATATATCACATATATATATATATATATATATATATATATATATATATATAAACTGAGCCATCTGATGGTTTCTTTTTAAAATTGCTATTAAAACTACACCGTTCAATATTTTTCAATGATTGTTGCTTTATTGAAGAGAGTACACCGGAGTATACCGGAGGTTTGACACTACATATCTATAAATTTTAAGCGCAGCAGTAGTACAAACTGTCGAAATAACACGCACTTCAATAAGAAACCAACAGATGGCTCATGCTATATATACATTAAAAAATAAATTTTTCACAGAAATTTATGGGTTTTTTAAATTAAAATTAGTGTTTCTAGAAGAAATAGAATAATGAACGCATGAACGCATACTCAAAACATGATAGCCAAATGAATATAGACATGTTAAAAAATGACTTCTATTTATAGAGAGCAATTATAAACAGGTATGTGAGAGAAGAAATGATTAAGTAAATAAAACGAAATTGAAGTGAGCTGTTTTTGAATTTAGAAACTATATTGCACTGCATCCAATTTTAAATTACCTTAACAAAATCGAATTTTCTATTAAAATAAAATATAAATATTGAAGTACCTATACCTATATGTATATAAAATAATAATTTATTCGGATATATAAGGAATATATTATACAATCACCAACCAACACAATGAAAGAGAATCATTTGATGAATGTTGTTTCTAAACAACTAAGTTTCAACTTGTGTCCAAACAAGTTCCAAAAAAAAAAACATATTTTATTTCATTTCAGTAAATATTTTCTTGGTAAGTGGTGCGTTATCGGCCATGATCTACCTGTACGGCTCTACCTATATTTATCTATTTTACACGTGTGTATATTGGTGCGTGTATACGTCTGTGTGTATCTGTGTGTTTGTGGAAAGATATGAAAATGTAAAATATATCTTAACTTCTAAACAACACCATTTATGAATTGTCAATTGATATAGTTACATCTTATCTATTCAAACTTACAAAATTTTATTGATAAATATTTTTTGCAGTGACTTATAATTCGGTGAATAAATTTTTTCGTGTGTTATGCAAATTGTTATATTATTGTGAAGAACTTTTAGATTTTGTGTAAATGACGATTGGGTTTGGTTAAATTATCGCGTTTAAATATTTTTAATTTAAGTGGTTTTGGTGAACTTTCTTGAATGGAATCTCATTATTTTAACACTCCTAAAGGTAAGAACACTATTGTTTTTAATAATTAATATTATACTTCGTCATATTTTTCAATATATTTTTATTGTGGGTTACTTAATTTTAATTAGAGTTTATATTTTAGAAACTAAAATATAGTTTATATTAAAATAGTGTACATATATGGTTTCAAAATCAAATTCTTTCAAAATTAAAATGACCAAAAGTTTAATATCAAAGTAAATCGTATATAATAAATGTTCAATAAAGAAAAAAATCTCTATCGTACGATAGAGTGAACCGTTTTATTTCCGGGGCAAACCAAAGCTAGCTAGGATCCAGAAGAAAGCGGCTCATATAGGAGAAAGACTATGCCATCATATAATATATTATTAAAGTTATTCCACATGGTTGGCCATCGTGTGCATAAACCTTGTTTTTCAGTGGGGCAGCCACCCCGCAGTTTCCTGAAGACATTTTCAGTATATAGTGTCCCTTTTGCCCACCGCGATTCTTGAACAACATCTCTTCTACTGTGCGTTTTCTGTACTATACTATATTGTATGTATATATACAAAAGTATAGGAAAATATTCGCTGCAAAAAACCACACCGTCTGAAAATGACAAATGGCGGAACTGAATCGGTTGCTAGGTTACCACCGTCTAGAAATATGGCTGCATATAAATAAAAGAATATAGTCCCAATCGTTAGTAGTATCTGTACACTGTCGATCTGAAGCCGTATATCATCAGATTATATAATTACACATTTTGAATAAATGTATAAAAAAAATTTACTACACATATATATATATATATATATATATATATATATATATATATATATATATATATATGTATATATATATATACATATATATATATATATATATATATATATATATATATATATATATATATATATATACAAAAGGTTTGTTCGTGCATCAATAAGTAAATTTATTGTTGGCGAGAACAGCTCGAAAGTTATTGGACAGATTTAACTGCATAAATGATTTTAAGACCTATAGAAAATATGGCTACAAATTAACGAACAAATACCATATTTCGTAAACCAAATTTAATGAAAATCAAATTGGTTTAAGTAGTCGTCGTATATAGTAGTTTTCCAATTAGTATAGGATTTCAGGAATAACTATATTTTAGTACTATTATATATTATATATATATATATATATATATATATATATATATATATATATATATATATATGTACATATATATATATATATATATATATATATATATATATATATATATATATATATATATATATATGTATATATATATATATATATATATATATATATATATATATATATATATATATATATATATATATATATATATATATATATATATATATATTAAATCTCTGAGCCTGAATACTTAATTATGCTAGTCATATAAACGAATAGATACTCTATTTTATTTCATTATATAATAATTGGGTTTTAATTTCATCTAATTAATTATTTCTCTCTCAGTGTATAGTTTTTCTTTATTTCTCAATTCTTCCATGAAATATTCTCTAATGCAATACCAAGATAATATTAAAAATGCATAGGTAGGTGATAGCATATTTAAATATTACATAATGCTAAAATATGAATAACTGTGATAATTTGTGATGGTATGCGTTTCGATATAGGTAAAACAAATATTGATTTGTCTATACTTGAATAAAATTACATATAGGTACCTTGAATTAATATTGATAAATATATGTTAGTGTTTTAAAGAAAAAGTAAAATCCTTCAAAATAATCTCAAAAATAACAGAATTTGTAGCAAATATATATATTTGCTGTGTTTGGCTCACTAAATATGTCGGAAATTGTGAATTCCAAGTTTTGATTTAGCGTTTTTATAAACCGGAACCCGCGAAACGGTTGTGCGTTCGAGTCCCGTTTCCGCTCCGGTTGATGTACGGCCATTACTAAAAACCGAACCGTTTGTGTTTAGTTCGTTTGTCTGACACACCAGCGCAGCACCAGCACCAGCATGCGTATTATATTGTTTTATTCGTGCAAAGCAGTCTTCGCCTCCTGCTGGGCACATTATTATTATACGCTGCTAACTATAAAGTGTATGATGTTGTGTTGTTGGGTGTGCAAGCATTAAGCTTCTATCATCATCGTGGCATAGCAGAGCACAACTTTACGAGTCCCGCGCTCCAAATCACCATTCGCGTGACGTTGTTAGCGTCGACCGGACATTGTATGACATTTATGTTGACAACGTTGCATATTTATGTAGTTTTTATGAGATTTCTCTTCTACTGCACTATATAGTACTAAAATATAGTTATTCCTGAAATCCTATACTAATTGGAAAACTACTAATACGACGACTACTTAAACCAATTTGATTTTCATTAAATTTGGTTTACGAAATATGGTATTTGTTCGTTAATTTGTAGCCATATTTTCTGTAGGTCTTAAAATCATTTATGCAGTTAAATATGTCCAATAACTTTCGAGCTGTTCTCGCCAACAATAAATTTACTTATTGATGCACGAACAAACCTTTTGTATCATTATTAACGTGAGCCTTATTCACAATGTAAAATTCTCACACTAAAAAATAATTTATTGCCTTGCGCTAAAACAGACATCAGACTTTTTAATAGCTGGTTGTCAATAATTCTTTTTATCACCTTAGTTAATAATCGTTATTTTTATCTAATAGCAATGTATACATAGACATTTTTATCAATATTTAAAAGTGTTTAAATAATTTTTTGATCAGTTGATTGTTCAGTATTGTAAAATAGCAAATAAGATTATTTATATTTCACACAATTTGTTTGCTTTTTTATTTCGTTGCCTAACAGTATTAAAAAAATATACATATATGTATATCAAAATGTACCTATAGCGGAAACGCGGTATGAACGAGTCAAATATTCTTTTTATAAATTTTAAATTGTTGTAGATTAGATATGTCTACGTACATTTACGGAGGTAGGGATCTTATAGTTAGTTTGAATCTGATTGTATGGAAATCTAATATAATAGACAAAGTATAACAAAAGAATTGAGCATATTGATAACTATTCATTTTTAGACAATATTATATAAAGTTTTCTCTGGTGGGTGACCGTTGTAATCTGGCCCAAATCCAAAGTAAAGTGAAATATGAGAGCATAATTGTCTTGAAAATAATTTCCGACTCAACATATTTTATAGTCGAAAAAATATGATCGCACATAAATTATAGCCGACATAAATTTCAACGTCGGTATCAAAACAGTTTCCTTATTGAAAATAAACAAAATAAACAGACGGTTTTATGCTTCTTTCATACTATAATAGTTATTTTTCTTTGTGGATTGTAAGAATTTTGAGCAATCTGTATTTTTCTTTAATTTTAAATATCCTAAAATATATAATCTATATAATATAAATATATATTTTTTGATAAAGATATTGATATTAAATTTATCTTTAATCAAAAGAAGGCCAATGTATTTAAAACTTAAAATATTTGTTGATTAAATACATATTTTGTAATAATTTCCCAATCGAAAACCTTCGATTTGTGTGTAGATACTACTAAGTTATCAATTATCAACAATTTTTTTTGACTTATTACTATAGATTTTCATGTAAAACGTACATATATGAAAAGTAAGATAAAATTGTTTTTTTATAATATGTGCGTAAATATATAGTATTGATATCTTCTGAGATAAGTCCTACTTGAAATATATACTTACCTACATACATTTATCAATTTTATTTAAAAATAACTATTATGTTTATATGTAGAACACGTGTTTAAATTAAATCGCTTCAAAAATAATGGCAAACTAGATTTTATTTATGATTATTTACGAAAAAATATTGCGAACATTTTCGTTATTTTACATAATTTCAAATTATTTGTACACTACGATATTTTTAAACAATTAATCTATAAAGATTGCATTCCGTGTATGCCTAATTAGCTTTTAGTATTTATAAAAGAAATAAGAAAATGTTTTATTGTTGTTGAACTGTGATATTTTTCTAAAGTGTTTTATGGCACTTAGAGACCTTAATTAAATTTCAAAGATAAAAATTAGTATTTGCTTAGAATAATTATCTAATTGATATTGATATCAATATTTTGCAACAACTTAATAAAGAAATAATGGAGAAGATTAATGAGACGTACCCAATTATGTATTGATTTACATTAGATATGTGAAAGAACTTTAAACCGTGTTATTCTCTTAGTTAAAGTAGTTAAAAATATTTTATAATTTTTGTCATCCTCATAGTGCACGGATACGCGTAATAATGCCGCAACACTGCATGGACACAGCGGCCATGTTCGTCTGTTGCAGTGCTAACAACTACAGTTAGTGATGAATTAGTCAGAAGTTGACAGCGTACATTAGACTCTGTTGTTTTCCGAGAAGCCATACTTTATAAACAATTTCATTTGTTTTTTCTATGATTTTTTTAATCGTATATCCCTGGTAGTGTAGTGTGGTTTGCTTGAATTTATTCTTCTAGTATAATAAAATTTTATTAGCTCATGTGACTTTTGAATTGCTAGAATTGTTGAGTATCACTGGAATTATTAAGGACGAATATCCTGGCGATAGCATCAGGAAAATTCTTCGTTTATTACTGCTGCATGCAATTTTTTTTTTTATTTACTTAATTACATTAGGTTATTTTAATTATTATGATAACAAGAAACTCTTCAGAATTTTTATAATTTATATATGTACGGAGAATTTGTCTATACTTAACAGCAATCGATTTAAAGTCATTAACCCTTTTTACTTTCTTATATAAATGTATATAAGGAAGTATTGTAATCATGAACAAATAAAAATTGAGATTTTAACGGAATTACAACTTTTGACCTTCCATGAGTCGAGCCTAACTAATTTCAGAATTCCGTCTGTGTGTCTGTGTATGTGCGTGTGTGTGTGAACGCTCTACAGCCAAATGGTCAATGCAATAATCATAAAAATTCAAACTTAAAACTTGTATATGGCTCGGAAGAACACCTTCAATTTTTGAAAACAATATTCAAACCGAAAATGCATGTTTACTCTAGTCATTATTTGGATATTTTGCAATATCTCCAAAACGGCTGCACTTACAAAAAATATGCAAATATTAAAAGTGAAAGATATTAATATTATACACAACTTTTGTTTAAAACTTTTCTTCAAAAAGTTTACCGATTACAAGAAAATTACAATTTGAAATGTTAAACGTTTTATTTATGTTGCCATAGTTACGTAGGTATGAGAAGTTATACTTATGGTTAGTAAAATATTTGAATTCAAATATTTAATACCATATATGGAAACACCGTTTTAGTAAATATTTTTGTTAAAACCTAAACCCAAAATATAAATCAGCCACCTACACGCGTGTACGAATGATGATACGACCATAACGTCATGTAAACACATGTTCTAAGTCGCTTATATATTCACGCCGGTAGCTGACGGAAGATAACGTCTTCGGCGGCTCCGGGTCCGCGTTGTCCGTATGTGTGTTTTACACGCAAACCTACAAGCGCTCTCAGATAACAGACGCTCTTTGATCTTACGCCGACATTGTATGTGTAACACCGGGACCATTTAACATATGCCCATTGCATATAAATTTGTCGTGGGAACATCGAGTTTTACTATTTAACTTCATTTCATGCTACACGCTGATTTTTAAAATACCGCGTTAAATCGAAACCGTGTTAAACGAAATGTTTCTTAAATCGTAATTATGTATTATTTGAAAATTAAGTCGGCTCGTTTTATCCATATATGACTCGCAACGTAAAAGGAATGTGTGATCAAGTAGGCAGGTGTCACTACGATTAATTGTATCGTATTTATTCAGATTCACATACCGACTAGAAAATTATAGTTTCTATAAAGCATACGTATATTGTTTTATTACTAATACTGGCAGTACGTAGTATTTTCCGTATAGGTGAATGTGCGTGGGAAAAAGTTTTATACTTTCGTTTTAGTTGAGTGCATCATAGAATGATTCAATATTTATTTTACTTTATTAGAAATATTAATATTATCTAAAACGTGCACATTTAGTTTATTAAGTTTAAGAATTAAGGGGTTGAAATTTAAATAGATATTTTTATTAAAGCACGTATCAGTGTATAGATGAATAGTGTGATAATACACTAGCTGGTTATGTTTTGTAATTGTTATTTATTACATATTTATTCTGTATGATGCTGGTGTGTGTGTGTGTGTGTGTGTGTGGACGTTCGTCAATGTTAATTGCCCGTTCGCTGAATGATGGCTTATTGCTAGTTGTACCGATGTAATGGTTGGTTTTTAACTGTTGTTTAGTGAACAACTAGTAGCTGAGAGATGCCTGTTCACTTGTCTAGTCCCAAGTTAGCTGTCTGTTACATACTTACCTATGATGATGTACTGTATAACTAGCTTACATCCCACGGGATCCAACAATGTACTTCTTCATAAATTACCACAACTATCTTTTCATTTGCGATAATTTTCAGAATTTTTTACCCATATCAGATTTTATCGTATTCCTGAACTACACTACTATGTCTACAGGCTGTTGACTCTTTTAAAATAGAAACAAATTCCACTGTCATGACGTAAGACAACCCTTATTAATACTATGATTTTTCATTTAAAAAAAAACATCGGCCATGTGTCCCTAAACTTCCTTTTACGTAGTCAGTATAATTTGATTTGATAGTATATAAATTAAAATATAAAATGTTTAAATTTCAAGAAAATATTTTCATTCTTTGTCCAATAAAATTGTAAAATTAGTTTATTGTCAGATTTCCAAAGAAAACATGTATTTTAGATTTTAAATGTTGGATTTTATAGTAGTATAAAGAAAATATCATTATTCATTACATATTATTAAAAATTATTATGGCCGGGCATTTTTAGTTTTCAAATTAACTTTACACCAGAGAAAATATTTATATATAATATTTTAAATTATTTACTAACCTTTGTAACGGTTTTTTACTAAACTTATTTGTGACACTGACAATAAATGTTAAATGTCAAAATATTTGAATATTTAAAACAGTTGACATGCATAGTAGATACGAT
Organism: Nebria ingens riversi; assembly: GCA_018344505.1. Classification (NCBI taxonomy): domain Eukaryota; kingdom Metazoa; phylum Arthropoda; class Insecta; order Coleoptera; family Carabidae; genus Nebria; species Nebria ingens. The sequence continues at coordinate 183,607 of JADQWA010000105.1, forward strand.
TTATTATATATAATTTTCCATACCAATGTAACTATGGCAATATAAATAGGATAATAGCAATTTTATCGTAGCTGGTACACTTTTTGAAGAAATGTTTCAAACAAAAGTTGTTCAAATCATTAATATCTTTAACTTTAATAATAACTATTTTACTGTAAGTGCAGCCGTTTAGAAGATATGCAAAAAGTGTCTCAAGTAAACATGCACTTCCGGTTTGAATATGCTTTTCAAAAATAAAGGTTTTCTCCCCAGGCATATACAAATCTTAAGTTTAAAGTTACATAATTTTATCTTCAACAGTGTAGGTTGTAGAGCGCATACATACACACAGACACACACACAGAGACACACACACAGACGTCATTCCAAAAATAATCAAACTCGATTCAGGGAAGGTCAAAAGTTGTATTTCCGTTAAAATTTCGAGTTTTTTTTTCGTGATTACAATACTTACTTATTTCTTCGTAAAAGAAAGTAAAACGCATATCAATAATTTAAAATTGTTGGATAATAATTTATTTTAAACTATTTACAAATTAAAGGATAATGCCAATCTAGAATGTTCAAAAAAATCTTAAATTATACTTTAAGGTCTCAAGAATAAGAAACAATTCATTTTATGCGTAGGAGACATTTCTGTATGCCTTATTTATGCAACTATTTGTAAAAAAAAAAATCCCAAAAATAACCTATTTTTGTACGCTCTAAAGTGGCATTGCCCCTTAAGTATACAATAAAAAATGTATATAGCGAAACTTAACTAAAACTAATGTTTCTAGAAGAGATAGAATACAATATCTATTTGTAGCGCAAATTAGATTGTCTAGAGATTTTTTTTTAAATAACTAGAATGTTTAGATAAAATGTTATATCTATGGATGAAATGCTTTTTAAAGTGCTAAAAGACACAATAAATTCAATTCAGTATCATCTGAAGTTAGAAAGTAAAGAAGGATCTTTAAAAGACTCTGCTACATCGTACTCGCTTCCCTAGAGTCTATAACTCGTCTGGGCAACTGTATGCATGACCGATTAAAATGATTTTTATGCAAGATTTGTTAGAATTGCACAAGAGAGGTCGGCTCTAGTAGCTGCATGTATTTTATAAGCATTGTATGAGCATTAATCGTGGACGACAAGTACACATACTCATGCAGCATCCGTGTCGGGTAAAGGAGAGGGGCGAAGAGGGTAATACCGTGCGAGTACTATTAGCAGTTCCTTTCCTGGCCGCTTGGCGCGTTGTGTCAACGGTGAATCTAATAAATCGCCTTACAACAAGAATGCAAACCTTCAATGCTGCAATATCGATAGGTAAACAGTTCTGGGAAAACAATGTAAGCATCAGTATTGCATGTGTGTTCCTTTTATTGTACCGCCATTTAGCGCTTGTTTTATTATTCGTAATATTATTATTATTGTGCTTGTAAGCAACGGCCTTCGCAATATCTTGTGGAATTTACATTACAAATTTAGACAATTGATAAACGAACATTTTTAGCTTGACTTATGAATAAAATGCGTACATATTTAAATTATAATTAGTGATTTAAAAAATCGTTTCTCATATCTCTAATTCTAAATATTTTATACATATGTACATTTTGTAGTTTATACGCTTTCTTCTATGGATGCAACCACTATTAATTTATTTATTTCTAATATTGTATGCACTGTAAATAAAAATGCATTCATAAATTTGCAAAATATGTCATTTAAATAACATTAAATGATAACATTACTAAGAAATGCTTAAACCGTTTCTGTTCTCGAGAAACACGCGTTCTAGAAATTAACCGATAAATAAATACTTATGTATCTAATAAAGAACATTATAATGAATATTTTTATCTGACAATATTCACCTAATTCGATAACTATCGACAATAAATTCTAATTTATTTCAAGCAATTGACTTTGATATGTTTATTAATACATTTCACTATATAACAGCAATAAATTGATATAAGCCGCAAACAGTGTACACGTTTCAAACCGTTTCTCCGCCGTTAAATAAAAATGTTATTAGAATAGGTAGTAATTAAGAATTTATTGAAATACATGGCACAGAATGTTGTATGCAAATACGGAATTTGTTTCTGTTTAAGGCGCTCCTTTATTTGTTAAACAATATATAGGAATTTCAGTTTTAAGAAAATATCTTATCTCTTATAAATATATATATATATATATATATATATATATATATATATATATATATATATATATATATATATATATATATATGTACGTAATATATGATTTATTGAACTCTGTATAAATCTAGAGCAATCTTCACAGTTTTGTAAAGATAGGTAAAATAAAAATGTATTATCTTAAAAGATAAGCGAAAACATATAATTTTGGACAGCGAATTTAAAAGAATTTTCTTATACGTAGAAAAACAGATGATAGTCGTAATTCAATATAACTTTGAAAATGTGAAAGTATAATTTAAAATAACGTAATTGCATATTAAAATAACAACGTATCAATCATGTATTTGTATTGTAACATACAATTAATTTAAATATTGCGCGTGTATCTCTCTGTAATAAGTAAATCAATAATAGGATATTTCATAAAAACACTTATAGTGTGAAGTATGTATGCTGCGCCCATAGTTCAACAATTTCAATTATTTATTGCATATTCTAAATGTTTCTACTGTTTATACAATTATAATACATTTCGAGCGTCCATAAGTCTAGGCCGGTGCATTTGTAAAAGTCACTTTGCAGCGGCATTGACTTGGTCAAATAACAGCGCTAGAGTTCAAATGAAATTAAAAAAATACGTAGTATGCGATAGTGTTGTCGGAATCCGCGCATAATTAACAGCATCTGCATCAATCGGTGTATTACCATTAATCTATTTCATCTCGCGTTACTATTGAGAAATTTGCAACCCTGGGAATTTGTTTTTATTATACCTAGCAACGGTATTGTATGATGTAAATATTTATCTATTAGATACATTCTTAGATATTTATGAGTATTCATCAATAAAATGTTTAATATTTACTATAATTAAATCATATTTTAAATCCTTATGCTTTGACATACAACATTTAAATATTAGAAACTATTATGGCCGGACATTTAATAGTTTTTAAATAAACTTAAAACAAAATATTTTTAATGATTTACTTACCTTTGAATCACTTTCGTCATTTTAGCTTCAACAGTTTAGGCTGCACACAAAAAACCACACACGCACACAAAGACACATCATCGTCTTAATTATCATCAGAAATCTACATTATTTTGTGTTAAAACTCACTAAATAACTACTACTTATATAAATTAGACAATTTAAGCGTTGAAATATTTAAAACACATAAGCAAATAAATATCTATAGCCAAATTCACGAAGCGAAAACAATTTTGGCGATGAATCATGTACTTTGTATAAATGACACCTTGAAGCGGATTATCTAAAGCAGTTAAAGCAGAGTTTACTAGTTTGTTATATCATTTTTATATACATAATATATTTTCACATATAAAATATGTATGAGCATCTATCTATAATAAATTTGTGAAAGAAAAGAACAGTGTATTTTAATTATGCAATAATGAAAAATATTGTACGTATATAAACATGGTCGTGTTTGACAGCAATAGTACAGTGTCTGGTTAAGTAAAACGTACGTCTGTATGCTATGAACGCGACTACTGCTCAGATTGTAAAAGAATGTACGTTTTCATGTCTTTACTTATACCTTACAGAGGAGTGTTTTCGCTTCGTGAATTTGACTATAGCTCCCTATATTATTCTAACGTCCAAAAACACTTCCGGGTTTGCGCGCGACGCGACCCTTGTGGCTAGTGTCAGTAGTGAACAAAAATGGCCTATCACCTCAGGTGTTCCACGTGTTTGTGCAGTGAAATTTGTAGAATAACCAGGAGAACTGCGCGAAAATATGTGAAAACTAACAATTGAAACGTTTTTTAAGTGTTTGTGATATCAATTGATGGGCAGGACGGCGTGTATTGTAAAATGTAAGTGCATTTATTATCTATTCATTGATTGCGTCATATTTTTGATTATGTATGTGTATCATATATACATATATAGGCAACAAGAACTTGTAGTTGAGTTTATTTTGGTTTCTTGTTAAACACGTATAGATTTATTAAATATAATTTCCTAATGCCTAACTAATTATGGTAATATAAATATGAAAAGTAAGAACTTCAATAGCAATTTTCTTGTAACTGGTGCACTTTTTGAAGAAATGTTTCAAACTAAAGTTGTGCACCATATTAATATCTTTCATTTTAATTGTAACTATTTTTATTGTAAGTGCAGCCGTTTCGGAGATATTGCAGAAACTGCAAAAAGTGACTTTATCATACATGCGCTTCTGGTTTGAATTTTCTTTTCAAAAATAGGGTTTTTTGCTAGGCATATACAAGTCTTAAGTTTAAAATTTCATAATTTTAAATTCAACAGTGTAGGCTGTAGAGCTCTCTCTCTCTCTCTCTCTCACACACACACACACACACATAGACACATACACACATACCCACACACACACACACACACACACATACCCACACACACACACATACACATATACACACATACACACATACATACATACTCGCACACACACACATACACACACACACACACACACACACAAACCCACACACATATATATATATATATATATATATATATATATATATATAAACGCACACACACATACACACACAAACACACATATACACACACACACACACACACACTCTCACACATACACACACACACATACACACACACACACACACACAAATACACACAAACTTTTTTTTAAAAATTTATACTTTATATCATTTCTTATCTAAACAAAATATACCTACTACGTATAAGAAAGTTCAGTGCGGGACACTGTAGTTTTTTTTTTTTTTTTAAGTTATACCTGACAGGAACAGGGTTGAGAGCCCCTACCTTTAAGACAATCAAAGCAATATAGTGAAAATCGATGTAAGACGCTATTTGTGGTCAAGTACTAATTTACCTTACACAGAATTTAATTCTTTTCTGTGAATCAGAAATCACGTGAATTCATCCGTGAATAAATCTGCGTAATATTGATTCAAAGCATTTCATTAGGTATTCACAGAATGCAGAACAAATCGACCATCAATAAAAACAAAACAATAAATATTAACAATCGAAAGTATCGGTCCCATGCAGATATACGAGTTACCTTGTAATCCTCATTACCTCATACTCTGCATACGATTATCATACAATTACTAATTATAAAGCTAGTATAGAAAATGTAGAGTCAAAGTGACTATTGTACATGCATAGGTATAGGTTAGATGCATACGTTATGCACGAATGACGACGACGTGTCAATAACGCGATCACTATAGGTTAGACAGGGATAGCGATATTGTAATTATAGGTTATGTTTCCACACATGTTAAGTTTGTATATATCCACCACTAGATACCGTTTAAAACACCCTTGGGCTGAGTTGTATCTTAAAATGTCAACCACTTTAAGCCGTATACATGTGTGTATATACTTATTTATTGATTTACTGAACACAGCCGTATATAAATATGTTTCATATATGTGCTGTGCGCATATATGCAAATGATACCGCTTCCTGTTTTTTGTTTTGTCCATATTTAATTATAAAATTGTTAATTGTGTGTTACTGTCTGGTTTATAAATTTATCTGTAATTTTCTTGTCACTTAATACATGTTATTTGAATTGTTAAGCATGCAATACGATTTATTCTCGTATGCCTCTTATTTGTCCATTTAAACATTGATTCATACTTTACGTTTATAATTTCTTAATTATTCTTAAAGATTGTCGTCACTCAATTATACATTTTAAATATTTCGTCTAAATTAGAGTTGAGTGGCGAAATATGTATAATTATAAATTACACACACACACACAAAAGGTATAAATAATTCATATAATATCTGATTAATTGTAACACAAAAGCAATTTTTTCGCAAAGATAAAAATTTTAATTAGACATTTTAGTAATACAATACACAAGTAGGTAGGTATAACAAACTTGAGATGTAGTATGTATGTACATACGTCGACAGGTCCAGGAAAAATGAACTGGAACGTGAATAAGAAGTGGTGAGACGGAAAGAATAAGATACAAAAGAAAACAGATACGGTCAGTAACGGCCAGAGACGAGAGAAAACGTAATATTATCATTCTAGTTGTTGGTTATTCGTTCGTGTAATAATTCCAGGTTCATTTCAATACTGATATGGTCGGCACTCATAAAAACTTACCCGAATACTGATCAAGGCGAATAATACATATTTACTTATCTGCAGGGATCCGGCTGTTTTAATACACATGAAAGATTTACGGACACGATAACGCGAAACCATATATTGGTACACGAGACCACTGAAATGCCTTACATACATATACCTACTACGACTATACGCTATTTATTTATTTACACTGTTATTTCTATCACAAATACACTATTTATACAACAACAAATTCAAAATATTATCGTTCTTTTTATGCTTACTTTTATTGCATTTATTACAATACCTATTTTATTACTAATCCTTAAAAGAACAGCACTAACAAAAAGACATAATTTAGATGCAATCAAACTCAATTACATGAAATGAATTTTCAATGATACCTATATAATTAATTGATTTTATGACTCACCTTCATACGTATGGTTTTTTTAAATTCGCAGTATTTGGGAAGTGATGTTTTTCGCTATTTGCCTTAAACTTATATTATGCTTTTCCTGTGTGAGCCTGACTTTCAAAATTCAGTTTATTGGGGGTTTCTTGCTTGTTTTCGTCGAGGCAAAAGGACTAGTTAAAATCTTGACTGAGAGGAAAAATTTGTGTTGCTCTAACTTTCAGCTACTTCTGTTGAAATATTGAACCGTTTGGATTTAAGTTCTGAACTTACAATTATTTAATGTGTCTGTAGTTTCAAACTTATGGATTATTCTGGTAATCGTTCTACTATTTGGAATTTGCCGATTCGTATGATTTTTCTGAAAATGTTAGGAATTTTTATTTTGTCTTTTTTTACAATTCCGGAAATTGAAAAATTATAAACAATAGAATGTGTAGTTATTCTTTAGCTCTAGCATAATTAGGGAAGCTAATAATCGCTTATATATATATATATATATATATATATATATATATATATATATATATATATATATATGTTTGTATATATACATACATACATAACTTAATGCCTATTCCCAACATGTGGGGTGGCAGAAAACCCTTTACATTCACATCTTCACAATCTTTCGCCATTCAATTCTATCCTTACAAACTTCTTTCGCTTCATTCAAATTCATTTAAATTCTTCATACGTGCTCTTCTATTTCGCTTCATCCACTTATTCCGAGGACGACCCCGCATTCTCACACCATTCATCTCGCTCACGTAAATCTATTTTGTTAATCTTTCATTCGACATTCTTTCAACATGACCATACCACCTCATTTGACTCTCACCTATTCTACGTACGACATTTTTGACAATATCGCACTGCTCGTACACCCACGTATTCCTCTTTCTGTCTCTCTTAGATACACCACAAATACCTCTCAAAAATTTTATTTCCACAGCAGTCATGCGCTTTATATATATATATATATATATATATATATATATATATATATATATATATATATTTATACGAGGGTGGTCTGAAAAGTTTCCGACCTAACAAAGATACAAGACATTTTTTCTGAATTTTTTTTTATTTTTCAGTGCTGCTATCTTCATGTTGAGGTCGGAAACTTTTCAGACCACCCTCGTATATATATATATATATATATATATATATATATATATATATATATATATATATATATATATCCTCACGACAAAGAAAGTAAATAAGCAGTCAGGTACCATTTAGGTATAGGTATAAAACGTGATATATTTTTTCTAGATCGTATAAGCAACCGTATTACTCATTGTGTATTAAATGTGTTGACATGTGCTGATTAGCGTAATAACGAAATAAAATAAAAATATAAATAATTCTTTATTCCCGTTCAATAATGTACAATTAAATGTTTCAGAAATGACAACAAGTTTCAATAATTCTTGCTCTATATGTTCTATGTCCTAACATTACCAATACGCACATTACACATTACATATAGTATCGATATATTCATTTACATATACGGGTATAATTAAACATCTGGATTCATTTCTAACGATATAATTTATTTACTTAATGATTTATTCTGATCGAAACATAAATATTATCGACATAATAGCCGTGTACCACTTGACATTCAATTATTTTATTTCTTTAACGTTTACCTATAGCTTTTATTAAATAATAAAAAATAAAATAGAATAGGTTGAATGAAATATCGAATATTTTATTAATAATATATATATATATATATATATATATATATATATATATATATATATATATATATATATATATTTATTTGTCCAGGGTTTGTTTTTTCTTTCTCTGTAGTATGTTTCGTCGTTTTATGAGGTAATAAGGATGAGCTTAGCACTTTTGTAAATATAATTTCGTTGTGTCTCGTTATGAATGCGCGACGTGTGTGGACAGTGATATAAAGTTTTCGTTGTTGAAATTTCACCATCTTGAAGTTATAATGGGCGAGCACAACAAATAAATTAACAGTCGGTCTACAGAGAGATGGCCGGCCCGGTCATACTGTGTAGTGTAGGACATACCTTATATTACTCGCGACTGGACATCAGTAGTCCGGACGTATCCGTGCGATATTAAGGGTGAAACTTGAAATAATGAGTTCCGGACGTGACGTCATTATAACCGGAACCTGTTATTTATCTCTTCTTATTTTTATCCTCACGAGGGTGGAAAATTAACAGGGAAGACGAGCAACGAGCCCGTTCGCTAGCTAGCTAGCTAGCTAGCTGTTTCTTCGTTATGAAACGTCTTGCGTCTCGCAAAATACTTTAATAAATTCTACACAATGATAGATGGAAAATTCGTGCCCAGCTAACGAATATTTTCTCACTCTCAAGGGGTTGATGTTTGATCTAGAAGGTGTTTTTTTTTCTTCTTCAAACACAAAAAAACACAGCATTCGTTTTATATTTATATTTATATAATGACCCGTCATACCTAATAGGATTCATAGAAAATAATTCCCATGGATAAATCGTTTAAAACATTATGTACAAGTACTTTTAAAGAAAATGATAAATAGATTTTAAGGATGGCATCTGTGCGTCATTCGTCCTTGTACAACATTTTTATTACATTCTCATGTGACATATCACAAATGTATTTTTATAAAAATGTGTGCTTTTTCTATATAAAACTACATTGATTGGGAAATTTCAGTCATTTTTATTACCACTTACTACTTTTTGTTTTACATAAATCACATTAATTTTACATTTTTATTCTATTAATTTTCATTTGCTTATATTATTTATGTTGCTAGAATTTTCCGTTGTTTCAAGGTAGGTCATGTTGACATTAAAGTAATAGCCACAACTACAAGGAAACTAAAATGCGGTTGCTACTGACAAAGTATACGTTCATCACCATTCAACATCTTCTTCTTAAATCAAAAGGATATTAATAAATTGTTTATCAAATTTCTGAAATTATTCGTGGTGCTTCTAAAAATTTAGATATTTAAGTTTTTTTTTAAAATTACTATGGTTCATATAACGTTCTATACATATATGCATATTCTGTCGAGCTGTTTGCTATTTAGTATCTAATTAAATATGCTTGTTAAAATTACAATATTGTTGAAAACATGCTGATATTATGAAATCTAAATATTACCTGACTCAAATAGAAAAATAAAATTAACATTTTCGTTTTGTAAATATCACTTTCACACCTACTTTACATTGAAGCTGTCATCAGCATAAACTAGTTACATATATTGACGTCACACATAATTTTACATATGTGTTTAGCGACAGCATACTATATATAGCAAAACATGTGTTAATATCCAGTAATTAATTAGCTTACTAATTACTTTATCTAAATGTTATATATTGAACATGAGAATTGATTATTTAGTCGAGCCACATTTATATATGTACATATGCGTATATACAATCTGCCTTGAATCGATAAGAATGCTTGTTTCATATATCTATTGCGATTTCACCGTAATATTTGCCTATCAAGGAAAGTTAATGACATTTACATTTTACATTACTAACTTTCCATATATATACCTACGTTTCATTTAAGGTTAAAATTGCATAAATCGAATGACGAATCTTAACTTCTTCTTTTAATTTATTTCTCACATTTAAACATTGCGCATAACTTAATTTCTTAGAAAGTTTTATTTTTACATACATACATACTTATCCCATAAGTGGAGAAGTTATATTTACACATTGATTTAATCAATGTAACTGTGGTTAATTTATTTCAAAAACTGAAATAATTTCGTATCAATCATCGATGCTGATTGACAACTGCGTTCATTAATAACAATCAGGTGAATTAATAAAGTTAATATAATACATCTGCTGTCATTATACCAAAGTATTTTTCGTCCATTGAATTCACAATTTTTTTTTTTATCAATATCTTAAAGTAGCACAATGTACAAAATTGCATCAAGCACATATGTAAAATTAACAAAAACTAATGAATAATTTAATAGATGCGAGTGAAACTATATGTGCAAGTTCCCATTTGGTTAGTGTGGCTTTTGTGATAGAATGTACAGTTAACTAGTGTAAGATGAATGCCGGTGTTCCCGCAATTAATTACAATGATCACGATTTGGAGCATATCTCGGGCAGCATCTTCCTAGCGCTAGCGATACCCACGTACCTTATACCCTGCCGTCGTCTCTGACCCCTCAAACTGTGGTGTGGTGTGGTGTACCTCACCTCATCACATCCATAACACACACCACACTCGCTGTTGCATTGTCTACACCAGAACCGGAATCAGATTCATATTACGTCATTTACATAAAAATAACGCGAAATTTACTCCTGGAATTTTTAGGAAATTTATTTACATTTGTAGGCATGGAAATATCTGTAATTCTATAAGGAGAACCTGTACTATTTGTAATGACCTATACTTCTTTAGTGTATGATTTATTATTTATGTTCGATATGTTTAGTAATGCTAAATGTGTTCAATAAAATAATAGATTGAGAAGTTTTTGCAATTAGAGATAAACATTGGCCATGTGTTGGCC